>ML776553.1:6848772-6863675 GCA_009831015.1 Picea engelmannii | reverse complement strand
ACCCCACTTAAATGTTCAAGTACAAGATGATTCAAAATGAAAATGTCTCCTTGGTATATATAGGAGACTAGGAGGTTTAATGGCCTAAAGCCGACATAAATAAAATAACATTACTAATCTAAATTACAACTAATGGCCTACAGACGACATAAATAAAATAACATTACTAATCTAATATGCCCCAATTAAGTGGTAATGAGCCAATATTAGGGCTTAACACCTCTTTTGAGAAAGTACCTGCATCATTGTTGTCAAATAGTACTTGGATCATGTCTTTAACTTCCTTGAGATCTTTCTTTACTTTAGTAGTGAGAGACTTAGCCCAATATTTCAAAAAAAATTACCCTTGAAGTATAATTTGCAAATTGTTGCATTTTCGAACCCCTTCATATAAAGTGATAGTAATTCAATTAATGGTAATCAAGTCCTTGAAATCATCCTTAAGGAACCAAGCATGATTGAATTTTAGGGGACTAGGAGGTTTATGTTCTTCAAAATCCACCTTCAAGAGGATGGGTAAATGATATGATGCCCCTCTAGTGTTGACCCGATATTTTATTAGTAATTTTCCAGTAACAAAGCTTTCAACCAGAAGGAATCAATCTAACCTTTTTGATATGTCTTTTATGCCTCTTCTAGTTTTCCTCCAAGTTGGTATCAATTTTACCTGTTCAATATCAATCAAATTTTTTGTTTGAAAAAAGTGAAGGAAGAAATCCCTGAGGGAGTCCTACTGCAAATTTTCCCTCCATATCTCCCTCAAAGAGACAGTTAGATTAAGATCACCTCCTAAAATGACATTACATCCCCCTAAAGTACTAAAATCAGCTAAATTCTCCTAGAAGGGCTTTCGGTCACTGTAAAGCCCATAAATATTGAAAAGCGTTATCTCTTTTCCTTATATCCTTTGCATACATATCAGCTGCAATACCTCAATTCATCATAAAAGAAGAAATAGAATCAATTTTTTGGTTCCAACTAGTGACCATGCCTCCATATAAACCAATATCATCTAATGAGCTAAAATTCCAGTCTTTTAGCACAAAACCTAGAAAATTTGTGACTTTGTGGCCTAGACACGTAGTTTCTTGGAGCATTAGTATGTCAAGCTTATAAACATCAAGCAATCTTTCGAGGGATAAATTATTATGGGTGCCCCCTACCCCTTGAACAACTAAAGAGAGGATTGTCATTTTGTAAGCAAATAATGGGTTTTTCCCAATCTAAGGGCCCTATCAATGGTGCTCTATTTTCCTTCTCTGACTTCCTTCTTCACCTAAGATTTTTCAATAGAAATATGAGACTTTTTACCTATAGTTGAGGGGTATCCTTTATCCGAACCTAGTCTTCTAACCACTTCCATGGATTCAACTTGCGAGGATTTTTTGGATCTAAGAATATAATTTGATTTTAAATGAAGGGAGACATCCTTTTTCTTCTTATTCGGATAGGTAGTGGTTTGAGCCATAGATAGGCTAATTGTCTTGTCCATGAGCCCAATCATAGTAGTGTTAACTTCTAAAGGAAAATTAGCTTCAAAATTGGTAGGAAAGGGACAATAAAGCTCAAAAATCCCCTCGTGAGTTGACACCTCCCCTTCCCCTTGGGTACTAAGGTTAGAGTTAGAATCATCCAAAACATGGAGAAAATCCCGACCCTAAAAAATAGGAAGAAGGGCTTCTTTATCTAGAGAATGTACAACTTCAACACTAAGATGAAGACATACCTTTCTCCAATGTGTCGAGTGACAGGTGAGATGGTTGGTTATCTCCCAATGCTATGCTATGTGGTTGTTCCACCACAAATTTAATGTTTCCTATCATAACATCCATAGCCATTGGAGTCCCCTCCCTCGACATCTTGCAGAGGTGTCCCACATCATGAAAGATTCCACGGCTGAATGGAATCTTTCGATAGTCCAAGTTTTGGGTAAAAACCCGTGAACCCCAAGTTATTTCCATATCAACTGATAGACCTTCTCTGAGGTCAATTTCCACCAATATCAAAGCAATCTTCTTGTCCTCCCTATTCTCCCAAACTTCTTCAATTGTGACAAATTCCCCAAGGAATTTCCAATACTAACTAAAACATTTATGTGCCATAGTTCCCATGGGATTCTCGACAAGATTGCCCATATATTTTTATATATTTAGGCTTGCTCCTTGGATCAAAACTAGGTATTGATTTCCTTAAATATAGTCCTAAAGGTACCCATGACTAGTCCTTTATAGAACCAGAGAGACGTCTTTGATGGATCTCATAGTGAATTTAACCCACCCACGAACAAGAATATGAAAAATTTGTAAATAACTAATCAGTGGTTTACAGTGAACCTCCAACCAGTAAAGGAGAAAAGGACCACCAACTTGTTTCCCCATGAAACGAGCACTTATTTCTCGTACTATCAAATCTTTTACCTCCTCCATATTAACATCATGACCTACCACCATTCTGATCCTTTATTTCTTCCAATGAATACATTTTTTCTTGATAAATGAGCAAGTAGGAATTACTTCAACTACCAAACCCTAGAATTTATTATCCTTCTTCTCGACCCCATCAATCAATGGCCTCTCCCCCTGTTCCTTCAACTTCTTAGGAGTATCATCCCCATTACCTACATTCATAGGATATTTTGAGGTGCCTCCTCAAAGATCCTTATAAAAAAAACTAGCGAAAAACTCCAGAGAGGAGACAGAGACTGGTACCTTGCCACAGTTAACCTCTTATACCTCATCCAAAGAGCTCATAATAAATAAGAATCATCCTACATGATCAGGACTTAATTGCCTCATCTGATCCTCCCCAACTAGCTCCTTAGATATAATTCCACTTGAAATTTTTGGGGGAGGCATATTCCTCGTCCGTTGGGCCTCAAAAGAACTAATTGATTGGGGTCTTGTTTCCCAAAGCAGCTCTAACTCTTCCTACATGCAAAATATATCCATTGGACTTAGGGTTTCTTCCCCGTAGTCCACTAGATCTCAAGGTCCCTCCTTGTCCATTGTCCAAAAAGGTTGTGAGACCTATACCTTATGCCTCCCCACCTTTAGTAACCCTAAAGTCACACATTCGACCATCGAGAACTAACAACCCTCACCTCGGAGCTCAATTTGCCTCCATTATACAAGTAACCTTATATATGTATGTTAATATAATGAAATTATTTCATTTGCTTGATGTAAACTTTATCTATCTTATATGTAACAATAGATAGGTCTCCTCTAGTAACTATTTTGAAAAAGAATGGTAAATGGTGCATTTGTTTTGATTACTGAGAATTAAACAAAGCCACACTAAAAGATCATTTTCATCTTCTTTCATTGATCAAGTCCTTGATACTTTGGCTGGAAAGAAGTTATTTTCGTTCTTTGATGGGTCAATGTTTAAAATCAAATTGTGATCATTCTTGAGGATCAAGATAAGACTACTTCCACTTGACCTTTGGGAACTCATTCCTATCATGTATTGTCTTTTGGAATTTGTAATGCCCTTGCTACTTTTCAACAAGCAATTATAGGGATATTTTGAAATTTGATTCATGATTGTGTTGATATTTATATGGATGATTTTACTATTTATGGATACATGTTTAAAGAATCTATAGATAGTCTCTGTAAATTCTTGGAAAGATGTCAAGAAACTAATCTATCTCTTATTCATGAAAATTGCCATATGTTATTAATAGAGGGGATTGTTCTTGGTAATCATATTTTTCCTACAGTTATCAAGGTGGATCCAACTAATATTCAGGTGATCATTAATGTTCCCATGCCCAAGACATGGAAAGAAGTTCACATTTTCCTTGATCATGTTGGTTATTATCATAGGTTTGTTTCTAATTTCACTAAGATCGCATCTCCACTATTTAAGTTGCTCTTGAAGGATGCAAATTTTAATTGGATAGTTGATTGTCTCTAATGTTCTCAAAGAAAATTTGTCCATGACCCTTGTGTTACAAGGGACAAATTGGAAATTTCCTTTTCACATTCACATAGATGCCTCTAATACAATCAATGGTGCAGTCCTTGGATAGAAATAAGCACAACGATATTATGCCATCTATTTTATCAATAAGAATATCATTCATGTTGAATTGAACTACATTGTAATGGAGAAAGAATTTATCATCGTTATGCATGTTATCAATAAGTTTCACCACTATATCACAAGTTACTCTATTTTTATTCATATGGATCATTTTGGAATTCATTATTTGGTGAATAAGTCTATTGATAATTCCAAAGTAACTAGGTAGTTTTTATTATTACAGGAATTCGACATAACCATTCTTGACAAACCTAGTAGAGAAAATGTGGTTATTGATTTTCTTTCCCAGCTCACCAATGATGTTATTCCAGTGGAGGACTCTTTTCTTGATGAACGTTTATTTGCATCATCTATTAGCACACCATGGTTTGTAGATATTTTTAACTATTTGGTTGCAATAAAACTTCCAGAGCACCTTTCACCAAGGGAATGTGACAAAATTGTTAATCAATGTGCCATGTATTCATGGGTCAATGCCAATCTCTTTAAAAAAGGGTTAGACATTTTCATTCATTGTTGTGTTTTAAAATATGAGACCTATGAGATCTAAAGGCATGGTGTGATTAACCTTGTGGAAGACATTTTTTTATAAGAGAACTACCAACAAAATCATGTGTGTTGGTTATTATTGGCCCACAATTTTTAAGGATTCCAAAAGGTACATGATGAACTATGATACTTGCAAATAAATGGGACAACCTGTGAAATTAAATTAGATGCCTCTCCAAAACCAACATGTAGTAGAGCCTTTTGAAAAATGGGGTCTACCAACCCTCCATCCAACTATAATGTATACATTTTCATTCGTACTAATTATGTTACTAAGTGGGTTGATGCTAAAGATCTTCCAAAAGAAATAGAAAAATGTGTAGTACATATTTTTCACATGAGAATATCTTCATTTGGTTTGGGTACCTCAAGAGAAATTCAGTAATCAAGGTGCACCATTCGCTTCCGATGTCATTCAAATAGTAACAAAGTAGTTCCAAATCAAACATGGAACATCCACTCCATACCATCCACAGGCCAATGGGAAGATTGAAGTTGCCAATAGAGTTCTAGAACTCATTATGACAAAGACTCTGCAAATTCACTACCTAGACTAGGCTAATAGACTTTTATAGGCACTTCGGGCCTATTGCACTACATGGAGTAATATTATTGGTTTCACTCCCTATGAGCTTGTGTATGGTAAGATTTTCATCCTTCCAAATAAATTCAAGATTCAAACATTTTGGACTACATTACAGGTGGGTATGGATATATCTGAGGTCCAAAAGCATTGTTTGGAGTATATCCATGAACTTGATGGAATTCACCAGGCTGCTTTGTAACATATATGTCTTGTTCAATAACAGAGGACTAAGTGGCATGAAAAATTATCAAATAGAAAAAATTTAAGACAAGTGATTGGGCTCTCCTGTTTGATTCAAGATATAAGGATTTTAAGGGAAAGCTTCAAACTCGTTGGCTTGGACCATATGAAGTTGTCACATTATATGATAATGGCCGTGTGAAGCTTCGCACTATTGATGATGATCAAATTTCTTTCATGGCCAATGGACACCATTTGAAAATGTATCAAAAGCATATGTCCAAGGAATATTTTATCCAAGATCTTGTCCAAAAATCAGAATTGAATATGTCACTTGCACCTTCAGCCATTTGATTTTCAAAGGGAATTGAGGATTTAAAAAGAAAAATAAAAGTCTAATGGTGAAAACTTGTTTTAGGCACCATTATATCTTGTAATGTTAGAAAACCAATATCTTGCTAGCATTTCTTGGCAATAAATAATTATAATTGTGAAAACCCTTTGGGTACAATTAGATAGAATTTGTCTGAAAATAAGCTTCATGATAAACAAAGTTGATGATAAGAAAAGAAAAAGAAAAAAGAAACCTTCCAAAGCCATAAAATTGATTTACAATTGTTATCTTGGTTTCGGTTGTTTGCATCAACTCTTAATTTCAAAGTTTCCAAAATTCTTACTCTACAACGTTGCTACTGAACCTTTGTGCATGGTTATGGAAACATTTTTTTTCTAGTCACTCAAAAATTAGGTTGTTGCTAATATTTTATAGTGGCTATGAAACGTTATATCAAGGTAACTCACATCTTTTCACACCTGTAGCAACAATTAAATCATGCCAATATGAGTCCTTCCCTTCTTCTTTCACATTCTACCATCCTTTTTGTACTATGTGTGTTTGCTATTCATTGTACAATTGATTCCTTTGCCTCCATGTTACTGTAGATAATGTATGATAACTCTTCACATCTTATGGCATCTATTATGGCTATTAATCACATTGCTATAGGTTGGTGCAAGTATGTTGCCATCATTAATGTAAGTTTAATAATTTCCTTTAGATTCTTTGGGTTTGTTTTTTAAATAACTCGACATCTCATCCACAACAACCCCTTCTATATTTTCCATCTGATTGCCTATGCTAACAAAGAAAAATTCTAGGGACAAAAAAATAATTTCATTTTTTTAAATATAATTGGTTGGGGGGAAGGGGGGGGAGGCACGCCATTTTATGTTATGATCACACTTAGCATGGCCAATATGGATTAACCCTTGTCACCATGTTTTGAATTGTCGGTATCATCATTACATACTTATCATATCCAAAAAAAAATCATTTTCCCATGTGCTAACATTCTTTCTAAATTAGGATAATTATTTTCATATCTTCCACCCTCCTCATCGTTCCTTGCCATTATGCATTTGTATTTTCCACTGATCTATCATCCAAGAAAGTATATGCCATTTCTCATCCCACCAAGTATCTATCATTTCTTCTCATAACAAGTATCCATTGCTTCTTCTGCAACCGCATGGGGTCTAGTTGTGCACCATGAGCTAGTAGGAATTGGCATTTTACAACTCAACTTGGAAGTGATGAGGATTTTCAAAGAAACAGGTTGGTTGATCTATTTTGAGTGCCTTCAAAGATTTGATGTTGGCATAGATTTTGAATTTTCATGAACTTTACATTGGTTCTCAAACATGGTAAGAGGCCTTTGCATTCCAATTACAAAATAAATTATTTCATAGGTAATAGGACTATCCATGGAAGGTGAATGTTGGTTCAAGCGATGGACTATGCGTAAAATACTTGACCTACTAGAAATGGATTAATACACCCTAATGCACAAATAAATAAACAAAGGGTAGCAAACCCATAAAATTTCATCATGGTTCTAACAACATAATAAAAACTCATGAAATTACCAACAATTTTATCAACCATGAATACATGTTAATTCAGAAACTCAACATCAATCAAATCAAATATATACATGGTGTAAATCAACATAGAAGACTTATTTATTTACAGAATATCCAACTAGTTGTGTATGAAGGAATTCCTCCCAGTCATATGATTTTTGTTCTTTTTATCTCAACAACAAGTTGCCCTTGAGTTAAGGCTATGAGTCCATAAGGAGTTTTGGCCCTCTTGGTTGTCCACTCTCCACATTTAACAATGCAAAATCCTAGGTTATACTCCAATAACAATTCCAATCTACCAACTCTCTTTCCCCTCAACCTGCACAACCCAAGGAATGGGATCCCCCTTCTTTGCCACACAGTCTCTGAGGAATTCCCACTTCTCTCGAGGGCTCCAGTGCACATGGCTGGCCAAGAAATCTCACAAATAGGGACTTTATAAATTCTCATCTATTACAGGAGTGCTCATATCAGCCTTCCTAAGGATCTTGAGCCATTTTCTCAACATGAAATATCTATTATAGGCTTACAGCCTAAATCTTGACATAAAAATCAACCCTGTCATGGTTGTTCTCAAACACATAATGGTTGGTGCTTCTTCTCAACACCCATATCCTCTCTTATTTCCCGAAAACCACATGTAAATACTATCTACAATACCCACTCGAATTTATTTTTCTTCTCATGTAAGCTTTGACTCCCCCATTTCTCAAAAAGTGGTTGTACTTAGCGCATGTTGTCATAAATTAGTGAGAATACTTTTCCCACCTACCGCATTTACATCATTCATTGCTTCCTTTGATCATTCTAAGGAGATAACATTAATATGAAAATCACCTCTCCTATGGAATCATATCCCCCATCGTTATTGTCTGTCTCGTATCACAATCAACAATTTACTTTTCATTAACAATTTTAATGGACAATTTACATAAATAATCCCTCACCCATATCAATCCATATAGGCTCTTTGACCCAAAACATATCGACTAACTAGATAATACCACATAATCATTTAAGCCCAAAACATATATACATACGCACCCTGACCAAGACATATATACATAATCACTCTGACCCAAAACCATACATAATGATTTCACAATTTATAATCTTGCAACAATTCCAACTAGAAATCTCTCATTCCCCTTAGTCTACACAACCCAAGGAAGTGTACCCCCTTCTCTACTCTACAGTCCCTCAGGTTGTACCAATTCCCTCTAAGGTTCCAACACAAACTAACCAAGAAGTCTCAGAGTTGTCCAAATGCAACAACTTTCACAATTTGTCGATTCCTACAACAATTCCAACCAACAACGTCTCATTCCCCTCAACTTGCACAACCCAAGGAAGTGTACCCCCTTCTCTGTAGCGCAGTCCCTTAGGTTGTACCACTTCCCTATAGGGCTCTGTTGTATCCTGCACAACAATCCACCATTATGATAAGAGTTCTTCAAAAAATAATGGGGACCCTTCCAAAAAAAATTCTTGTATTATGAATTGTTAACAATTTGTAATTAGTTAACTTTGATTTTATCACATTTGTCCATAATTTAATTCAATTTTTTATAGTTTTTCATGAATTTGAGTTCAGATCCTATTTCTCTATAGATCAAATTAGACAAAGCAAAATCTTAGGAAATAAATCATTGAATCATTTTTATTGCTGACTATTTTAAATATGAGAGTTTGTAAATAAGATTGCTTGATTGTGTCTTTTCTAAGATTGTGTATATATTGGTTATATTTTTGTATATTTTTTGCAAATTTGTAAGAAATAAAAAAATATTGATGACTAGGAGTCCAAGAAAAATAATGGAATAAACTAATAAGTGAACAAATAAGGAGCTATAGTTTATTAAAATTTTACTTCACTTAATGTAATCATTTCCTAATTTTAAATCCACCATCATATTCTACTTGTCAAGATCTTTTCTACGAGATAAAAAAATTATCATTTCAAGTTTGGGACACAAAGTTATGGCCCTTGGAAGTTTTGGTACTATCAATGTGTTCGGATGATGTGGTAGATGATGTGTCCTCTAAATCCAAGTGGCAAATGATGTGGCATACTGATAGGGTAGATGATGTGGCATGTTGACTAGACAAGTGATGTGGCATGTTGACTAGACAGGTCATTGCATCCAGATACAAGGAATACTATGTTGGATCCCGATGCCTAGATTTCAGATGCCTTGGATGGTCCTAGATGTCATATGATCCTGAATATCCAAATTTTAGGGGGTCCCATATTTCATGGAAACCGGATGTGTTTTGAAATGGATATGTGAGGTTCCAGATTTTTAGGGATTTCCAGATTTTTAGGAGGTCCCAGATTTTTAGGGATTTCTCAATTTTTAGGAGATCCTGTATTTTTACAAGATCCCATCCAACCATCCAAAGGTTTCACACTTGTGATGATTTTCCATTCTCCCAGATGTCGAATGTCCCAGATTTGTTGGGGTCCCAAATATGTACATGCGTGTAGTTAAAATATTAGTGTGGGATCCACATTCCATTCTTCTTGTAGCTTCACATTCAAACCACTATGGGTGGATAATACAATATAAATCCATCAAACTAATTTTTCCCAATGCATGTGAGATAAATAATAAACTCATAGATCAATGGTCCAGAATTAATCTGAAAAAGAAACCAATGGTTGTTGAGTGCTAACCTTCGAGAGCCATATCTTGAGTTTTAGAAGGCCAAATTAAGAAAGAAATGGCTTGATGGAAAGCTGAGACTATGAGGAACATTTTGGGTAAATTATTTTTGACAAATCAATAGAAAAAATTCCCCAAAAAAAAGTGAATTTTTTTTTATTATTATTATGTGAAGATTACAGGAATATTTTTAAGTTTTAATTGTTAAAAATTTATTTTTCATAGTTATTTTGTTTTATTATTTTGTTGATAAATTGTGTTAGTTTTATTTATTATTTAATTTTATTTATAGATAGATAAGCCCGAGATGATAAAATCTTACTCTAAACATAATTTTTTTTGTTTATATCATAGTGATTTTTTCAATTATTTTATGAAAATAAAAATCCTAAAGGGAAGGAATAAATTTAGAAGTCATAGATTATGGAAAAAATAAGATAATACAGATTTATTTTAGATATTCATATAATGATTATTTTAGATAGTTGTATAATATTTCTTCTTTTTATTAACAATAGAGAATTTCCATATTTATTATATTCTTTTATTTTATAATGATTTTCGTTATACATTTTTATTTTATGTTTTATGTTTTAAATTGTACAAGTGTGGATCGAGAAAAATACAGATGGTAGAAGCAATTTTTAAAGAAAAACAATTTAAAATGAAAAGGCAAGATGGAAGAAGGATTAATCAACATCCCTAATCATGAGGAGTCACATGTACAACGAATTCTGATTTCTTATTGAGATGGAGACTTTTGATTGAAAATAAATATAGCTCGTAATGATGTAATTTATGGAAAATAAATTTTATTCATTATTCTCCAATGATTCTAGAAAAGAAGAATCAAAACTTGGTTGGAAAAATAAATTGGTTATAACCATGTAAAAATTAGAAGAAAAGGGGGGAGAAAGGAATAAGACAAGAGAAAGGATTATAAAAGTTGACTCTGGTTTTAGGAAAGGGGGGTTGGAAAATTTCTAATCAAGTCTATATACTTTTATCAGTTTGAATATAATTTTGAAGACTTGTGGGTCTAAAAATCCATAATTGGAACTTGCACACTTATGTCAAGGTTAAAGGATGTAACAACCCCATCGTTACCACTACAAGCGAAGCATAAAGTGCAATTTATTTTTTTTCAAAATAGGACGACAACTACGATTACAGCTAAACAACACCTCTGACAGCGAGCACCATGCCCACAAAATAGACAACAGACCACTACAACTCCCTGCACTAGCACAAGAGCAACTGGGCGAAACATGCGTAAAGAAATAGAGAGAAACAACTACCCACTCGACACAAACATGACCACACCTACAAGCTAAGGGACAACATCCCCATCCTGACACGACGGCCTCGACGACCAAAACTAGGACCTCAAAGGTGCGCAAACCCAACGCATGAAGGCATTACAACCCAAGCACTAACAACAACTTACCACAATCAACAACACCCACACAGAAGGCATAGACCGACAAGACACAAGAAGAAACACTTGATTTAAAAAGAAGGCGTGACGACCAGAGGATTCTTGTTTCATACAAGGAAACTGGTAGTGAATCGACTAGATCAATCACCCCTTCCATCTCGACCTAAGGCGCAAGGCACAAAATTTCCAATTAACTAAAGGCTATTAAAGGTTTTAGTTGATACATCTACTACAATCTCGTCCATCAAGCTTGCACAAGATAATCAACCATTACACCTACCACCTTTATGTCTAACAACCATATTAACCCACCATTTCACTTTTTCCCAACAAAGGATAATCCTAGCAAGTTTAATACAAATCAAAAACCCTAAAACTTTTGCATCTTTTAACATTAATAAATATTATTCTTATGAAAATCGACTTCTAATCTTCCAGGATCAATTTACTTAAGCAGGTAAATGAGCTAAGTCATTTAAGTGAAAAAAGAGTTGAAGTAAAAGTTCCCGAAGAAGAAGATTTAAGTGAAGTTGTTCTTCTCCATAAACAGATAAATCGTTGGCCAACACTTTAAGCTATTGTTGTCAGTAAAACACTGCCAACGTAACTTTCGTAACAGTCAATGAAAATGCAGTCCATAAAACTATCGTGTTTCCTTATTAATACACAATTACTCAAATAAAAAAAGTTGTCAATCTAGCTATCGTACTTTCAAATACAATGCTGGCAATACAAAATTACTCAAAATAAAATTGTTGTTGATGTAGCTATCGTAACCGTTAATTACAAATGTTGTCAATACACAAATACTCATAATTAAAATGTTGTCAACAAGCAATCGTAACAGTAAACCTGTCATACCATAAAGGCTGTCAATAAATATAAAATGTTCAGTACTGACATTTACTAACATCATAATTAAACTGACATAATATTAAATATAATCGTCGATAGCCTGAAATACAATAAAGGAAATGCAGATACATAAATGAAAAAGGGAGTAATGAGTAACATTGTGATTTACATACTGAGCATTTACACTGGAATAGAACAACAAAAGAAAAATGTTGTGTATTCCATAACTGATTTATTTTCAACCACAATGTTATCGCTATCTTAGTTCATTGTGTATAGATTATCTTTGTAATATTTCATTGTAATATAAGTATTTGATTTCACTGGAATTCAAAAGTATAAACAATACAACCATTCACTATGTTGTCCATAAACGATAAAAATGTAAACAGTAGAAATTTATGGTGATAAATCATTCACTATGTTGTCCATTAAATATAAAAATAGTAAAAACATTGGCTATGTTGTCCATTCATAGTCAATCCAGTCGTAGAATTCGCCAACAATGTAATGAGTTGCAGAGGAAATTCACATGTCGGATGTAGTGGAAACACAAGGTAATTTTTCCATCAACATATATTAAACTGCAGAGGAAATTCAGGGTTGAATGCTTGCAGGGAGAAGGGATAAAAAATGCACAGAGGTATCCAATCGCAAGAAGGTGCAAATGTGATCCGAAATCGGATCGAGAAGCCTGACAGGGCTTGAAAAATGCTCAAAAATGAAAGTGCTCAGAATCCGACGAAACCAATGCCATTGTGTCCATCTCGTCTTCCCAATTTTTGAGGTATATTTACTTTGTCAAACGGGTTCCGTACGCGAAAGTTATCGCGTTCTGATCAGAAGCCCAAACAGGTAAAAAGTCAAAGGTCAACTGGTCAAAAATTCAACGCTGATGACATCAACATGATGACTGTGCAGGAGATGATGTGGCACTCTCTAGATGATCATGATTGGGCAGGTTCGCTGACAAGGCAGACATGTGGCAGGCAACTGGACCAGTCAATCACTGACAAGTGGCATTAATCCGACAAATGGGGAGATGCCACGTGGCCCAGTCATGGGCAGCCACGTGGCACCCAGTCATCAGTTGAAGTGGCATGTTTAAAAAGAAATATGTTTTGGGGTCCATGGGTTTTGAGCCCATGACCACCACCAAGCCCAACACCTTAAGAAATGGTCTTTGCCAATACACCAAATTATTTCTTATGATGTAAAACCCACATTATAAATTATATTGCAAAGTATTGTATGGAGAGGGGCCAACGCTTAGCCCTTTGGGCTAGCGCTTGGCCATATGAACCCATATGACCCTATCAAGGGGGGACGCGCTGGGAAAGAGGGGGCTTATGCCCAAATCTAACTATAAAGTGGGTTTTATAACCAATTTTTGGGTTTTAATGGTAATTAAGCCTATTTTTAATGGTTTTTGGGAGTTATTGGGTAGTTTTGGAGCCTAATTTTTGGGAGGAAGTTGGGGATGAGAAACCAAATTTCCTAGCTATATAACCAAGGCATGTTTGAGGCCATAGAGGGCATTCAGAGAAGAATTATGCCGAGGAGAAGCCAAGCCAAACCCATTTTGAGGCAGAGAAGCTTTTGAGGAGGAGACGATGTCAGACCATTTCTGGGAGCTCTGGACGTCCGTTTTGTGTGCCGTTTTCTTTGCATGGTTCTAGAGATATGGAAGAACATGAAAAGATCAGTCTTGTAGCCATTTGGAATTGTAGAAATGTACTTTTGAGCATTTGAACAGAAATAAAGAAGCTTCCCCCACAAAGAAAAGGCCCGGAGACGTAGGCAAAGTTGTGTCGAACTCCGTTATCAATCTACGTGTTATGGTTTGTTGTTTATTATTTCATTTCAGATATGTATATGTGTATATGGATGTCATAATTCATCTTCTTTCCTCATTCTTTCAATAAGTTTTTCTCAAATGGTTAATTAACGCATGCAAAATTAAAACTCAACCATAAGTCATTAAAAGATCCGACGGATCAAGTGGTATCAGAGCTAGTTGACGTTTGGATTTGAGTTGCATGTTAACTGGGGAAAAGCTACAGCATGGTGAAGGCGAGCTTGTTGCAGAGAATCCATTAATTGGATTGAGAAGAAGAGCTTCTCACAGCGAGAAGATGGCATCGGAAGAAGGGGTTTCTCAAGATGAGAAAGAGTTTCGGAAAACATTCCTTGCTATGTCGGAGATGGTGAAAGTTTTGTATGAAGATTACTTGGAACGGAAACGACCAGTTTTGGGTGATTCTTCAAAGGGAAAAAGTGAAGAGGAAGAGGACCATCCTCAGATACCTCCTTCACCTCCATCAACACCTCCTTCTTCTCCTTCTTCTTCTTCAAGTTCAAGTTCTAAATCTAGTGGAAAGAAAAATGTTCATAAGAATAAACATGAAATGCTATTGTTAAAACTTGATGTAAAATTTGAGTTGACCATATATGATGGTGAAGTAAATGCAGAAAAACTTGATAACTGGATCAGGCATATGGAGGTATACTGTAGTGTGCAACAGATCAAGGATGAGGCCACACAAATCAAGTTGGCATCTTTGAGACTTGCAGGTACAACTCTTATCTGGTGGAAAAGCAAGCTGCAAAAAGGAACACAAAATGTGGGTAATGTATTTCCATCATGGAAGGATTT
>ML776553.1:6834072-6846095 GCA_009831015.1 Picea engelmannii | reverse complement strand
TTGGAGCCTAATTTTTGGGAGGAAGTTGGGGATGAGCAACCAACTTTCCCAGCTATATAACCAAGGCATGTTTGAGGCCATAGGGGGCATTCAGAGCAGAATTATGCTGAGGAGAAGCCAAGCCAAAGCCATTTTGAGGCAGAGAAGCTTTTGAGGAGGAGACGTTGTCGGACCATTTCTGGGAGCTCTGGACGTTCGTTTTGCGTGCCATTTTCTTTGCATGGTTCTAGATATCTGGAAGAACATGACCATATTAGTCTTGTAGCCATTTGGCATTGCAGCAATGTACTTTTGAGTATTTGAATAGAAATAAAGAAGCCTCCCCCACAGAGAAAAGGCCCGGAGACGTAGGCAAAGTTGTGTCGAACTCCGTTATCAATCTGTGTGTTATGGTTTGATGTCTATTATTTCATTTTAGATCTATATATGTGTATATGGTTGTCATAATTCCTCTTCTTTCCTCATTCTTTCACTAAGTTTTTCTCAAATGGTTAATTAACACATGCAAAATTAAAACTCAACCATAAGTCATTAATCATTCACTATGTTGTCCATTAAATATAAAAATAGTAAAAACATTGGCTATGTTGTCCATTCATAGTCAATAAAGTCGTAGAATTCGCAAACAATGTAATGAGTTGTAGAGGAAATTCACATGTCGGATGTAGTGGAAACGTAAGGTAATTTTTCCATCAACATATATTAAATTGCAGAGGAAATTCAGGGTTGAATGCTTGCAGGGAGAAGGGATAAACAATGCGCAGAGGTATCCAATCGCAAGAAGGTGCAAATGCCATCAATCAACCAAGAACATTCAACAGGGGTAGATGACTTACAACTATCCTTCGCTCATCATCCATGCACAGAAAAGCAGGGCATTAGAATCTATAGGTCGTTGTGCACCGAAGTGACGACCATTGATTCGGCTCCTGGCTGACTGCTCAGGTGTGGACTGATGAACTAGGGATGAGGATGAAAGTCACAACTCTTCACAATAATCAACAAAACCAAAGGACAGCCACACCATGTAGGGATTGAAAGCCAAGGGAAACAAGTCAAGCAATGAGCTTAAGGCTATGGGGAAATTAAGTTCTCTGTTGAAATACTAAGTCAAACATTTACTTTACCCAATTAAAATAAAAAAATGAAAGTGAAAGGTATAATAAGAATCTACCATGCAGAATCAAGTAAGCGTACCGTAGCCCAAGTCGTCTGTTGTGAGTCGTTGTCCCACGCGCTCTGTGCTACTCCCACTTGTCGACCGATGAGACTTCACTGGTACCTCCCAGCCAATGCTAGGGGTACTCTTCTTCTCCCTTAGCCCCCCGAGCCACAAAGGGGCCATGCACACTAAACCAAAGGAAAACTATCTCCCAGCTCACCTCACAAGGCCGAGATACCACTCCTCACCAAGCTGGGTATCCAAACTCCCACAAGCTAAGTCAATTAAGTCTAAATTTTTGCAGCATAACGTTAGGCATCACAGAAGAGATTCATCATCCTCCTCCTCCCTTGTTTATATAGAGTTTCTAAGTCATTTACTTTCCCAAATTCCCATTTAATTTATTTTTTAATAATTTAATTCGTAAAAATCCTCCCCGTACATGTGTCACCCATCCCCTTCATTGCACCATAAATTAATTTCATTAATTAATTAATTACTCCTATTTCCCTCACCCACCTAAAAGCATTCCTAGAATCGCTCCTAGGTGTCCTCATATTCCCTTACACAATTTAATGACTTACCCCCTTACTAATTTACTAGTTGAGGTTAATTTATAAAGTTCTTAAATTCTAGATACCTTACTAAGTTAGTCTTTCTGCTTTTTCCTTATGTTTCCCTTTCTTTTTATGTTTCCCGCTTTTTCCTAATTTCCTAATTCTTTTAAATTTCCCTCTTTCCCTTTTCAGTTAAAACTCAAATTGGCAAGTGTAGAAAATTACCTTTTTCCCCTTTCTCTTTTTAATTAATAAATTTTTAATTAGCATATGTAACAAAACAATTATTTCCCCTTTTTCCCCCTTTTTAAATTTTATCCCCCAAAAGATTTTTATAAATTAATTGAATTGCTTACCCCCTTTTCGTCACACGATTAATGATGATTATCATTATTATTTATTTATTTATTTTTATATAAATATATATTTTTTATCACAAGTATCACTTAGACCTAGACTTTATTTTCCTAGGTTGGGCGACATTTTATTAGGGAAAATGTTTTAAATCTTTCTCATCACATTATTCGTTTTAAGGCCATATAGGTTTATTCATTTATTTTTTTAACAACGTGACGTGCCCTTCAGGATGCACTAGGTGCTCCAAGGGTGCCACTCACATCATTTTGTTTCCCTTGCGCAATGTGCCCTTCAGGACGCACTATGTGCTCCAAGGGTGCCACTCACCTTATTCTATTTTTCTAGCGTGATGTTCCCTTCAGGACACACTACGTGCTCTAAGGGTGCCACTCGCCTCTTGACTGACTTGATAGACATCAAAAACCCCTGGAGTCAATACTCCACTAGGTGATCTTGTGGGAGACTAAGGGCCTCTAAGGAAAAATTCCCCTGCCTTATTGCGTGCCCCTTAGAATCACCGTGAGCAATTGTCGCAGTCTGCCCTTGCGGCATCGTGGGTATTATAGAAATAGGTAGTTGTTAACCTATGGTTCAAGCCACGGTGGGAGTGCTAGTAGGTTGTGGTAGGTTTACTATCCACACCTCTCCCTCAATGTCTCTGGTAGTAGTGCGTGACCCCTCTACTCCACATGTGAGTCTGGTCGGCAAGCTATCGTCAGCCTGCATCATCAACGAATCATGTCAGAAATGAAATCCATAATCATAACATCTAATCAAATGAACATATGTCATATATAAAACAATAAAACCCAATAGTCCATTCCCTGACTCGATCCAGAGTCCAAAGGTTTCATCGATGCCTTTGCATCCTCGAGGTCCAAAATCCTGCACACTCAGAAGAACCGAGTCAGTAGCACCTGTCTAAGTCAATACCACAAAATAACATATAATAACATCCATAATGCCTTGTAATCATAATAAACAGCCAATAGTATAATAATCTGGATCACTTGCAAGCAAGCGTCCTCAAATAATAAGTTTGCTTAGTTCATGCAAGAGTGGGATGTTACATACACCCCCCTCTTGGTCTAAACTTCGTCTCGAAGTTTCATAGTAAAAAGTGCCAAAATAACGTGTATCACAGTATCATAAGTCTATTTATCCAACAAAAATGGAAATGGATGGCGCATATCATATGCATCCTTCGAGGTCGCTGAGTGTGGACTATAGTAGTCCTTCGGGACCTTGACCTCATCTACTGTTCGACGTCGTAGCTATCGAATAAGATGATCCAGGATGAGGATCGACTCAACCATTAACGCACCCTCATCCAACACCTGTAAGGTGCTCAAATCAAACATGTGTAGGATCACTAATCATAATGTCTCAAACAGAGACGTGGAAGTCATCGTGCATACACCTCAAGAATCAGGCAAGGCTAGTTAATAGGCCACGTGTCGCTCCTTTCCACATTCTCGTAGGATCCCATGAACCTAGGAGATAGTTTATCCCCTTTTCCCAACTTGATTGATCTCTTAGGCGGTTTCAGCCACAAGAATACTTGATCGCCACATCGTAACTACGGTTGACACGATGCGCATCGACATAACTCTTTTTTCGATCCTGCACTTCCTTGATACTTTGTCTTATAGTTTTCATTTAATCTTCCATTTCTTAGATTGCTTCGGGTCCTGCCAGGACCCTATCCTCAAGTCGATCCCTAGTCAAAAGCGTCTGACACGGTTGCCTATAAAGGAACTCGAAAGGTGCCATCCTAATGGTGCTTTGGTAACTGTTGTTATAAGCAAATCCTACCAGTGGAAAAAATTCTTCCCAACGCTTTTGTTGGTCCATCACGTACATGTGCAACATGTCTTCCAAGGTCTAGTTCATTTGTTTGGTTTGCCCATCAGTCTCTGGGTGATACGCAATACTAAAGTTAAGTTGGGTTTCCAAGGCCTCTTGGAAAATAGTCCAAAATCATCCAGTAAACATCGATCCTCGATCGGATATAATCCTCTTAGGCACACCATGCAACTTCACAATCTCATTGATGAAAAATATAGCTATGTCAGGTGCCTGATACATTGTATGCATGGGAATAAAATGAGCACTCTTCGTCGGAGTGTCGACTACTACAAAAATTGAGTCGTGTCTCCTTGTCGTTAGTGGCAATCCAACAATGAAATCCATCAAAATAACCTCCCATTTCGATTTCAGAATAGAGTGTGGTTGTAGTAATCATGCTGGATGTCTATGTTTATCCTTTACCTGCTAACATTCTAGACATTTGGCCACATACTTGACTATGTCTACCTTTATTCCTTTCCAGAAGAATAAGGGTTTAAAGTCCACCCTCATCTTCGTGACTCTCGGGTGAGCCATGTACATTGCTTTGTGAGCCTCGTTTAGGATCAAACTGCTCAACTCGTCATTCGGTGGTACATAAATTCGATTTTTAAATCTCAGTATTCCATCATCGTTCAATGTAAATCCTTCAAATCTTGGTACCATCTTTGTGTTTTTTTCCGATAAAATCCTTGACCTCCTTGTACTAGTCATCATCGTGCTGTAAGGCTAGAATATTTTCACGTAGATTCGTCTGAAGAGGCAACACTGAAACGATGTGTGGTCTCTGACTCAATGCATATGCCACTCAGTTCACTATTTCGCTCAGTTCATTGTTCCCTTTATGTAAGTAATCTCGAAATTGTACTTGCTAAGTAGTTCCGACCAACTTCGTCATCGCGCATTCAGGTCGCTTTGCGTAAAGATGTCTTGTAGTCCACAGTGGTCCGTCTTTAGTTCAATTTTTTTTTCAACAAGGTAGTTTCTCCAAACCTTCAAGGCATATACAATGGCTAATAACTCCAAATCATGCATTGCATAGTTCTCATCATGCCTTCTCAGTTTCCTTGAGATGTAGGCGATCACTCAACTGTATTGCATCAAGACTCTGCCTATGCCTTCCTTGGATGTGCCAGTGTATACCAAGAAGTTCACGTCCATGTTAGGTACCTTTAGTATCAGTGTCATTGTCAACAACTCCTTGAGCCTCCAAAATTCTTACAGGCATTTCTCGGTCCAAACAACTTCTTGTTCTTCTTCTGCAATTCCATGATCATATTTACTATCTTCAAAAATCCCTCAACGAACGTCAATAGTATCATGCTAAACCCATGAGGCTATGTACTTCTAGGACATTTGTCAGCGCAAGCCATTCCATAATAGCCTTGACCTTTGTTGGATCCACGGTGATACCTTCGTCAGAGATGACATGCCCTAAGTAGTGAATCTTCGATTGATGAAAATGAGCATTTGGACAATTTCCCATACAATTTCTGCTCTCGCAGACACTGTAGTACCTGTTATCACTCCAAGAAACTCCTTAGGGTTGTAGGCTAAGGATGCTTGGTAACTTAGAAATAATGGTTTTTGTGTGTTTGGGACAATGGGGTCTTTAATGATTTATGTAAGAAACAACTCATCACACATCTAAAGATACAGTGCTTTCAGTAAACAATAATCAGATCAAATAATTGAAAGAGAGGATGGAGAACACTATTCTTGATTTGCCAATACAAGTGAAGGTAGGGCTTAATACAAGACAACAAGGAATCCTTTAATTTCAAGCCTATGAGCTCAATAAAGAGGTAACAGTATTTATGAACTAAAATAAACTGAAATAGAGTACAGAAAATGAGAGATGGACAATTTTGATATTGAAAACGAAAGGAAACTAAACTTTATTTTTGCAAAAAGAGTCTATACAGTGGCATAAAATATCTCCGAGTTTGAACCCCTATCTCATATCAAAAATAGGCTTTTATAGCCTCTTACAATCAGTTTTACAGATCCTAAAAACATGGATCTGTATTTAATAAAAGCAATTCAAATCTAACTAAACAACTTGAAGATAAAGACTTAATAACTAAACTTAGCACTTGAATTGTCTTCAGTCTCAAAAATTCGCCATCTGCATCCTTCAGCTCCTAGAATCTTTGATGTGATGCAATGTGGCAAAACACATGTCTTGACAGTTGGATTTCTCCAACGTTCATGGTCGATATTTGAGGAAGTTTGTTTTACATGTGGTTTCCAAAATTCCCTCAAATCTCTGATGTTGAATCCTTTGCAAGAAATTTTAATTTCCTTGATACTTTGGAACTCCTTCATAACCTGTGAGAAATGACCTGTTCTGTCCTTGGCTTCAAAAAATACTTTTCCAGCTTTCAACAACTAACTCGTTTAATATTTCGCTGGTTAGCTGGTGAAAGCGTTTCCTTTCGCCGACTAACGAGTGATAAAATATCGCTTTGCACTGGTGAAAGTCCTGACTGCGCCCAAAACAAGTTTTCACCTTCAAAATTTTGATTCCATCAAAACTCAGTGTGTTTCTGATTTCTCACCTTGCATATTAACAACGACTTGAGCAAGTACCTTTAGATCTGGATGGGATTTTTGCCTTTATTTTTGTTTCAATCTTCTTATCTGCCTTTTAAGGCACTTTTCAAGCCACCATAGACTATTGTACTCTTTGGTGAGTTTTTGCTTTCTTTTCTTCTCTTTAACACTTTCCCGAGCCAGTCTCTCAAACGCAGCATTGGTTTTTGCAAAGTTATCAGACAACTTCTTATAACTTTCTTTGATTACTCATTCCAAAACCTCTTGCTGAGCGGTGACCTCTTTCAGATGCTTGATTTTCTGAGATTTCTTTGACTTAGAACTTCTTGATGTTTCTCCTTCCTCTGTATCAGTGAAAGTCTCATAGTTTTGTGCAAACTCAGTTGACTGCTCGGGACTCTTAGTGACATGGCATTGATCTTGTTGCTCTGATTCTGAGTCTGTATAGGGCAAGTTTAATTTATTGGTTCTCTTCTCTGTAGGCTGCTCTGTGGGATGTTCTGTAGTGGTTTCAAATTTTAACCTTTTCTTTGACCTGTGGGACTTCACTCTAGAGATTCTATCTTCTAGAGGTCCTGGCAGGGTCCTCCTCTTCCTTGAACTACTTTGAGGAGTCAATTGTTTCTTTGAACCTTTCCCCTGTTCATTTACAGGTTGAGTCTATGTTTCAAAACCCTCCAAGTATAGAAAGTTCTTCCATCTCCTTCCCTGTTGTTTTAATTCCTCCAGAATGATCAATTTGATGAGGCTGAAGTGGCACAGAGTATTCTTCATGCTTAGTGGTTGAGCCCTGATTTTCTTGTAGACCTTAGTTAAACTCTTATGTAAGAAAAAAGGCAAATTGAGGAGAGTCTTGCTTGTGAAATGGTCCAGGAGCTTAAAATGATACATCATGAGTTTATCATACTTTCCCTCTGAGGTAATGTAGAGTTGGATGCCCTTAAACAGCTCCTGCCACTCCTCTTCTAGATAGGAAACTGACATGCCCTTCTTCCATGCGTTGTGCTTGAACTCTTCCTTTAAATAAACTCTGAAATTCAAGTTTTTGGTGGCAGTGGTTTTGAACCAACTCTGGCCCGATCTTGGTAGGCTGGTTGCTGCAGCAATGACAGCTTCATCTACTATGATTTCCAAGGACCCAACACGAGCCTTATTCTCATCAAAAGTTTTGGCAAAAGCTTTTGCTGTCGACTGGTGGAAACCATTTTGCAACCTCTCAACGAATTCAATACACCCTGCATTTGAAAAATGTTTCTGGACTTCGGGATGTGTCTGTAAAAAAGATAGGCTATCCAGCTCTTTTCTGAGTAGAGAACCACTGCGTCTCCTCACCATTCTGTAGCTTGAAAACCCCAACAATTTTGTATATCAACCCCTGCAACTATTGTTCGAGCCGAGGTTTTGCACTGTTGAAAGCACTCGGGAGTCGGCTCTGTTTTCCAACATTTGAAACTTTAACAAACCTTCATGAACAGAGTGTGATATGGAAGTAATGATATGATTTGATGTTGTCAGCACGACAGTACACCCTTTGTACCTGAGTTGCTGGATTCAAAATTACCATTTCCGGCACCATGAGTGTGCAACATGCGTCACTGAACAAGATCCACATCGTAATCCTATTTTGATGTGCACAACTCAGTCTCCATCATTACCCACTTTCATCAGTGCATGATTTAGATTTGCATGACGTGGGATGATCGTATCATCATTAGCTTTTAGAAACGTGGATAACACGCACGTGATTCCCTCTTTCTCCAGCCAACAGCCCATGGAAAACACCCCTTAGTTGTTGATACTTACCACTTTCACCAACGCACGATCCTGTGAAAAACTCCCTTTAGCTGTTGAAAGTCTTCACTTTCATCAGCGCACGATCTCGTAAGAACTGCTCCATAGCTGTGGAAAGTATTTACTTTCACCAGCGCTCGACCCACGACAATGGTTATTTGGATGTTTTGAAAACCAACACTTTCACCAGCGCACGGAGCTATGAAAGATGCTCCTTAGCTGTTGAAAGTCGCCACTTTTACCAGCTAACACCCATCTTTTAAACACACGTTAGCTGTTGAAATAAATTTATGAAAATTTTGAAAAGAGGACTTTTATGGGTCATCTTATTTCTAAAACAAAATCAAAACCTAAGCAGCGTTATCAGTGACTATTCTCTTAGGGCAGCCGAATCTGGCAAATATGTTTTCTTGCAGAAAGTTTATGATGACAGTATGATTGGCATTCCGGGTGGGAATAGCCTCAATCCACTTTGTAAAGTAATCGATGGCAACCAGGATCCACCGGTGTTGACCACTGGAAGGCGGATGAATTTCACCTATGAAGTCCAGGCCCCACTGCTGGAAAGGCCCTGTGACCATTATAGGTTTGAGGGGAAGAGACTTCAGTTGTTGTTTACCTTCAAATATTTAACATTTGTCACATGTTTTCACAAACTCATATACATCTGAAAATAAGGATGGCCAGTAATAACCAGATATTAAGATTTTGTGTGCTGTAGTTTTCCAATAGTGATGTCCCCCACATTCACTATTATGAAATTCAATCATGACCTTAGCTGCCTCATCTTGGTTTACACACCTTAACAATAAACCTATGGGATTTTTCCAGAACAACAAGTTGTCATTGATGTAGAAGTTTATAGCTTTGAGCTTCAAAGCCCTTCTTTGAGTCTTTGTCAAATCTGATGGGACTGATAAAGTTTGCAGAAACTGAATAATATGGTTGTACCATTTGCAATCAGCTAAGTGAGCTGAAACCTTCATTTCCTCACCTTCTTTGTTCTCTGAAGACTGAATATTTTCTGCATTAATACTTATCAGATTTATTTCAAGCAGCCTGCAATTTTCCTTTGCCAGAAGTTTGGCGAGGCCCTGACCTTTCACTAATTTTTCTGGTTTGATTTCAACATCGAATTCAATCAACCTTGCTATCCACTTACTCCTTTTTCCATCAATGTTGGGTTGGACAAGAACATCTTTAACTGAACTGGAGGGAACAAAATCTATTACCTTTTCTTGAAGAATGTAGACCCTGAAAGCTTTCAGTGACTTGACAAGTGCATATGCCTGTTTCTCCAACAATTCATACTTTACCTCTGCATATCTCAAGACCTTACTGAATAAGGCAACCGACTGCTCCTGATCATCAACATTTTTCTGCAAGAGTACTGCTGCGATTGTATCACTTGAAGCAAATGAAAAAATGTAAAATACCTTGGAGAAATCGGGGCTGATCAAAATAGGGGTTATTGTGATGGATTCCTTGATGGCATTGAATGAACGTATGGATGCTTCAGTCCATTTTACCTCAGAGTCCTTTCTTAACATAGCAGTGATATGATTTGTGAGTTCAACAAAATTTACTATAAACCTTCTGACAAAGTTTATAGTCCCAAGGAAAGACTGAATGTCTTTCTTTGATCCAGGGAGAGACATATTTTTAATTGCTTCTACCCTCTTTGGGTCAATCTTAACCCCATCAGCTGAAACAATATGCCCAAGGAATTTCCCCTCCTTAAGTGCAAAATTTGATTTTTTCGGATTAAGAGAGATGCCATACCTTCGACATTTCAGAAATGTCCTTCTTAAGTGTTGCAAATGAAGTTCGTGGCTGCTTGAGAAAACAGTGATATCATCAAGATAAATCAGGACAAATTTATCTTTCTCTCCAATGAAAGCAATGCCCATTTCCATTTGGAATGTCGCTCCTGCATTCATCAATCCAAAGGGCATCTTCTCGTACATAAACGTAMMCCATGGAGTGGTAAAAGAAGTCTTTTCTTTGTCTTCCGGATGGACAACAATCTGGTTGTATTCGGAAAACCCATCAATAAAAGACATCACCTTTGATCCTGACACCTTCTGCAGAATATGCTCCATTTTAGGCAGAGGGTAGTTGTCCTTCCTAGAGAACTTATTCAAATTTCGGAAGTCTACGCAGAGTCTGATCTCCCCATTCTTCTTCCTAACCGGTACAAGATTCGCAATCCATTTTGAATACCTAAGAGGAATGATAATACGGGCATCCAACAGTTTCTTAATTTCCCTTTCCATTGTAGGCAACAACAAAGGGTTGAAGGATCTAAGCTTCTGCCTGAATGGTTTGGTGTCTTTATTCAAGGGGATCTTATGCTGAATCACTTCCGTGTCAAAAGTCTTCAAGTCATCATACTGCCAAGCAAAGATGTCTGCAAATTCCTTTAGCAATTCTCCATAATCAGCCCTTTGTTTTTTAGTCAAATGTGAGGCTAAGTTAACATGTTTAGGATCTTGCTCACTAGATACATTATACTGCAAAACATCTGACTCTTTTTCCCCACTTTGTAATTTGACAGCCACATCATTGTTATCGAACAACCTTTCCAACGGGATCAAACCTTTAGGAATTCTTTTGGTGGACAGTTGAACTATTTCATGTGCTGCGATTTTGCTTTTGAACTTTGGCTCCTCAACTTCATGATCATGTTCATTCTCCTTATCAATCTGCAGATCTGCAAACTCATCTATCACTGCAAGGAATCTAGTGAGTTCAGCATCGTCTTCAAAGACCTTCCAAAATTTCACATTATCAGGGAGAGATGGCCTATATTTAACTTGAATTTCGTAAGTTAATTTATGAGGCAGAGGGGGTATGAATGCACAAGCGGACACATCCAATGAATCAACCAATTCATTCATTGCTCTAGGTACATATGTAATTTTAAAATCTGCAAAATCACGAATTTCCTTCAACACTTCATCTCTGTATGCCTTCAGCCTGACATGCTTTGCTTGAAAGGACTTATTCACCTGCTGAATAATCAAATCTGCATCTCCAAACACCTGCAATTTTTTAATATTCCTCTCTTTGGCTGCATTCAGTCCCAAAATTAATGCCTCATACTCAGCAATGTTATTAGTCACTTTAAAATCGAGTTTAAAGGACAAATGAGAAGTTTTCTTAGAAGGAGAAATGAATACCACTCCTGCTCCAACTGACTCCTTAGTGAAAGCACCGTCAAAGAACATGGTCCAAAGGTCGTCTTCTGCTGTCTTTGTGGGATGAACTGTGATCTGATCTCTGGGCTTTTTGAGTAGCAATGTATCAGGCAATGAATCATCAATTTGCAAAATACAAGATCCCATACCTGTGTCAACCGAATAGATAGGATGATTGGATGGATTTTTCTCGTCACTGATTACATATGCCAACTGAGATTCCCTGTAAATCCTTTTGTTCACCCCTCCGAAAATAGGGATAGTAGTGTAGGAGAGATCCATTTGAAGAGTGCCACCTAGTCTCTTCATCCACGATCTTGATAGTAGACATCCAAATTTAGGAGGTATGTCAGCCACCACTATATCCATCACCATTGTCTTCATTGATGCTTGGGTCAAGGTTACAGAAAAATCCTTAATCATCCCAAGACATTTGACTTTTCGAGAATCAAAAGAGAAAAGGTCATGATAAGACTTGGTGATCTCCAGCCCAAGCTCATCCATGACCGCCTTCGGCATCAAATTGTGCGAAGCACCGGAGTCCAACAAACA
>ML776553.1:6780030-6832922 GCA_009831015.1 Picea engelmannii | reverse complement strand
TCTGATGGTTTAATCTCAGCTGGTATTTTTCCATACATCCGGTTAAACCTCTTAGTGAAGTCAGAGACTGACTCACTACTTTGTTTCCTCAAGTTTCCGAATTCTATGATGTAGTAAACAAAATATCTTCTATCACCCCAATGTTTCAGAAATGTCTCATACAACTGCTCGATTCCGGCAATGGAACCAGCAGGGAGTTCTTTGAACCATTTCCTAGCATGGCCATCTAGGCTTTGGACAAAAACTCGTGTCCACACATCTTCTTGTTCAATATTAAGGTTCTCTGCATAACTGTAAAAAGCCTCAATATGTTCTTCAACAGACACATCACCTTCGCCTGTGAATTTAGGCATATATTTCTTATAGTCTCCCGTTGGCATGGCTGCTACTGGGTTTGGCAATATGAGTGGTGCATACCTAGCAGCTAGGATTTGTTGCATCTTAGTCAAAGGAGGTGGTGCAGCCATGACTATCAAAGGTGGGGAAAATGATATGTTCTTCTTCAAGTCTTCAACACTGGAGGAATGCGAAAGAGGTGAATCTTCTAAAGGGAAAGAGGTCTGATAAGAGGCTCTGTAAAAATTTGCAAGCTGCCCAGCTAAATTTTCTTCACCCTTAGCAGATAGCTCTTGGAGGAGATGTTCAACAGCAAGGAGGCTAGTATAAATATTCAAATGGTCTTCTTGTTGTTGAGAATGGAAAGACTCAAGGGAAGAAGAGTTGTGGCTTCTTTCTAAAGTCTTAGATGTTTTTTCAATAAAATTATAGTCTATCAATTTATCATCACTAGGATTTTTCTGTTGATCAAAAAGAATTTGTTCTTCTACAGTATTTACAACTGTTTTTTCATCAGTGTTCTCTGAAAAGAACCCAAATTTTTCTGCAGTAGATTTTCCAGAACTGAGAAGAGGATTACCTTTTGTATATGATCTTGAATTTTGACCTTGAATGGTATTTCCCTTTTTGAGAATTGATTCTGGATTGGACACTGGCGTGATCGGTGATTCTTGAGGATTTTCCCTAGTACTGATCCTCTTAGGAGCTAGGATGAACTTGTGGAGTCGCCAGATAGATGATTACAACCAACTGAAAATATCTAATCTTTGTCTATCATCAAAGATCAACTCTGTGTCGTATCCCAGGAAAGCAGAGCTTGAATTCCGTCTCCCTGACAACGACGCCAATTTGTTATCACTCCAAGAAACTCCTTAGGGTTGTAGGCTAAGGATGCATGGTAACTTAGAAATAATGGTTTTTGTGTGTTTGGGACAATGGGGTCTTTAATGATTTATGTAAGAAACAACTCATCACACATCTAAAGATATAGTGCTTTCAGTAAACAATAGTCAGATCAAACAATTGAAAGAGAGGATGGAGAACACTATTCTTGATTTGCCAATACAAGTGAAGGTAGGGCTTAATACAAGACAACAAGGAATCCTTTAATTTCAAGCCTATGAGCTCAATAAAGAGGTAACAGTGTTTATGAACTAAAATAAACTGAAACAGAGTACAGAAAATGAGAGATGGACAATTCTGATATTGAAAACGAAAGGAAACTGAACTTTATTTATGAAAAAAGAGTCTATACAGTGGCATAAAATATCTCTGAGTTTGAACCCCTATCTCATATCAAAAATAGGCTTTTATAGCCTCTTACAATCAGTTTTACAGATCCTAAAAACATGGATTTGTATTTAATAAAAGCAATTCAAATCTAACTAAACAACTTGAAGATAAAGACTTAATAACTAAACTTAGCACTCGAATTGTCTTCAGTCTCAAAAATTCGCCATATTCATCCTTCAACTCCTAAAATATTTGATGTGATGCAATGTGGCAAAACACCTGTCTTGACAGTTGGATTTCTCCAACGTTCATGGTCGATATTTGAGGAAGTTTGTTTTACATGTGGTTTCCAAAATTCCCTCAAATCTCTGATGTTGAATCCTTTGCAAGCAATTTTCATTTCCTTGATACTCTGGAACTCCTTAATAACCTGTGAGAAATGACCTGTTCTATCCTTGGCTTTAAAAAATACTTTTCCATCTTTCAACAACTAACTTGTTTAATATTTCGCTGGTTAGCTGGTGAAAGCGTTGCCTTTCACCAGCTAACGGGTCATAAAATATCGCTTTGCACTGGTGAAAGTCCTGACTGCGCGCAAAACAAGTTTTCACCTTCAAAATTTTGATTCCATCAAAACTCAGTGTGTTTCTGATTTCTCACCTTGCATATTAACAATGACTTGAGCAAGTACCTTCAGATATGGATGGGATTTTTGCCTTTGTTTTTGTTTCAATATTCTTATCTGCCTTTTAAGGCGTTTGGAAAGCCACCATAGACTATTGTACTCTTTGGTGAGTTTCTGCTTTCTTTTCTTCTCTTTAACACTTTCCCGAGCCAGTCTCTCAAACGCAGCATTGGTTTTTGCAAAGTTATCAAGACAACTTCTTATACCTTTCTTTGATTACTCGTTCCAAAACCTCTTGCTGAGTGATGACCTCTTTCAGATGCTTGATTTTCTGAGATTTCTTTGACTTAGAACTTCTTGATGTTTCTCCTTCCTCTGTATGAGTGAAAGTATCATAGTTTTGTGCAAACTCAGTTGACTGCTCAGGACTCTTAGTGACAGGGCATTGATCTTGTTGCTCTGATTCTGAGTCTGTATAGGGCAAGTTTAATATATTGGTTCTCTTCTCTGTAGGTTTCTCTATGGGCTGTTCTGTAGTGGTTTCAAAGTTTAACCTTTTCTTTGACCCATGGGACTTCACTCCAGAGATTTTATCTTTTGGAGGTCCTGGCAGGGTCCTCCTCTTCCTTGAACTACTTTGAGGAGTCAACTGTTTCTTTGAACCTTTACCCTGTTCATTTACAGGCTGAGTCTGTGTTTTACCCTCCCAGTATAGAAAGTGCTGCCAGCTCCTTCACTGCTGTTTTAATTCCTCCAGAATGATCAATTCGATGAGGCCGAAGTGGCACAGAGTATTATTCATGCTTAGGGGTTGAGCCCTGATTTTCTTGCAGACCTTAGTTAAACTCTTATGTAAGAAAAAAGGCAAATTGAGGAGAGTCTTGCTTGTGAAATGGTCCAGGAGCTTAAAATGATACATCATGAGTTTATCATACCTACCCTCTAAGTTAATGTAGAGTTGGATGCCCTTAAACAACTCCTTCCACTCCTCTTCTAGATAGGAAACTGACATGCCCTTCTTCCATGCGTTGTGCTTGAACTCTTCCTTTAAATAAACTCTGAAATTCAAGTTTTTGGTGGCAGTGGTTTTGAACCAACTCTGGCCCAATCTTGGTAGGCTAGTTGCTACAGCAATGGAAGCATCATCTACTATGATTTCCAAGGACCCAACACGAGCCTTATTCCCATCGAAATTTTTGGCAAAAGCTTCTGTTGTCGACTGGTGGCAACCATTTTGCAACCTCTCAATGAATTCAATACACCCTGCGTTTGAAAAATGTTTCTGGACTTCGGGATGTGTATGTAAAAAAAATAGGTTGTCCAGCTCTTTTTTGAGTAGAGAACCACTGCGTCTCCTCGCCATTTTGTATCTTGAAAACCCCAACAATTTTGTATATCAACCCCTGCAACTGTTGTTCGAGCCGAGGTTTTGCGCTGTTGAAAGCACTCGGGAGTCGGCTCTGTTTTCTAACATTTGAAACTTTAACAAACCTTCATGAATAAAGTGTGATCTGGAAGTAATGATCTAATTTGATGTTGTCAGCACGACATTACAACCTCTGTACCTGAGTTGCTGGATTTGAAATTACCATTTTCGGCGCCATGAGTGTGCAGCATGCGTCACTGAACAAGATCCGCATCGTAATCCTATTTTGATGTGCACAATTGAGTCTCCATCATTACCCACATTCATCAGCACATGATTTGGATTTGCATGATGTGGGATGATCGTATCATCATTAGCTTTTAGAAACGTGGATAACACGCACGTGATTCCCGCTTTCTCCAGCAAACGGCCCGTGGAAAATGCCCCTTAGCTATTGATACTTACCGCTTTCACCAACGCACGATCCTGTGAAAAACTCCCTTTAGCTGTTGAAATTCTTCACTTTCATCAGCGCACGATCTCGTAAGAACTGCTCCATAGATGTGGAAAGTCTTTACTTTCACCAGCGCTCGACCCACGACAATGCTTCTTTGGATGTTTTGAAAACCAACACTTTCACCAGCGCACGGACCTATGAAAGATGCTCCTTAGCTATTGAAAGTCGCCACTTTCACCAGCTAACACCCATATTTTAAACACATGTTAGCTGTTGAAAGCAATTTATGAAAATTTTGAAAAGAGGACTTTTATGGGTCATCTTATTTCTAAAACAAAATCAAAACCTAAGCCTTGCAGCTAGAAAAACTCAAAAAATAATTTGAGAAAACTACCAATAGCCATGCTATCCACCACAAAATGTGACCAAAGGGATAGGTTCATTTTGGGAGCTAACAATACCCAACACAAGTGCTCGTCATGCTCCTCCGTTGTCCGAGAGTAAATCAAAATATTGTCAATGAATACTTGGATGAACTTGTCCCAGTACTCGAGGAACACCTCATTCATAAAACTCAAAATACCCCTGGGGCGTTTGTCAGTCCCAATGGTTAAAAAGTAATCTCGTAATGTCCAATCCTCATCTTAAAGGCGATCTTAGGGACGTCATCCTCCTTGATCTGTAACTGGTGATACCCTGATCGCAAATTGATCTTGGAAGACATTGTCGCACCCTTCATATGATCGAACAGATCATCAACCCTCGGCAGTGGATACTGATTTTTATCATTGCCTTGTTCAATTGATGGTAGTCAATGCAGAGTCTCCAAGACCCATCCTTCTTCCATATAACAATAACAGGCGCACCCCATGGTGACACACTCAGATGCATAAGTCCCAGGTCCAACAACTCCTTCATTTGCATTCCCAACTCTTGTAACTCTAGGGTCGACATCCGATAAGGCGTTCTTGCTATCGGTTCAGCCCCCAGTTTCAAGTCTATGGTAAACTCCAATTCCCTCTCTGGCGGCATCCCAGGTAACTCATCCTGGAAGACATCCGCAAACTCTCTCACCACCGGAAGGTGTTCTAGACCTTACGCTAATTCTTTTTCATTTAACGCAAGGATCACATAAAGCTTACATCTGTTGTGCATGCTCTTCCGTAACTGGAAGGAAGAGATAAACCTTAGGGAAACTCCCTGGTTTCGTCCTATAATCACGTGTCTCTATCCCTCATCATTGACCGAGCTCAACTATTTTGTCTTACAATTGAGTATCGCCCCATGCGATTCCATCCAGTCCATACCGATCACAACATAATGAGATCCTAATATCCTGACATATAGGTTGGCCCTGGTGAAAAAATCTCCCAAGTTAAGGGTATAGCCCATAACCTTTCCTCCAACCTCCTGGTTGTCTTCTGAAGCCATGTTAATGAATCTAAACTCATCCAGTTTGGTTTCCTTTAACTAAATCCTTTTTAGCATTACACCAGAAATGAAACTCTCGGTAGTACCGAGATCTATCCAAGACTAAGGGTATGGTCAACGACAGTACCTGACATCCCGAGTGCAGTCAACTAGTGCTCTGCCTGTTGGTTATTCACCACTGTAAGAATCCAGTGGGCCTTGCCCAAAACTACCACAGTAGTGGGCCCGACTGATCCAGATGCTCCAGCTCCCTTCCTCTAGGAAATAATGTTGGTAATGTGGCTATCCACAATCCAACACACTTTCTTCGGTCTCGTATTCCTGGTACCCGAAGTAGAAGCTGAATTCTAACAATAAGGCCAAACTCGAACTTCTTGACCTTAAGTTTTTGGGTAATTTGGTGTGGAGCATACCGAAGTAGCTCCAAAACGGGCCTCGAACTCGGGCACCGTGCGACTACCTTGTCGCAAGGTGTTGAACTCGTTGAGTTGACACCCAACGAATTCCTCAGAAAGATACCTCTCCTGGAACCATTCCTCGAAAAGTTCCCATAACACATCGTCGACAGCCATGTTCAAATGTGGCAGGAGTGTCTTTCGCCATAGAAGAGCGCCCCCCCTTCAATTGAAAGACCACCATGAGGACCTTCATGCTGGAGGTCATACTTGTGAAGCACAATGCCTTGCTCTACAACTGTGCCTCAAAAGAAAAATCATCCACAACACTTGTGGACTCGAGAACTCAACTCTCTCGAGTTCTCGATGGATGCTAACGGTACTAGCTAGGGTGTGTTATGGACCCTCAGGGGTACAGGTGCCCTAGCCTCATCTTAGTACCGATGGTGAATCAAGGCCCCTTGACAGTACCTTGAAGGGCGTTGTCAGACCATCATCATCCCTTAAAACAAGAGAATCCAACCCAAGGACTCGTTCTTCCCCTTGGGGGTTCGACTCCGAGGGTGAGGGAAATTCTAGAGGCATCATACCTCCTTCCACGGCACCACGTTGTGAATCTCTGAGGTGTCCTCAAAATGAAATCACCACAAGGACACGTTAAGGTTTTTAATTAACACAATGGTTAATACTCATGGGTTTACTGCAGTGGAAATCCTGGAGATCCACATTCGCAGGGTTGAACCTGCTCTGATACCATATGTAACGACCCCATCATTATGACTACAAGCGAAGCAAAAAGTGCAATTTTTTTTTTTTTTTTCAAAATGGGACAACAACTACGATTATAGATAAACAACACCTTTGACGATGAGCGCCACGCCCGGAGAATAGGAAACATACCACTAGGACTCCCCACACTAGCACAAGAGCAACTGGGCGAAACATACGTAAAGCAACATAGAGAAACGACTACCCGCCCAACACAAACATGACCATGCCTACAAGCTAAGGGACAACATCCCCATCTCGACACGATGACCTCAATGACCAAAAATAGGACCTCAAAGGCACGCAAACCCAATGCATGAAGGTGTTACAACCCAAGTGCTAACATCAACTTACCATGATCAACAAAACCCACACGGAAGGCACAAACCGACAAGATGCAAGAAGAAACACTCGATTTAAAAAGAAGGCGCGATGACCAAAGGATTCTTGTTTCATACAAGGCAACCGGTAGTGAATCGACTAGATCAGTCACCCCTTCCATATAGACCTAAGGCACAAGGCATAAAATTTCCAATTAACTAAATGTTATTAAAGGTTTTAGTTGATACATTTACTAAACTCTCGTCCATCAAGCTTGCACAAGAAAATCAACCATTACGCCTACCACCTTTATGTCTAACAACCCTCTTAACCCACCATTTCACTTTTTCCCAACAAAGGATAATCCTAGCACATTAATACAAATAAAAAACCCTAAATTTTTTTCATCTTTTAACATTAATAAATATTATTCTTATGACAATCGACTTCTAATCTTCTAGGATCAATTTACTTAAGCGGGTAAATGAGCTAAGTCGTTTAAGTGAAAAAAGGGTTGAAGTAAAAGTTCCCCAAGAAGAAGATTTAAGTGAAGTTGTTATTCTACATAAACAGATAAATTGTTTGCCAACACTTTAAGCTATTACTGTCAGTAAAACACTGCCAATGTAAATTTCGTAACATTCAACGCAAATGCGGTCCATAAAACTATCGTGTTGCCTTATTAATACACAATTACTCAAATAAAAAAAGTTGTCGATCTAGCTATCGTACTGTCAAATACAATGCTGGCAATACACAATTACTCAAAATAAAATTGTTGTTGATGTATCTATCGTAACCGTTAATTACTAATGTTGTCAATACAAAAATACTCATAATAAAAATGTTGTCAACAAGCAATCGTAACAGTCAACCTGTCATACCATCAAGGTTGTCAATAAATATAAAACGTTGAGTACTGACATTTACTGACATCATAATTAAATTGTCATAACATTAAAGATAATCTATGATAGCCTGGGATACAATAAAGGAAATGCAGATACATAAATGAAAAAGGGAGTCACAAACATGTCCCTCCAGATGGAAACATTTGCAAAAATAATTTCCCCGCTATACAACAATTGTGAAACAATTACAACACCGGTGTCATACAAGCGCTAATCATACAATAATTATTTAATGTTATTTATTGATAGAAGAACGTTGTGTAATAAAAGAGGAAAACGTTGAGTGTAAAAGGGATTCAAATTGCAGTTAACACAGGGCCAACGCCGCCAATCACGACATGGAAATTGTGGTTAGTGGCGAGTAAAATGCAGTCGGTACAGCTTGCGAATTTGGGGTCCGTTGGGTAGGTAAAACTCGGTCTATACAATGTGAAAAATCGTGGTTCGTTGGGCAAGTAGATCGCATTCTATGCCACAACCAATTTGTGGTCAGAAGGCTTGGTAAAACACAGTCTAAACAATGAACTTCCACCATTCACAGGAACAAAAGAAACGCTACCCTAAACTGTGATAGCGCCAAGACATGATGCAGGGTAAATTCATTCCAACAGGTACATGGCACATCCAATCTACGATCTAGGCACCTTGGATACATCTGATTTGGCTGAGTAAGCGACCGAAATCATAGATCAATAAAATCGTACTTCCCATAACATTGTTGTCTATATTATTTAGAAATTGAATATTAATAAAGAAATTTAAAAACAGATCTTTCCATTGGTTGCCTACACGGTATTTATGGAAGGGACAATAAACACGATGTACATAAGGAACATCATGATTGCCAAGCCAATATAAAGAAGGCCAATGGAATAACATACAACTTAGGTGAAATTATCTACGCTTTCCATACTGACTGGTGCAGAATATAAAAGGAGTAAAACAGTTAGCGCAGAAGGTACGAGGATACCCACCAATTCACCCAGGGTAATGAGGAATGTTGTGATTTACATACTGAGCATTTACACAGGAATAGAACAACAGAAGAAAAATGATGTGTATTCCATAACTGATTTATTGTCAACCATAATGTTATCGCTATCTTAGTTCGTTGTGTATAGATTAGTTGTGTAATATTTTGTTGTAATATAAGTATTTGATTTCGCTGGAATTCAAAAGTATAAATAGTACAACCATTCACTATGTTGTCCATAAATGGTAAAAACGTAAACAATAGAAATTTACGGTGATAAATCATTCACTACGCTATCCATTAAATATAAAAACAGTAAAAACATTGGCTACGATGTCCATTCATAGTCAATCCAGTCAGTACCAATCAATGCATTCCAGGTTGTGGTAAGGGATGGGTGAAACGCAGACAATAACATGGTAACTCGCAGTCAAATGCATATGAAAATTTCACGAAAAATTGCACCCAAAGCCAGGTAAAATAATGTAAATTCGCAGTCAAGGGAATAGTACAAATCATGGCATAGAATTCACCAACAATGTAATGAGTTGCAGAGGAAATTCACAGGCCAGATGTAGTGGAAATGCAAGGTAATTTTTCCATCAACATATATTAAATTGCAGAGGAAATTCGGGGTTGAATGATTGTAGGGAGAAGGGATAAACAATGCGCAGATATATCCAATTGCAAGAAGGCGCAAATACCATCAATCATCCAAGAACAATCAACAGGGGTAGACGATTGACAACTATCCTTCGCTCATCATCCACGCACAGAAAAGCAGGGCATTAGAATCTATAGGTCGTTGTGCACCGAAGTGACGACCGTCGATTTTTCTCCTGGTCGACTGCTCAGGCGTGGACTAACAAAATAGGGATGAGGACGAAAGGCACAACTCTTCACAACAATCAACAAAACCAAAGGATAGTCACAACATGCAGGGATCGAAAGCCAAGGGAAACAAGTCAAGCAACAAGCTTAAGGCTACGGGGAAATTAAGTTCTTGGTTGAAATGCTAAGTCAAACATTTACTTTACCCAATTAAAATACAGAAATGAAAGGGAAAGGTATAATATGAATCTACCATGCAGAATCAAGTAATCGTAGCCCAAGTCGTTCTCTCTGAGTCGTTGTCTCGCGCACTCTGTGCCACTCCCACTTGTTGACCAATGAGACTTCACAGGTACCTCCCAGCCTACACTAGGGGTACTCTTCTTCCCCTTTAGCCCCCCGAGCCACAAAGGGGCCACACACACTAAACCAAAGGACAGCTAGCTCCCAGCTCGCCTCGCAAGGCTGAGCTACCACTCATCACCGAGTTGGGTATCCCAACTCCCACAAGCTAAGTCAATCAAGTCTAAATTTATGCAGCGTAACGTTACGCATCACATAAGAGATCCATCATACTTCTCCTCCCTCATTTATATAGAGCTTCTAAGTCATTTACTTTCCCAAATTCCCATTTAATTTATTGTTTAATAATTTAATTCGTAAAAATCCTCCCCGTACATGTGTCACCCATCCCCTTCATTGCACCATAAATTAATTTCATTAATTAATTAATTACTCTTATTTCCCTCACCCACCTAAAAGAATTCCTAGAATCGCTCCTAGGTGTCTTCATATTCCCTTACACAATTTAATGACTTACCCCCTTACTAATTTACTAGTTGAGTTTAATTTAAAAGTTCTTAAATGCTAGACACCTTACTAAGTTAGTCTTTCTGCTTTTTCCTTATGTTTCCCTCTTTTTCCTAGTTTCCTAATTCTTTTAAATTTCCCTCTTTCCCTTTTCAGTTAAAACTCAAATTGGCAAGTGTAGAAAATTACCTTTTTCCCCTTTCTCTTTTTAATTAATAATTTTTTAATTATCATTTGTAACAAAACAATTATTTTCCCTTTTTCCCCCTTTTTAAATTTTATCCCCAAAAAGATTTTTATAAATTAATTGAATTGCTTACCCCCTTCTCGTCACATGATTACTGATGATCATCATTATTATTTATTTATTTTTATTTTTATATAAATATATATTTTTTATCACAAGTATCACTTAGACCTAGACTTTATTTTCCTAGGTTGGGCGACGTTTTATTAGGGAAAATGTTTTAAATATTTCTAGTCACATTATTTGCTTTAAGGCCATATAGGTTTATTCATTTATTTTTTTAACAATGCGACGTGCCCTTTAGGACGCACTAGGTTCTCCAAGGGTGCCACTCGCCTCATTCTGTTTCCCTTGTGCAACACTTATGTCAAGGTTAAAGGAATGATTGAAGATTTGATGTCTTTCAAATCTAAAATAAAGACTTTTATATTTTTATCAAGTTTGATAAAGGATTGAAGGCTGGTGGATTTTTCTTGGATCTGATACTGAAGAACTATTTATGAAGATTTAATACAAGTAAAAGTTAATTCATGATCAGGTTGTCTTATTGTGCATTTCTATCAATTATTTTATCAATTTCTATTCATTATTGAGATTTTTTTATTAAATGTGATGATTTGGTTGTGAATTCGATTGCAGGGGCATACTATAATATCATTTGCATGTGGAATTTCTTCTCATTCATGTTATTGGAATATATAGTGTGACTTATGTTCGAAGAATAATGAATTTATTCTTATTTTATAGTAATGAATTGAAATCATGTGATCAATCTCTTTATCATTGTTAAATTAGGATTAGATATAGGATTGCATTTGCATAATTAAATAGAACAACATTTAGGATTTAGGAAAGCCTCAATGATAAGTCTCCTTTCAAGGAGAAATCCCTTTTGGTGGAAACCGAGCCCACATATCAATGGACATTACCACACCAAATGGGTATAGGCCTAATTGGGGCCTTAATGAAGTGATGATCCCCTGTTGCAGGAGGAATTTTTCCACCTGACAACAATGTGTGCTAGAAGGAGGGCCACTGATAAGCAACCCTCTAGAGTATTATTTTGAATGCAAGTGATTCATAATGGATCTTATCTCTTTTTTGCAACATGCTTTTAGTTCGTCTAGCCCTACTATAAGTATTTCCAATGAGACACTCAAATGCTTATTTAAATTGAGGTTTAACACAAAGGATAAAATTTATTCCTTTGAACATATTTCTAGATTTAATATTGTTTGTAATAATTTGGATATATTTAATGATAATGAAATATGCAAATGATTTACTCTCACTCTAAGAGGAAGAATCAAAAGTTGGTTCTAGTTATTAACAGCCAAATCCATTCATTCGTGGAAACAATTCATGGAGGTATTTCTTGATGCCCATTCAAATTTTGATTATGATTAATTGTGTTCAAAATTAGAAGATCTTCGCAAGTTTGAAGGTGAATCCATTGGAGAGTTACTTTATAGATTTAGATTGATTTGCTTCAGAATTCCTATTAACGAAAAGCCTTCAGTTGCATATTTAATGAATGGTTTTTTTGATCTCTACTCACTTCCTTATTTCCACGGGAAATAAAATAATGATGCAGTTAAAAATGAGAATCATCTTTTAGATGATATTTATCTATCAGAAGATTTTGATTCTAGGTCTGATTTATGCAAATTAACTAATTACCTTGACTTCTTCTGAAGAGAGATCAATCAAAGTAAATGCAATGTCCTTAGAGTGTATGGAATATCGAGATAATGAAAATAACATTAATCTTTTAATCAACCGAGATTTTTTTGATTTAATATCTTTTGAAAGTTATTTATCAATGTATCCATACCTATGTGTTGATTGCAGCTCAAATAATAATTACTCTATCAATTCTCATCTGGAATTTCCTTTGTATACAAATTTATATTCATATGATAACGAAATTATTGTATAACAGAGTAATTGTGAATTTTCAAACAATTTATCTCAAGACTGTGATTCAGTTAGCAATATATTTATGGATAATATTGAATATTCACATCCATTTTCTTTTAATTCATCAAATGCTTTAAATTTTGAATTATGTTGTGACTTGGAAGAAAGTGAAGTTATTTACAATGACCCCTTGGACATTGATGACATTGAGGCACTTCACCCTATGGTGATAGTTATGTCAAGATCTCCTGTCATCAATTCTCAATGGGAATTTGTAGGTCAAGATGATATATCACACTATGAAGAATCAACTTTACCAATATCTTGTTTTGTTCATATTCAAAATTAATACATTAATGTAGATAAAACATTTACCCCTGAACATAATTTTGAATATATCAGTCATGTTGATGAGGTATGTGTTGATTTTGTGACCTCCATTCAAGTATTTGATGATATTCAAAAGCATTCTAATGGTTTATTCGATGCTTGTTTGAAAAAGTTTCACATGAATGAGTTTGAATTACTCTGTAATGATAATGCATTTTGTGTAAATATAAACTTAGACTTAAGGTTATGCTAGTTTATCAATTCGTTTAATAAACCTTGTGTTTTATTAGAAGATTAATCTTGTACATTAATTTCTTCTAATGATTTATTTCAGGATGTAGGGATTTGAGAAAATGAACCTTGGAAGACTTACCAAGATAATGAAATATTGCCTATTTAATTAGTGATTCTACTTCATAATCTTGATATACCTTCTAGGACTTATGATCTCATTAACTTTAATCTTTTTCCACAAAACCCAGTTCTTGAAATTCCTTCACAGGGCTCTTACCAGCTATATTACCCATCTATGAACTCTTCACAATTGTTAACATACTTCCAACTTAATTTTGATGATCCAATTGAGACATGGTTGGAAGAATCATTCTTGAAGAAGTTCTCAAAGTATAATAATGTTAATATTTTTTCTGTTGTAAATAAAATTAATACTAACATTCTTCTATTCTTCTATAGGATATAGTGTTGGGGGACACTTTAGATCATTCTCAACAAATATCTTATCCATCTATGTTTTTCCTTCAACAACTTCATGTTTACCAAAATAAATTTGAAGATGGAATTGAAACATGGTTGGAGAAATCTTTTCGAGAAAATATTCATGTAAATAATAATGTTTTTATATTGCTTATGATGGATAGAATGTTTAGTAATATAATTCTTTTATTTATTTATGCTACATTAATCCAATTCCTGCTAATGACTTTTTATGTACATATGATTGCAAGTTTGGAGTTACATGAAAGTAGTAAAGGAATTACATGGATGAAAAGGAAAGAAGATGAAATTTAGCATGCTAATGTTTTCCCTTAGAAGGATTTTTTGTGCAAAATCATTTTTGGAAAAAAGCACTGGAGTTATTTAAAAGGATACATTGTCATTAAATTTTTTCTTATCTTGCTTTCAGCCAACATGTTTTAACATAGTCTCATTGTAGTGAAATTTATCATAGTTTTATTTCTAGTCGTTTTCTTGGAATTAGTTTAGTTCTAGTTTTTTCACTTTTGCTTGTAAATAAACTTTATTTAGAAATTGAATAGTCATTTAAAGATTAATTGTCTTGATCAGGCTATAATGTACATAATGAAAGTTTTCATTTGTGCTAGAGTAGATTGAGATATGAATTGTTTCAGCCAGCAGTTGAAGGCCTTATCCATGGCAGTAAGTTTGAAGGAATGTGTACCTTGGCATGAGAATATTTCTAGTTGGTTTCAGTTTGTATAGGAAGCCTATCTATGAAGCTTTTGGCCATGTTTTAATGCCTAGGGTATTATTGTAAATGAATTTGTACATATCTTCATATTTTGTTGTTTTTCATGATTTGTCCCATCGTGTTGGAAATTTAAGTTTATTTTTCAATTTGATTTATTTTACCTTGAGATGGATGACTCGCATTTTTTTTAGAATTTTTTCAGTTTAATTTTATTTTGATCTCACTTTCATTCTTATATTTGAGTTTCGTTTTAGTCTTTCACTTTAGCATTTGCTTACTTTTTTATCATACATATTACACTCATTTTATAAGCTTTTATCTCTTTCTGATTTTTTTATCATATTTTAGTTATATATTTTTTTCATACTATAGTTGTTTCATTCTTTATTTGAAATTTCTTGAAAGTTTTCAAATTTATTTTGGTTATGTTGCTTACAAATTAAGCTTTGGATTTGTTTGTATAGATTTGAATTAATCATTAGTTGCTCCAATATGAAGTTTCTATGGCTAATAGTTGGCAACAATACTCTGTCCATAAATCCTCAAGGAGGATTTATCTAAATAATAGTACAACAGTCCAAAATTTCGGAGAATATTTTTGTAGCAAATCTTGTATTTAAGCTATGCTTATTTTTCCAAAGTTAGTATTGTTTTGAATGAGTTTTACTCTTATAAATAAATAACAGAATAAAGGAAAACTAGAACTGGAAAACAATCTTAAGACTGAGTTTTTATGCTTCAATAATTTACTCAACAAAACAACTCTTGTACCACCCCACTTCCTCACACCCATATCTATATTTACAAATTAAAAGGGTGAAATAATTTTTTTAACAAAGTAGGAAGTTGAAAGGACTTTAAAGTGGAAATATAAGTAAACCTTCCAGGGCTATGGATGTTCATCGCCAATGGGGCCATGTTTGTATGGTATTAAGGTACCTTCATCGGGGCTATGGACGCTCACATGAAGTGAAGCAATGCAGGGTAAAAGGAGATGAGGAGCAAAAGCATGTAAACATTGATGGTAGGAAAAGCTCTATCCTTTTGGGATAATTTTATTAATTGTTGGATTAAATTAAACTAATTTAGTGAACTCTGCAAAAACAATATTAAAATGTTGAATATTTAGACTTACAAGATTATTTATCACAAGTATTAAGTATACTAGATACCTGTGATTTTTCATAATTCGAAATAGAAAAATTAGTTTTCATATTACATATCAAAGTCTTCTTAAATCATTAATGGCAAAGCTAATTGGTCCACCTAGTTAGTCGGCAATTTTTGTAGCCTACACAACAACACCCCGTTATGATATGAGTTCTTCATAAAATAATGGGGACTCTTCTAAGAAAAATTGCTCATGTTATGACTTTTTAACAATTTGTAATTATTTAACTTTGATTTCATCACATTTGTACATAATTTAATTCGATTTGTTTTATAGTTTTTCATGAATTTGAGTTCAGCTGCTATTTCTCTGGAGATCAAGTTGGACAAAGTGAAATCTTAGGGAATAAATCATTGAATCATTATTATTATTGACTATTTTAATTATGAGATTTTGTAAATAAGATTGTTTGACTATGTTTTTTCTGATATTATGTATATATTGATTATCGTTTTGTACATTTTTTGCAGATTTGTAAGAAATAAGAAAAATATTGATGACTAGGAGTCCGAGCAAAATAATGGAATGCAAAAAAGTGAACAAATAAGTAGCTAGAGATTATTAAAATTTTGTTTCACTCAATGTCATCACTTCCTAATTGTAAAGCCATCGTCATATTCTACTCATCAAGAGATTTCCGACGATATAAAGTTTTTCTCATTATGAGTTTAGGACACAAAGTTATGTCCCTCTGAAGTTTTGGTATTATCGTTGTGTTCGGATGACATGACAGATGGCGTGTCCTATATTGGAATGTGTTACTTTGGAAGGTAATGATGTCTATTGTTATGTTGCAAGAAGTTCAATCTTATGTAAAAGGGTTATCCCAAATTCATCATGGAGTAAAATACTCTTGTTATCATTTATTATATAAAAAGAGGTGAAATTACATTTATCTCACATGTATTATTGGGATGTAATTCCTCCATATCTCTTGGTATATAATAGAGGTAAGAGAGACCCATGAGATACATGTTGAAAAAGTATTATCTTTGTAAAGGGTAAATAATTTGTGGAGGTTCTCTCAAGTGTAAGATTGGATATTTCTGAAGAATAAAGAAGAGATTACCTTCCCGTGGATGTTTCCCCACATTGGGGTCTTACCACGTATATCTTGTGTACTCTTTTTTCTCTTGTCTCTTTCTTATTATGATTAAATGTTGTTGTTATATGGATAAAAGGATGGTCTAGTAAGGTTCTTATGTTTAAAATTGTCGTATGTTTATTCATATGTCTCAATATTCTAACATGGTATCAAAGTAGGTTACTATACTCTACCTCCTTCAATAATTTTTTACACAACAACATTTTATTCAAATTGTTTTGGGATCTCCTTATTTTGTAGTTGTTTCGTCAAATATAATAGTCATTAAGGATTCTCTTCAGATATGAACATTTTTCTACAAGATTTAGTTTTGTTTTTTAAATCTGATCTCACCATTGTCTCTTAGACAAAGGAATCAACTAAGATTGACTATTTGTTTGTTAAATTTGGCTTCTGTTTGCCCAGATTTGGATTAATTTTCCTAAGCCTATCCTAGGGAATTTAGTTATTTTTTATCCTAAATTTTTTTGCGGATTTTTAGGTTTGGTGTTTTACCAAACCTATTTTTTTTACTAGACCTAGTGTTTTTTTCTTTTTTTTTCCCCTGAACTTAGCCATTTCTTTCGAAGTTGATAACTTTTGATCCAGGGGGTTGTTTTCAATTATTTTTTCCCCTTGTGTTTGATTTTTAGAGATCTATCCAACCGTGTCAATCTACCTCCTCCTTGCTACTCATACAAACCATAGACCATACGACCTCCATTTTTCCGTACGGTCACATTTTTTCTCCAAATCCAGTGTATGACTGCATTTTTTAGCATTTTTATAGGTTGATTTTCTGATTGGAGGGGTCAATTAGTTGCTTCAAAGGTCGATTTACTATTTTCGGAGGTTGAATTGTTGCTTGAAGATGTTGGTTTCTTTGTTGGGGAACTGTATGATCGTTTTTTCTCCCAGTGAATCGTACGACTACCTTTTGCAGTATACATACCTCTTTTCTTCAGCAACAATGGATTTCCTTGGTGGCTAGGGTATTTGGCAGTCGATTTCTCTCTCTTTTCTTAGATATAAGGTAAGTTAATTCCCGATTCCTCACATGTAAGAAGAAATTTCATTTTATTCATATTTTCTTCTAGTCGTAAGCTTCTTTTCTTTGTTTGCATTAGGGTTTAGTTTTTTGTTTTATTCATCACAATGTCTTCAGAAGTATATTTTGTTCCTAAGTTAGTGGGTCCTAACTATCTTCCATGGAAGAGAAAGATGATTGATATTCTCAAGAGTAAGAATCTATGTCGGTTAGTTAATAGTTAACATAAGAAACTTGTCGATGCTAAATACTTGGTTATATGGGAAGAACAATGCAATCAAGCAAGAGGACTCATTGGTCAAACGGTTTCAAATAGTCTTCAGGTACATATTGAGGTTGAAGATACCCCAGTTGAGGTATGGAAAATTTTATCTTCTTTATTTGATAAATCTAATGATGTATCTACTTACTACCTTGAAAATAAAATCCATGAGTTAGATCCTAAATATTTTGAAATGATAGAATCATTTCTTATTAAATTGAAAACCCTAAATGAAAAAATAAATAATTGTGAAAAACATTACAAGAAAACTGATACAACTCTAGTAATTATCGTAGAACAAAAATTGCCTTATTATTTTTATATGTTCATCCAAACTAGGCATAGAGCAATTGAAATGACTAGAGGATCTATGACACCTAGCTTTGAATATTTTTGTAAAGTTTTTATTAATGCGCAAGAAAGGTTGATTGTTTGAGGTCAATTAACTTATAATAAAGCTCTAATTGCACATAATAAAAATAATCCTAATAAAGTTTTTAAGAAAAATTGTAAATCACATAGTAAAGGATCTTCCCAACACTCTTCTAATGATTCTTGTGATGATGCTAGTAAAAAGAAAGTGTTTAATCCTTATAAGTATTGTGGCAAAATCAACCACTCTGAAAAGAATTGTTTTAAATGGAGATGTGAACTTGCTAAAGACAAGAAGAAATCCGTTGTTGAACAACAGGTTGTTTTTTTTGCCTATTCTATTCAACCAGGTAAATATTTATCTTCTATGGAATGGATCATGGATTATGGTGCATCCAACCATATGTCTGGTACTACTTTAGTGTTTTCTTCTTATGACACTCACAAACAGACATCACAAAAAAATTATATTAGTGATGGTAAACAAATTTCAGTAATAGGTTTTGGTAATGTTAAAGTTCCTTATGGTACTGTTGGAACAAATATTGAAATTTTGGCTTTCGGTAGCTTAGGAGGAAAAAATTTATAGTGTTTAGCTACCGAAAGTGCAAAATTTCGGTAGCTTAAATCTTAGGTTTCATATGCCATTAGTTGTCGAAAGTGTATCGGCTGAGACCAAGCATTCAAGCGCCATGCATCAAGCCAAATGGAGGAAGATATCATGAGTAGGTGTGAATTCAATAAACGACATAAAATCACTATAATAAGGTTTTACAAAAATGCCACGTCACCATTTCGGGTTTTCGACAGTCGGGGGTTTGGCCGACATAAAGATTTTGACCATTGTCCGTTTTCCCAAAAGTCAAAATCGGGGTTTTAGGACTTTTAGTGGCTTACAGTGGTCTAAAATCACACTATTATCCACCAAAATCTAGGACTTTCGGCAGCTAAGATACCCTTGTTTTCGGCCTGTTAGCCACCAAAATCGCAGATTTTTCATATGCAAAACACTGCCTTGGTAAAAAACCATTTTTCTCAGCCTTAGAGAGGCCATTTTTCCATGTTCAAATAGTTGATCAACATCTATAGATCCTAATATTTTTAGTGGTGTCTTCATAATTTCATTTGGAGCTTGGGAAGGCAGTCAAAAGTCCCCCGAAAGGTGAGGTTCGTTTTCAGAAATATGGTGTTTTTTACTATGTTGAGTCATCATTTTCAAATGATGATTCTGAGCCACTGGAAAATAATTTTGAGAAACGGTTGGACGAGTTTTTTCCTAACACATAAAATATCAATAACCTCTCTCATTTTTCCTACAGGTGTCACATATTGGGATAATCAAATCCATCTCCGAGCCCTAATTTTCGAATCTCATATCTTCCTGTTTTCACACATGTTTGTAAAATGCAGATCTGGGGAAAATGGAAATGGATCTCAGGGAACTGAGAGAGGTTTTTTCTCATAAAAATAGATGAACAAAAACCTCTTTCATTTTATACACATCTGTCACGATTTGAGAGATACAGAACCATAACTGCAACCCCATTTTTCAGCAGTTTGGCCCATTTTCTATGGCAAAACGTTTCTGAAATTGATGATAACTGTTGTTATCTTTTGGGAGGATTTCAACCTTAATACCTACATGAGATACCTATTCATTATAAAGGGATTTATTTTTTAATTAGAATCATTTTTTAGTTATTCTAAAGAAGACCTATATTATTGTATCTTCTTGAAGAAGAAAGGGGGGGGGAAGACACAGGGGTAGTACTCCTGGGTTGTAGATTTCATTTTTAGTTTAATAAAAGATTGTAGAACCATTTTTTATCCATATCAGAGATTCTTGTGATGTTGCTTGCAAAGTTTTTCCATTTTCTTAGTTTCAATATCACTCCATCTATCTTTTCTTCTCGATTTGTATCTGTTTTGTAACAGAATTCATCCTTTGTTAGGTGCTCTATTGCAGACTGGTTATAGGTTGTTTCTTGTAGAGATCAAGGTTTAGAATTCATACTTTGCTATATGTTTTTTCCCAACCATCTCTTTCCACTGATTTATGCTTGGAATTCACTCATCGCTAAGTGCTCCTTGAGTATTGATATGTTTTTTCTTTATTCTGTTGCCATACTTTTATAAATCCTTCTCTTTGTAATCAGCTTCTATCTTGCCTATGTTCCATGGATTTCCATTTTCGAAACACTCTTATTATTTGCTTGATCATTTGACTCCATGCCCAATGGACTACCTCCAGGTCCAACCCAACAACCCTAAAAACCTCAATCTTTTTGTTACCCACAGATCTGCCCGTTGTTAAGCTTATTGGATATCCTATCATGACATGTATTCGAGAGATCCCTCTCGAGTTGGAAGGGGAAGATTCTAATCAAAAGTAGTTCATGGTTATCTCAGAATTTACTTGCACGCAACCCAAATCAAGTTCTGAGTGATAACTTATTTTTCATTTAAAATGTGCTATGGCTTGGCTCTATTACAGCCTAGAACCAACTCTTGTGACAACATTTTTTGGCGTCGTTTCCGAGGATGGAAGACGAAGTTATCTTCCTTGGGATACGACAAAGTTTATATCTATCTCTTGTTGGTGAACAAGGGATAGGCATTCAATTGGCTATGATCATTCACCTGGCGACTCCTTGGTTCGTAGACTCTACATGATTTCGCTGGTGACTCCACTGGTCTCAAAATGTCGAATTCGTTCACTACTCAGATTGTTGCAAGGTTTGCTCCTCTGGACTTTACAATTTTTTATGGTTTTCCAAACACTGTTCTAGACATTAAAGTTTGGGAAGATGTCCTTCCTAAATTTGGTGAATACATGGATGACAATATTGCTCAACACTTGTTTGAATTCCACAAGCTCATGGATGAATTAAATATACATCATGAAGATGTCATCATGAAGTTGTTTATGTTTTAATTGGAAAGAGATGCTAGGCTCTGGTATAAATATTTACCCCATTCCAATATTCCTTCATTGAAATATTTTCACATACTTTTTCATCAACATTGTAAGAGGATATATTCAGTTGAAATCCTTTTTGAAGATTGTTGTAATATAGAATTCATAAGACAAAAAGATCATACAAATCCTCTTGACGAGGAGGAAGAAGCAACAAAAATTTCTCAAGTGGATGAAGGTGACCAACATGACAAAGAGTTGGATGATAAAGAAACAGGATATGATAGCTCTTATGATCATATTCAAGAAGAAGATATTCAATATCATGGTCAACCTGCAGAAGAGAAAGCAAACAATAGTTGCTTGATCCAGAAATTACACAGGCCACCTCCTCCTTTGACAGAAGAAGAGATAGATATTCTCCTGAACAACTATGTTACATCCCCTACTCACACAGATTTGCAACTTTCACACAATCCCGGATATGAGTGTCAAAATTCTTCCATTTCTGAAAATGTAAATTTGTTTTTAAATGATGACAGTCATGTGTTTGATGGAAATTTACATGAGATTAGTGAACCTATTTATAATGATGATTTCCTGCCAAGAGATAAGCTTGTAGACTCTAATTTGTTTCATGGAAAAGATGTGGTTGTCATGTTTAACAGTCTTGAAGGAAGTTTGTTGTTCAAGGATGCTTTAGACTGTGATTTGGAGGAGTATGCATCTGAGATAGACATCATGCTAGAGAAAGAACCAGTATTTCCCATGCTTGAGGAATCCATAGTCAAGATTCTGAGCATTTGTGACACTCCTGAGTTATTTGTTGAACCTAAATATGATGACTACACTGATGATTATAATATTGTTTCTCTAGAACAATTGGTTGTAGGTTTTTCATGGAGAAATGATGGTCTTCATACATATGCCATATCAGATGAAAGATGTTTGGATATCCTCTTTGAGGATGATCCTGAGAAAAATAAATTGGAGCACACAGTAGTCTTTGATGACACTTGTTATTTAAAACCTCAAGACCATGCATTTTTTCATGATTCTTTTGCTGACCTTTTAGATTCATTTAATGGAGGAGTATGCTATGTCATGGATATTTTGTCACAAGAATTGATGAAAAGTTTGAAAATTCATGATCAACAACAGATCAGATGGGAGTTGTCAGTTTCCTTTTTTAGCCTGCTCAAAGAAAGTGTGAGAAAATTTCAAATAAGTAGACCGTTATTGGATTGGCTTCACTGGCATTTTCATATCATTTGATTTAGTGGGAATTTTTCAGTAGTTAGAGTAGGTGATGTATATAAATAAGCTTGACTTTGAGCATTAGATTATAGTGGTGTTTTTCAATATGTTTTCAGTTCAGTTTTGAATCTAGTATGGTTTTTTTTAAAAGCATTACGACTTCATATCCCAATGAATGAATAAGCGGTTTTTTGTTTCGAAAAGATGCAAGTAAAGTGACAGGGCTTAGAGTTTGATAAGCATGATTTCGGGTCACCCAATGGATGAAGGCACGTGGTCTACTATTCTTGGCACTTTACAAGAAAGAACCATCCCTAGATGGAGCCTATGTTGGAACAAATATTGAAATTTTGTCTTTCGGTAGCTTAGGAGGAAAAAATTTATAGTGTTTAGCTACCGAAAATGCATACTTTCGGTAGCTTAAATATCAGGTTCCATATGCCATTAGCTGTCAAAAGTGTATCGGCCGAGACCAAGCATTCAAGTGCCACGCATAAATCCACATGGAGGAAGAGCTCACGAGTATGCACGAAAATAATGCAATAAACGACATAAAATCGCTATAATAAGGTTTTACAAAAATGCCATGTCACCATTTTGGGTTTTCGGTAGTCAGGGGTTTGGATGACATAAATATTTTGACCACTGCTCATTTTCCCGAAAGGCGAAATCGGGGTTTCGGGACTTTCGGTGGCTTACAACACTCTGAAATCGAACTGTTAGCCACCGAAAGTCAGGACTTTCAGCAGCTAAGATACCCTTGTTTTCGGCCTGTTAGCCACCGAAATCGCAGATTTTTCATATGCAAAAAACTGCCTTGTTAAAAAACTTTTTTTCTCAGCCTTGGAGAGGCCATTTTCCACGTTCAAATAGTCGATCAACATATACATATCCGAATATTTCCATTGGTGTATTCTGACTTTAATTTGGATCTTGGGAAGGCAATAAAAAGTCCCCCAAAAGGTGAGGTTCATTTTCAAAAATATGGCGTTTTTTACTGTGTTGAGTCATCATTTTCAAATGATGATTCTGAGCGATTCGAAGATCATTTTGAGAAATGGTCGGAGGATTGTTTTCCTAACACATAAAATATCAATTTTGTCTCTCATTTTTCCTACAGGTGTCACATATTGGGAGAATCGAATCCATCTCCGAGCCCTAATTTTCGGATCTCATATCTTCCTGTTTTGACACATGTTTGTAAAACGTAGATCTGGGGAAAATGGAAACGGATCTCAGGGAACTGAGAGAGGTTTTTTCTCATAAAAAATAGATTAACAAAAACCTATTTAATTTTATACATATCTATCACGATTCGAGAGATACATAACCATAACCGCAGCCCCATTTTTCAGCAGTTTGGCCCATTTTCTATGGCAAAAAGTTTTTGAAATTGGTGGTAACTGTTGTTATCTTTTGCGAGGATTTTGATCTCAATACCTACATGAGATACCTATTCATTTCTATAGGGATTTATTTTTTAATTTGAATCATTTTTCAGTTATTCAAAAGAAGACCTATATTATTGTATCTTCTTGAAGAAGAAAGGGGGGGGGGGAAGACATAGGGGTAGTACTCCTGGGTTGTAGCTTTCATTTTAAGTTTAATTAAAGATTGCAGAACCATGTTTTATCCATATCATAGATTCTTGTGATGTTTCTTTCAGAGTTTTTCCATTTTCTTAGTTTCAATATCATTCCATCTATCTTTTCTTCTCGATTTGTAATTGTTTTGTAATAGAATTCATCCTTTGTTAGATGCTCTATTGCAGACTGGTTATAGGTTGTTTCTTGCAGAGATCAAGGTTCAAAATTCATCCTTTTCTATATGCTCTATCCCAATCATCTATTTCCACTTATTTATGCTTGGAATTCACTCATCGCTAAGTGCTCCTTGAGTATTGATATGTTTTCTCTTTATTCTGCTGCCATACTTTTATAAATCCTTCTCTTTGTAATCAACTTCTATCTCGCCTCTGTTCCATGGATTTCCATTTCCGAAACACTCTTATTATTTGCTTGATCATTTGAATCCATGCCCAATGGAATACCTCCCTGTCCAACCCATCAACCCTAAAAACCCCAAAACTTTTTGTTATCCACAGATCTGCCCATTGTTAAGCTTATTGGATATCCTATCGTGACATATATTCGAGAGATCACTCTCGGGTTGGAAGGGGAATATTCTAATCAAAATTGGTTCATGGTTATCTCAGAATTTACTTGCACGCAACCCAAATCAAGTTCTGAGTGATAACTTATTTTTTCATTTAAAATGTGCTAAGGCTTGGCTCTATTACAGCCTAAAACCAACTCTTGTGACAACAGGTACATTGAAAGATGTTTTTCATGTTCATGACATGCCCATCAATCCGCTTTCTATTTATCGTGCCTATCAAAAAGGTTATAAGTTTGAAGCATGGCCAAATAAATATGTTCTTATAGATATCAAATATAACTTCAAAGTAGTTTCTTCCAGTCTTGTTGATCATGATTTTGATTTATATAAATTTATTGGTTTTCATTCAACTAAAAATCAACCATTGTATTCCTATGTTGCTCATGCCGATAAACAAAGTAAAATATGGCATGAAATATTAGGTCACTTGAATTATGGTAAAATGCAAATGTTATCTAAAATGGTATGTGAGTTACCTTCAATTTCTTCCATTAAAGATGTTTGTGAAGGTTGTGTTCTTGGTAAACATCATAGGGAAATGTTTGAGAAAGGTAAAGCTTGGTGTGCTATAGAACAATTGCAATTGATTCATAGTGAGATATGTGGTCCTCTTGAAACTCCTTCTTTATCTCATGTTGTTTATTTTCTTACTTTTATTGATGATTATAGTAGAAATTCTTGGGTTTATTTTTTGAAACATAAAGGTGAAACCTATGGTAAATTTCAAGAATTTAAATCCATGGTTGAAAATGAATTTGGTAAAAGAATTAAGACATTGAGAACTGGTAATGGGGGTAATTCACTAAAAAGGAATTTACTACATATTTATCTAAGTATGGTATTCAACATCAAAAGATTGTTCCTTATACACTTCAACAAAACAGGGTAGCTAAAAGGAAAAATAGAACTTTGGTTGAAATGAAAAGATGTATGGTTTGTTCTAAATGATTACATAAAAGGTTTTGGGCTGAAACCATTTGTTTTTCTAACTATATTTTAAATCGAGTTCCTACTAAGGTAGTTTTTCAGGTTACTCCCAAAGAAAAATGGAATGGAAGAAAACCCGATATAAGTAACTTTAAGATATTTGCCAGTGAATGTTGGGCCCATATTCTCGATGGAAAACAAAAAGAGTTAGCACTCAAGTCTCACAAATGTATTTTCATTGGTTATAGTAGAGGGAAACTAGGGAGATAGTAGCTAGGTGACCTAGGCTATCAACTGTAGTTGTATTTCCTCAGAAGGGCCATTATCCTAGGACGAGAGCCCTGATTTTATAGAAATAAAATCATCACAGAACTGGTTTTCCCACAAAGGTTTTTCTAGGGGTGTTTATGCGAATCTCGTGTGCAAATGTGTTATGGTTTTTTTGTTTTATACTTCTGTTGATTTTCATTGAGTAATTCAACTGTGTTGTTAATTAATAAAGTGTTTTTTATTTGAGTTAATAGTCGGGTGCTAGGTTACAGATTTCAACAGGGACCTATCCCTCTACCTGGGTTATTTTGTTTCCTGTCTAGGTGGCACACCTAATAGGGTTGGATGAACTCCCATACTTGAACTTGGCTACTCACATGGGGTCCTAGGCTGGTGTGATGCTTGAAGGGGATATTGAGGTGAATTGTCTTACATGGATTATATCTTAAGTTACAACTCACTTTGCATACTTTAAGGACTAATGTTTCTTATGAACCTTGGCTAACCATGTTTTATGCTTTGATTTGTCTTCGGTGGACCTGACATGGTTCTTTAAGGGACGTCCCGAGCTTGTACCCAAGACATTGTGCCTTTATTGCAGGACTATGGCATGTGTGATGGAGAGCAGTGGGTCATCCAATGGTTTTTCTAGGGGTGTTTATGCGAATCTCATGTGCAAATGTGTTATGGTTTTTGTGTTTTATATTTCCGCTCATTTTCATTGAGTAATTCAACTGTGTTGTTGATTAATAAAGTGTTTTTTTATTTGAGTTAACAATCGGGTGCTAGGTTACAGATTTCAATAGGGACCTATCCCTCTACCTGGGTTATTTTGTTTCCTATCTAGGTGGTACATCTAATAGGGTTGGATGAAGGCCCTCCCATACTTGAACTTGGCTACTCACATGGGGTCCTAGGCTGGTGTGATGCTTGAAGGGGATATTGAGGTGAATTGTCTTACATGGATTATATCTTAAGTTACAACTTACTTTGCATACTTTAAGGACTAATGTTTCTTATGAACCTTGGCTAACCATGTTTTATGCTTTGATTTGTCTTGGGTGGCCCTAACATGGTTCTTTAAGGGACATACCGGGCTTGTACCCAAGACGTTGTGCCTTTATTGCAGGACTCTGGCATGTGTGATGGAGAGCAGTGGGTCATCCAATGACTCACCACCCTTAGACATCGATTCTCACACACTTGGTGTTAATGTTTAAGCCATTATTATAGTTTTTTTCATTTCATTAGATAACAATAGCATAATCCAAGATCACTGAGAAATACAAAATCACAAGAGACATAGCATTTATCATGGGAAACCCTCTAGGGAAAGAAAACCCAGCAAAACTTCCTTAATATAGATAGCCAATACAATGCCAAGAGATCTCTTAAACTAATACATAAATCCCTCTCCCAGATATGCACCATTCTATCTCTCCTTCTTCTCCAATAGCAGATCCGAAACTTCTCTCTTAATGAGCAAGTGAGTTGTGTGTCTAAGTGAGGCGCTAGCCTCCTTATTTATATTAGGCTGGCATGTGTGAAGTGTCTCTTCACTGGCAGGGCCGACTTCTCCCATTGGGTGGTTATAACCACCTTAATTACATTATGGGGCCTCTTTAATATTTGTTGGGGCTGACTTCTTATTCTGCCTATTATAATTAACATTTGACCAATCTGCAAAAGGGGATTTGGTCCTATTACAATAGTCGACAATATCAATCCACAATGGGGATTGATCCAATGAATAATATATCAAATAATAATAAGAATACTCTTTGCATTTACATTATTTCAACACTCCCCTTTATCAATAAGGGTATTCTTCAGCATCATCATGCGAGAGAGAGAGGACAACATAATCAAAACCATCAAGTGGGTGAGAGGACAGCATCATCAATATCATCTTGGAACACTGACTGGTATATCTATAAATGATCAGAAGTTTTCTTCATCGACAGCATTGCCATTCTCAAAGGAATGCCATCATCATCTGCATCAATATGTATTAGTATAAAAACTGATACATCATCATCATCACAGCACGAGCCTGGCTCATAATAATAAAGGACTGGCTTTATGTCAGAGTTGTCAAGCTGGAAGCTTAGTACTCGTCTCATCTCAATGTCTTGATTTTACGTCACAACACTTAGGCTGGAAGCAAGATACTAGATTGGATTTACGTCACAACTATCAAGTTGGAAGCACAGTACTAGTCTCATCTCATCATCTTGCTTTACATCACAACACTCAAGCTAGAAGCAAGATACTCATCCTACTTTACGTCACAACCATCAGGTCGGAAGAAATATACTAGAATGGCTTTACGTCATAGATATCCAGCTGGAAGCTCAGTGCTAGTCTCATCATATCATCTTTCTTTATGTCACAACCATCAGGTCAGAAGCAAGGTACACATCGCATCTTGCTTTATGTCTGACAACTAGGTCAGAAGCAAGGAACATCTCATCTTGCTTTACATCTGACAGCTAGGTCAGAAGCAAGGAACATCTCATATTTCTTTACATCTGATAGCTAGGTCAGAAGAAAGGAACATATCATCTTGCTTTACGTCTGACAACTATGTCAGAAGAAAGGAACATCTAATCTTGCTTTACGTCTGACAACTAGGTCAGAAGCAAGGAACATCTCATCTTGCTTTACATCTGACAACTAGGTTAGAAGCAAGGGACATCTCATCTTGCTTTACGTCTGAAAACTAGGTCAGAAGCAAGGAACACAACAACTACTCCCCCTTTCAAGGAAGGTCCTTTCGGACTATGCCAAGATTATCTCGGAAGTACTCAAACTTCACACAAGATAGGGGCTTGGTCAACACGTCAACAACCTGTTCATCCATGCTAATTTACTAGAGATTTAAGGCTCCTCTCTATACTATGTCACTGATGTAATGATAACGGATCTCTATGTGCTTCAACCTATCATGGAATACATGATTCTCTGTCATTTTTATGTAGCTCTGGTTGTCACATAGAATCAAGTTTTCTCTCATCTCTAAGTCAAATAGGTCAGTCAACAACTTTCGAAGCCATATATCTTCGCAGCTGGTAGAACATGCAACAATGTATTATGATTTCGCTGTGCTGAGAGAAATACTATATTTCTTCCTACTCTGCCATGAGATCATAGCTGATCCCAAACTGAAATAGCATCCTAAAGTGCTTTTCCTGTCAGAAACACTTCTTGCCCAATATGCATTAGTATATCCACTCAATGTGAAATCATGATCTCCATCATAGATGAGACCATAATCTATTGTACCTTTAAGGTACCTCATCACATGTTTTGCAGCCACTAGGTGAACACGTCTGGGTTCTACCAGAAGTTGACTCAAGGTGTTCATGACAAAACAAATTTCTGGTCTGATGTTTGTCAGGTACATCAACGATCCAATAATCTGTCTCTACAGTGTGGAATCAATCAACTCTGACGAAGTATCAACCAACAGCTTCAGCTTCGCTTCCATGGGTGTATTCATGGACTTGCATTCCAACATGTCGAATCTCTTCAAGATTTCAACCGTGTACTTCCCTTGGTTAAGGAAGTTCTTCTCAAGACTCTGCCATACCTCAAGACCTAAGAAATAATGCATTAGGCCAAGGTATTTCATTTCAAATTTCGAGTCAAGTATCTTTTTACATTCAGTGATGAGCTTTTCTTCTCCAGTTAAGAATAAGTCATCCACATATAGCAGTAAGATTAATGGCTCATTGTTCATGATTTTGAAGTAGAGGTTAGAGTCTGCTTTACTTTTGGTAAAGCCTAAGCTCATCAAGAAATTGTCTATACGACCATACCAAGCTCTAGGATCTTGCTTCAATCCATATAAGGCTTTCTTCAATCTGCAGACATGAGACTTCCTGTCTTCAACCTCAAATCCTTGAGATTTCTCTATATACACTTCCTCTTCGATGACACCATTTAGGAAAGTTGTCTTCACATCCATCTGGTGTAGCTTCCACTTCATCTTAGCTGCAAGAGCTATCATGGTTCTGATCAAAGTGTATCTGGCCACAAAAGCGAATGTCTCTTCATAGTCAATACCTTCCTTCTAGGAAAATCCATGAGCAACAAATCTTGCTTTATACTTCTCAATACTTCCATCAGCAACATGTTTTATTTTGAAGAGCCATCTGGAGGATACCACATCTTTCTTCTTTGTTCTGGGAACTATTTCCCATACTTCATTCTTCATTATGGATTAGTATTCCTTTGTCATGGAATCTTCCCATTATTTCCTCTGAATGGATTATTCAAAGAAGGTAGGCTCCTCTTCTAGGAGATCACACATCAAATCTGTATAACTGGAGAATGGATTTGGTCTTTTCACCTGTCTCGTAGTTCCTTGGGGAACACCATACTTCTCTCCATCTTGAATAATCTCTCTAGCCCAAGCTGGCTTTCTTTTATGGAGGATCGTCATCTGAGGAGGTTCTTGCACTTCTACTATATCATGGTCTTCTAGAAGTTCCTCATCAGGGGAAGTTGCGACTTCCCTCACTGGTTCTACAGCTCTGGGAACCTCCCTCATTACAGTATTGGGGATTACAGGTTCCTCTTCATATACCTCTTCAAGCTAGCATAGTTTAGATTTATTAAGCGTTGCATCTTCATCAAAGGTCACATCCCTGCTGATCTCAATCTAATGTTGACCTTGTATATAGATTCTGAAGGCCTTAGAGACCTCACAGTATCCCAAAAATATTCCCTTCTTTCCTGAAGGGTCCATGTTGTTTCTCTTTTCTTTAGCTATATGAATAAACACTGGACAACCAAATATTTTGATATGGCTTACCTCTCTCTTCTTTCCGGTGAACATCTCTTTCGGTGTCTTGAGCCCAAGTGTATTATGGGACAATTAGTTCTGCACATAAACAACTGTCGTTGCTGCTTCTGCCCATAAGAACATAGGAAGATATTCATCATGGATCATAGTCTTCACAGCTTCCAGTATGGTTCTGTTCTTTTGTTCAGCTACACCATTTTGTTGGGGATTATAGGGAGTAGTGAGTTCCCTCTTGATCCCAACATATTTGTAGAAGTTCACAAACTCTTTTGAGGTATATTATCCTCCATTATCTGACCTGAGTATCTTAATCTTTCTTTCAGAAAGGTTCTCTATCAAGGATTTAAATTCCTTGAACTTGTTGAACACTTCATATTTAGTTTTCAAGAAATATATCCAGCTTTTACAAGAGTAATCATCAATGAATGATACATAATATACATACCCGCTAATGGAGGATGATGGCATTGGGCCACATACATCTGAATGGATGATTTCTAGGACTCTTTTTGTCTCGTTGTCCCTCTTTGGAAGCGGGTTCTTGATGTTCTTCCCTTCTGTACATCCATTGCATACATCTTTATGGTCACCTTTGAGTTCTGGTAAACCTATGATCGCTTTGCATATGTATGGTAGTGCCTTATAGTTGATGTGGGCTAACCTTTTATGCCAAAGTTCACATGATTTTTCAATGGTGTGGGTCATGGCAGCCTCTGAGTGACCCTTTAGTTTATATAAGCCATTTTCTTCACTTCCAATGATTGCTTCATTTAAGATTTCTCCTTTAGCCCACATAAAAACTTCTCCATCTATAAAGGAAAATTTGAATCCTTTCTTTTCTAAAGCTGAAACAGAGAGTAGGTTCTTCTTCAAGCCTGGTACATATAGTACGTCCTTCATTTTTAGTGAATTCCCTGAATTCAGTTTATGGTTTGATTCTCCCACTCCCTTGATGGGATATTGGTAATCATCTCCAAGTGTCACTTTCTGAGAAAACTTCTTTTATAAGATACAAGAGAGAATGTTTCTTTGTCCCATCATGTGCTTGGATGCACCACTATCAATGAGCCAAGTGTCCTCTCTGGGTGTTACAGATCCTGAGAGGGCCGAGATCAAGACATGGTCTTTGATCTGCTCTCTTATCATCTTTGCGGGTGGCTCTTCATCTTTGACTACATGGGCATGGAGCCTCTTATGTTTTCTCTTGTATTCTTCTCTTCTGGCTGGAAAAAACTTCACAATGTGTCCCATCTTACAATGATAGCATTGTATAGATGAGTAGTCTCTTTCCTTTCATTGTCCTTTCTTCTGAAATCTCCTTGGATGAGATTCTTTATGATTGAATTTGTTTGAATATTGAGGCTATTTAGGAGTCTCCTTTTGGAAGTAGGGTTTCTTCCTTCCTCCTTTGGTGTGAGTAACTAGGGCTTGATCATCATCTCTTTCTAGTAACGCTTCACGATTCGCTACTCTTGTTTCTTCTTGGATGCATTCTTCCCATAGACTATCAAACTTCAGTTTCTCTGTTCTGGCACATATTGTTTGGATGAAAGAATCCCAAGGTCTTGTGAGACCATTTAGGGTTATCATTATGAGTTCGTCTTCGTCTATGGTATCTCCAATAGCTTCTAGTTGTTCTTTGAATTCTGAGATTTTGGAGAAGTATTCATGAATCATTTCTCCTTTCTGCATCCTTGTATTCTTCAGTTGAGTTCTTAGATTCATCTTTCGGTTTATGTTATTTCCTTCATATAGTCTGGTCAAGGAATCAAACATTTATTTTGGAGTCTTCTTCGATGACACATAAGGAATCAGGTGGTCTTTGATTGAATTTGCAATGATTCTTTTGGCCCTTATTGTGTCCTTTTGATGCTTTGCCTTTTCTGTAGCATCGGTGGCTTCCAATACTTCTTCTTTGATGAATATTGCTAGGTCATTCTCTTCAAGAATGAATCCAATCCTATACTTCCAGGCACGGAATTTTTCCACTTCTTCTAGTTTGTCAACAAGCTTAATGCTTACAGACGTCTTTACCTGGAGCTAGGAAAATGACCGAAAATGAAAGTTATTAAAATCAAAATATGAACTTACCAGGAGGTGCGCTTGGCTGAGGCAAGTAGCCTGGTGTGTTTGGATCTAAGAAAATCCAACTTTTTCTCCTCCAAATTTGATCTGTGGATTTCTGTACTGGTGCTTCTAGTACCTCTGGTACTCTGGTACTTCTGGTACTTCTGGTACATTGGTTTTATGGTACTTTTGGTACTTTGTGAAACTAGGGTTTCACTTTCCAGGAGATCCAACCACTAAAAAGGTGTGCTGAGAGTGCCAAACTGATCCTTAGGGGAGGGCACACTTTTCTAGATGGTTTTGGGGATGAAAAGATTCACCATAAAAAAACCTTAATTTTCCTGTGCGACAATAGTGACGTTTTTCACTTGTGAAAGATGCTTCCTTCAGCTTGGCTCTGATACCATGTTAATGTTTAAGCCATTAATATAGTTGTTTTCATTTCATTAGATAACAATAGAATAATCCAAGATCACTAAGAAATACACAATCACAAGAGACACAACATTTATCCTGGGAAACCCTCTAGGGGAAGAAAACCCAGCAAAAATTCCTTAATATAGATAGCCAATACAATGCCAAGAGATCCCTTAAACTAATACAGAAATTGCTCTCCCAGATATGCGCCACTCTCTCTCTCCATCTTCTCCGGCAGCAAATCCGAAACTTGTCTCTTAATGAGCAAGTGAGTTGTGTGTCTAAGTGAGGCACTAGCCTCCTTATTTATATTAGACTAGCATGTGTGAAGTGTCTCTTCACTGGCAGGGCTGACTTCTCCCACTGGGTGGTTATAACCACCTTAATTACATTATGGGGCCTCTTTAATATCTGTTGGGGCCGACTTCTTATTCTGCCTATTATAATTAACATTTGACCAATTCGCAAAAGGGGATTTGGTCCTATTACAATAGACGACAAGATCAATCCACAATGGGGATTGATCTAATGAATAATATATCAAATAATAATAAGAATACTCTTTGCAGTTACATTATTTCAACACTTGGAACCCTGAACAATGGACATATGGGCTTGGTAGGAGTAGATTTAGTCATAATGACACATAGATGGGTTGGAAACCCCACAAGTTGGAAAAATTACCCCAAAGAATTCTTCACCAAGATCAGGGACGTTGCAACAACAGACAGTCAGAGACTTGGCAAAGACAAGATGCAGCTTCGCAGGGCATGGATGCAACACCTAGATCTTGGACACTAGCCCTATTTTGGTGATGATTTCACCTTCTAGGGTATGATGCAGCTAGGGTTTGGTGACTTCGTGGGGTATTGATGATGCATGGTGTTATCTCTCCAGGAGTCCTTCTCAGGTTGTATCTTGAAGAAGCCTGGTAACTTAATGTGTGTTTTGATTTTGTGTTTTTATGGATCAAATGGGATAACTAACCAATTGGTTTGTTTTCAAGACACTCAAATATATATAACCAAATGAGACAATGCTTTCAAGAGTTACTAATCAGATGAATAACCAAACTTGATGGGTGAAGAAGACTATATTTATCAACCAAAACATATATATGATGGGATGAATAAAGATATCAGTGATTACTAATCCATTAATGTTTATGAATTGACAGGATGAGATGACAGTCACCTGCAATTAGACAAACTTGGACATAGAAAGTAATCAATGAAAGTACATAAAATAAGAAGAAAATGGCAATCTGATAGTAACAGAGAAATAAGCTTGTGTATATGTATTATATGAAAGAAAGGTCTATTACAAAAGAAACATGGTCCAGTATCCAGACTTGAACCCTTTAGACCGTGGCCTCTATCGGTTTAAATAAGTTTTAACAAAATAGTTTTAGATCCTCAAATGATGGATCTCAGAATTACAAGTGTGTACAAATCTAATCAATTACATGATTCTAGTAAATAGATCCTATTCTGAAGGAGCAATTTGATTCATAATTTGATCTTCAACATATTCGACCTCTTCAGCAAACTTCTAGTGATGACAAGGCAACTTGAGATCCTTCTTTGATAGCTGGTCATATCTTCAACAAAAAATTGGAAAGCTTCATAACCTATTTGCCTTTTATATGACTCAAATCTATGATAACCTTTATATTTTTTCAACAGCTACACAAGTCTTCATTAGCTTCTAAATGAAGTTGAAAATGCCACCTTAACAGATAGGTCATTTTTTGCAAAAAATAGGCAAGAAGCCTTATCATTTCCACCTTGTTGGCACCTTCAAAACTGGAATAGGGCACTAAATTTGATGCTCTAAATTATAATCATCACATAGAAATCTTCCTCGTTCCAAAAGGATTTTCAAAACTTGGATCTGTGCAAAAAGAGTGCCTCTCTACCCTGTCTGCACTTTTGGTGGCTAAAGAGCCAAAATTATAACCTGTAAGCCACCAAAAGCTCTGCTTTTGGTGGCTAAGGACAGCTGTGAAAGCCCGTCTAAGCCACCAAAATCTCTATTTTGAAAATATCTTTCAAAATTGCAAAAAATGCATTTCTTCCCAAGATTTTACTGTCGTTCAAGGCTATTCATTTAGGTCTTCTACAGCTTGGGAAAGATCTTCCAAACCTGGGTGGTTGAGATGTTTTTCTTTTTGAAGAATCAAATACTTTATGACCTTATGTGCCTTCTTGTTTGCTGGAATTAGTTTTATGTTCATTTTCTTAATGACACTTTCAATTTCATATGCTTGCCTTAAAAGTTGATTGATCGTCTGAGATGAGAACTTTTATGGCTTGCTAGTTGATGCTTCAACAATCTGCAACTCTTGATCTTCCTTAGGTGTTGGTGAACCTGGGGCTTCAAGATCTGTCATCTGATCTCCTGATAGGGCTGCATCTAAAGGAGATTTATCGGTCACTACTTCTTCATGATCTACCTTTACTTCTTTTTCTTCCTCATCCTCTAAGTTTGTGTAAGGGAGATTCAAAATCTTCTTATCCACTGAACTGGTTTCCCCCTCTGTAGCCTTGATGAAGTCTAATTTCTTCTTATCCCTCTTAGGCTTAGAAGAAGAGGAGGTTTGTTCTACTTCCAATGGAGAGATGGCTTTCCTCTTTATCTTGCCACTTCTAGGGGTAGAAGACTTCTTGGAAGAAGACTTCTTCTTATCTTCAGGCCGAGCCTCTGTCTCAAATTCATTCCAGATAAGGAAATGTTCCCAATCCTTATTTCTCCTCTGTGTTCCGATATTTGCCAAATATTTCAAAGAATTCCTCTGTCCACAAGGCCTCTGCCTACGCATTTGATGTATAGAAGAAAACCACTCGGCCCCCAATGTTGAATAGGCTCTTTGTTATTTACTTTCATCCCTTGTTTGAGTTGGCCTTCCTTCTAACATACTTGGACCGATGATACTAATCATTGTACTACCTCTGCATTTGGAAGGTACTAGAGTGTCATGATCCATCATCGCCATCTCAACTTGAAACCCTGGAGAAGGAAGTTTCCTCTTGTTAAAATCATCAAGATCAACAATGTTCAGAATTTGTCTGTCTCCATCATTGTCGTATTTAACGAATGGTAAAATTCATCATGGCGATCATGAAAGTGAACTTTGAAGTCACTGTTTAACTCTGTAAGACCCTTTTCACCTAGCGAAGAAAAAACCCCATTTTCAAATATGACCAATATGTCTCGATGTAGAAACTCAAAAAAAAAACTCCTTGCTGTAGTGATAGGATATGGACTTGGTGTGTGTGCATCTACACATGGACTCTAGATATTTTGTTGTAACAATTTGCAGCGGCATCCCTTTGACATTCAGGCATTTTGGGAACCTGTAGCTTACAATTGATGCTCGATCTATCAAAATTTTTAGAATATCTGAGTAACATATCTTCACCTCGGTACATTCTCTCCAATTTATCACATGCTTAGCATTTGCGCCTAGCTTTGTGGCTTGAGCTTATGGCTTAAATCGTGGAATGATTCATGACTTGAATCATGGCTTGATTAGTGGCCAAATATCTTGACCTGTTAAAACCTTTAGTCAATACTACGTTCACCTTTAGACATCTGTGCTGCCTTTAGCTTAGCTCATGGCTTGAATTTAAATGCGCAACTAGTATATATGACATGTCAATAGGACTTGAAATGTGGTTGGTTTTAACCTATTTACTTTTATAAAGAGTTATGAAACCAAGAGGTCAGTTTTAGTTTGGTTTAAAAACAAAACTCAACTGAGGTATAAGAATCAGGCATGTAGTTTTAACTCATAGCTTGGTTTAGGTTTAGAGCACTTAATGTAGACCACTTTTGATGAGATTAAAATATATATATAAAATATAAATTTTTTGTTTGAAGATCGAAAACATAAACTAAGGCTTACAATTTATTTGCCTTTTTTGTATCACAGGTTAAAGATGGGGTCACAAAGAAACCTTGGGCAATGAGATCTATGGGAGCTTATCGAAGCTAAATGGGTAATTGAGGGGTTATGACAACAAGCGAAAGACCTTGATATGAGAAAATCTAGCACAAAATTGATGAAGGCACTCAAATTTTCCTAGTACATTTTGAGTGCTAACACATGGCATGACGTTTGGTGAGGAGAGACATTACTTGCTCCCAAAATGCTCCATATTGATGCTACATGGCCTTTGGATGCCTTTTTCTTGCCCAATAGGGCTTGACGTCTCACACGTGTGGTTCATTATGATTTATTTTTGCACTTTTAGCATTTGTAAAGGTTAAATGAGGGGTTAGCCCCACTTATATTTTGTTATTGACATGTTATGTGGACAATCATGTGATGGTAACCTCATATAAAAAGTCTAACCCTCACTTTTATTTTTTCATCATGATTCTCTTACCATTTGAGAGACTACTTCTAAAATTTTGGCCCTTAAGGGTTACTAGTCTTTCTCTCTCATGTGTTATGCTTGGAAAGGATCTTTTTGTGGATGGTTGGCTGGTTTGGATGGATATTTCTGCAATTAGGGTGAAATTCTCTTGGTTTCTTGGATGAAGTAAGTAAATTTCTGCAATTCTTGTTTATGCTATTAATGTTTATGGTCAAATTACTATTTTGTTGCAAGAAGTCTTGTTAATTGAAACCCTAAGAGAGGAACATAAGTGCTTCTTCCTCTCACAAGGCTATATTTGTCTAAAATTTGTTAATCATCCTTGTTAGGATTAGAACCCTAAAGCCCTAAAATGCTATCACTTTAGGATTTTAGCCCTAAACATTTGATCTTTGACCTAGTTGAAGCTACAAGAAGGGAGGAACAATTTTTAGGGCGCAAATGTGCTTACACCCTAGACATCCTTCTCCTCAAGATCTAAAGCTTAAGGTCCAAATGTGCTTGCACCTTAGGGTTTAGATCCTACCTCTTGGTTTCAAGTAGATCAACCTTCAATCTTGGTTGCCTTAAAGACTCCATAACCCTATAAAGACACTAATCTTGAAGCAACTCTTGTGGTGAATTGATTGACAAACTCCCTCTCTCAAAACTCGCAAGCATTCTACTAGCTATACTAACTCTAACCCTAGAAAACTCACTAAATTACTTGTTGTTTTTATAAAAGTTTGCTACATCCATCCTAAACTACATTAATTTTCTGCATACACTCATCTAAATGTGGCTTAATTCACTCAGAAATAACATCTAACAATTGGATAATATTCTATTGGTTGCATGCTTAATTTTCATGGTCAATTGTGGTATTTTTTAGCACTTTATCTTGTTTTTGTTGCAAAATACTTATCGTTGTTATAAGACTGGTGTACTGTTGTAATTTGCAACAACCATAGCTAACTAACTTGTCTAGTGTCTTAAACAGGTCATTGTTTCATTACTTGGCTTGGAAGTTGTTATATATATGCTGCAAAGTGTTCTTGTTCCAGGCAGGTACAACAAACTACTTCACAACCTCTTCCTTTCCTTGATATAGACCAACAATTCGGTAATCAAGATAGGGGGCAGTAGGCTTCGCTACTAAACTTGTTATTTGATCCTTTGAGGTCACCAGGGAAGCATCCCTTGTGGTGGACCTCTTCCATCAATAAAACGAGGGAAGATCCTACTAAGGTGACAGTGGTATTTTCTTCTATAGTTACGCAAGATTTGGCGATCTTGTGTTGGGATTTGCATAAGTACAAATCTTGCAATAATAGTCCCGATGTATCTATGAAATTTGAGCTCTTATGAGTCTAAAATTTTGGCTTGTATTACTTTGATATATCTTCTTAAACTCCTGAAAATTTCACAGTCTCAAACACTTAAGAATTGAGAATGAAAACCGACTCCTCGGGCAAGACAACACGTGGTCGTCGGGGAAGAAAAGCCATGCTTCGTTCAATTAATCAATGAGAATTACAATATATATATATATATATATATATATATATATATATATATATATATATATATATATACGGTTTAAAATAGTTGGAACCAACCTCAACTAATCTCCATTATTTCTAAGTCTCCCCTTTAATGGATAAAGGATTAACATCCACACCTATCATCTCCCTAAATAGTTCAAATTTGATATTCCCAAGAGGCTTAGTGAAAATATCAACAACATTTTCACTAGTATTACAATACATTAAAGCAATGTCATTAGACTTCATATTTTCTCGAACAAAATGAAACTGAGTATCAACATGCTTTGTCCTTGAATGATAAACTTGATTCTTTGCCAACTTGATTGAGCTCTGGTTATCACATTTGATTATCGTAGCTTTCCTTTGTTTTTCTCCAACATCTTGAAGTAGTCTTCTCAACCAAACAACTTCACAAGTTTCTACACACAATGCTTTATATTCTACCTCAATGGATGACAAAGATATAGTAGGTTGCTTCTTACTGCTCCATGAAACAATCCTGGATCCAATGCCAAAGGCATAACTTGTAGTTGATCTCTGATCATCTGTATTTCCAACCCAGTTTGAATCTAAGTAACCTGTCAGATCAACATCGAATGAATCAGTATATTTAATACCATAATCGATTGTGCCTTTGAGATACCTGAGTACCCCTTTTGCTACATTCCAATGGATTTCTATAGGTTTATCCATAAAATTACTTAACACACTAACAGAGTATGCTATGTCAGGTCTGGTTGTAGTGAGATAGTTCAAGCTTCCCACCATCTATCTATACATTGTATCATTTACCTCCTTCGAACCATCATCACAGTGAAGTTTTGTGTTCTGCTGCATTGGAGCATAAGAAAATTTACACTGAACCATTTTAAACTTCTTAAGTACTTTTCTAACATATTTACCTTGAGACACAAAGGTTTGACCAGCATTTCTCCAAACTTCAAGACCGAGGCAATAATGTAACTCACCAAGATCTTTCATTTCAAATACCCGTGACATCTTCTTCTTAATTCCACTAATCACTTTTTTTGAATTTCCTATAATAATTAAATCATCAACATATAAGGAAATCAATACAACATGCCCCTTTTCATCAAACTTGGTATACATATTTGGATCACTTTTTCTCCTCATAAAACCCTGCTAAAGAAAGAAGCAATCTATCTTCTCATACCATGACCTAGGTTCCCGTTTCAGTCCATAAAATGCTTTCTTTAATTTACACACTAAATGTTCCTGACCACTTTTTACAAACCCCTTTGGTTGAGTAAGGTAAACCTCTTTTAACTCACCATTCAGAAAATCAGATTTTACATCTAATTGGTGAAGCTTCCAATGGTACTTTGTAGCTAATGCAATTAACATTCTTATAGTATTTAGTTTAGCTATTGGTACAAATGTTTCTACATTATCAATGCCCTCCTTCTATGAATACCCTTTTGCTACCAATATGGCTTTATATTTATCTATACTACCATCTGCTTTGAATTTAGGTTTGTATATCCATTTACATCCTATGGTATTTTTATCTTTAGGCAATTCAGTCAATTCCCAAGTTTTGTTTTTCATTATAGTCATATTCTTCCTCCATTGCTTTTCTCCACTCTCCATGTTCATTAGCTTCATTAAAACTCATGAGTTCTATGAAATTTTAAATATTACTCATTAGGGCATAATCTTTATACTTTTCAGGTGGACGAACCTGTCGTGAAGATCTTCTAAATTGGTTGGTGACTTCTTCTCCATTTTGTGAAGATTCTTCTTCATTGCTGGGTGTATCCATGTCACTGGGTTCCTTTTCCTGTTGTTGCTTCTCTTCTTTGACCTCCTCATCTTCAAGAAGTACATGCCATCCTTCATGACCATTGTCTTCATTGTTTCCTTCTGCCTGCTCATGGAAAATTACATCTCTACTTGCAAACACTTTGTGAGTAGATGGATCAAACAATTTATATGCTTTAAATTCTGAACAGTACCCTATAAAAATACATTTGATAGCTTTAGCATCAAGCTTCTTCCTATTCTCCTTTGGAATATGTGCAAAAGCCTTACACCCAAATATCCTCAAATTATTAACTGTTGGTTTAGAATCATACAAGGCTTCGAAAGGAGTTTTATGATCAAGACACCTTGTTGTACTTTTATTCTTTAAATAAACAACAATGCTAATGGCCTCAAACCAAAAAGAATTTGAGAGATTCTTACCTTTCATCATACTTCGTTCACACTCCACCAGAGTTTTGTTTTTCCTTTCTGCAACTCCATTCTGTTGTGGAGTGTGGGGTACTGTAAATTGTTGTACTATTCCATGATCTTTGCAATACATGATGAATTTCCCTAATCTTTACTCTCCTCCTTGATCTGAGCAAAGGATTTTGATGGGTTTTCTTGTTTGCTTCTCCACCATGTTTTTAAATTCCTTGAAGTATTAAAAAACATCACTCTTTTTCCTAAGGAAATAAACCCATGTGCATCTTGTGCAGTCATCAATAAATAAAAAATAATAATAAGCACCACCTAAGGACCTTGTTTGCATTGGTCCACAAAAATCAATATGTATAAGTTCTAATACATATTTCATTCTCCTATCAGGATTAGAGGGGAATTCATTTTTTTGCATCTTTCTTAATGAACAACCTTCACAAGCAACATACTCATTCTTCAACATAGGGAGTCCTTCAACTATACTTTGTTTTTGTAATAACAACAAATCATGATAATTAATGTGACCATACCTTTGGTGCCAAAGAGTTTTTGTAGGCATAGTTGCAGAAGTCAAGGCTTGATGATTCTTGTTGGTGACATCAAGTTTGTACAGACCTCCAACTCTGACTCCCGAGGCAACAGTTTTGTAATGATCCACAAGTCCTTCACTATACAATGTGCCTTGAAGAATTTAACCTTCAAATTCTGATTTGTAATTGTGGACACGGAAATCAAATTTTTCTTTATCCCAGGGACATACACAACATTGTGAATGTGTCTGACAGTGCCATTTGGAAGTGTTACTGGAATATCTCCATGTCCCTTGATTTGATAGGAATGATCATCTCCAAGATAAATATGGGCACCATTATGTGTTTCTTTAAAGTTTATATACCAATTCTTGTTACATGTCATGTGAATTGAAGCTCCAGAATCAACAAACCATGCATCAACATCATCTGTTTTAGCAGACAGTGCAGCATTAGACAAACAATTTGAGATATTTTGAATCAATATTCAGGTTTTCTTCTGCAACATGTCCTGAATGTTTTCTATTTTTATGCCTAGCCTCATCATCATTTTTCTTCTTATAATATTCTCTGGGAAGATGCCCAGTCCTACCAYAATATAAACACTTAGGTTCATTTCTATTAGATGGCATACCTTGATTTGGCTTTGGAAATGACTTCCTCTGAAACGAACTTCCTCCTCTGCCTCCTTCTCCTGGTTTCCCTTTAGGGAATCTCTTCTTTGTCCAAAGTGCTAAGTCTGAATTCTGAGGCTTCAAATTTGCGCGCCTCTCTTCCTCTTGCAACAATATTCCTGTTAGTTCCTCAAAATTAGGAGCCTTAGGCGAGAAAATTAGAAAGATAGTTGTTGATTGTGATCCTCTCCTGATCATGGAATTACTCTCATAAGAATTTTAAGTGCTTACACGAGGGCAGGGTATGAATCTATAGGTACCTTTCTAGATATTATAGGTAATCCCCACCCACTTAACATTTAAAGTATAACCTAGCCATGTATTCAAGAAAAGGACCCACCGACATCATGGGTTTCTATAGGGCCATTATATCAAAGAAACTCTTACACCACCCTGCTTCCTTAGCACCCAATTTGTGCTAGAAAAGCTTATATCAGAATCTGAAAGGGTGATATCAATGTAAAATTTAAAGGAAGTAGAAAGAACTATAAAATTGTGTGGGAAGTATAAGTAGACCTATCGGGGCTATAGACACTCGTTGGCAATGAGGCCATACTTATATGGTATCGAGGTAACTTTGTTGGGGCTATGGATGATCACTGGCAGTGATGCAATGCCGGGAAAAGAGAGACAAGGAACAAACTTAGCCTAATGTCAAATCATTGAAGGATTATGTCTGGTGTCATGCTTTGTCAACAATTGTGCACAGGTTAAACTTAATCAATTTACCTCACACTTTCACTCACAGATAATGCCTAGAAATAAATCTAAAAGTTCTTACCATCTGTACTTATATTTCAAATAACAAACTCAGTGATGTGGAACCCATGATACAGGTGAAAGACCGCAGTTATAGAAGGCTATTATCGTCAAATCAAGAAATGACCTTTAAACTCGTAAAACAAATAGAGATAATTGGTTCTTCCCAGTGAATTTCCAATTTATGTACCCACAACAATTCCCATTAAATTTGTATAGCTTAGAAAAATTCAATGGGACCCCCCTACTAAATTTCTACCTGACCTGATACCAAAGGTAAACTATCTTCTAAGTTTTGTCTATCATGAGTCATGGGGGATTTCCTTTTCCTTGTTATTTGTCACTAAACCCTCTTAATGTTCCCTAAACCTTTCTATCTAATCTCTCACATGCACTTAACCCAAGAATGCCAAGCCAGTGCAAAGCCTCAACGAACCGATAAAATATTACATATGTGGATCCTTTATTCATGTTTCTTACATACCTTTACCTCAAATATTGATTTGTGCCTTTGCAGAAGGAATCTTGCGAAGATTCCTTAGCAAGTCCTCAAATTAATTTTCACTATTCACCTGCAACTTGTGAAGCACAATCTTGTGGGAAGTCTCCCATGGTATTTCATGATAAGAATAGTTTTCTACCAGACATCACGACTGACCACAACCCACAAGGCATATAACTTTGCGGAACAGTTCCTCACGAGTATTCGCACAAACCAGTCGAACACAATTCTCTACCTTCTCGCACCCTTCATTCCTGCATAACTTGTGTTTCTCTCTGTTGAGGTACGATAAGCCTAAATGATATATGCATCATGTGTTTGATCAAACATATGAGGTGGACCATGCAAAGTATCTCAACTGTCGCAACATTACCCACCCATTGATTAACCCACACGTCTCATTCCGCGAGAGCCTGTGGAGTCGCCAATGCAGAAGATCTTCACTTGGAAACTATGATGAAACCCCTCACACATACGTGAGTCACAAATCCTAAAGGATTTCACCTTGCAATCTGTATTCCAAAAAGGGTGCTCGATCATGTGTTTTTTCCACCTGCAATGAAATAATTATGAAGAATTAAATGCATTAATGCCTCGATGGCTACAGTTTGGGTAGAGGGTCAAGATAGGATTATTCACACGATATGTTATTAATGGAAATGGGTATATGAATGTTATGTATTAATGTATCATATATCTCAGGTCATTTCTTAATATTTGTGAATACTACAAGTTAGAAGAGCAAGGAAATGTCTAAAGTTGCAGGTCGTAGAGACAAAACTCCACAACCATCCATGACACCCTCGACAAGGAGAAGAAATATGATGGTGTCATATACTAGACACCATATCGTCCTTCAGGGTTGTTGCATATGGGAAGAGATATATAACATCTATGCAATGGAGAGTTTCTAGAAAATGACCCAAACCTCATAGTATATCAGAACATATAGAAAGGTGATATTCATATCGTTATTGTTCGTCCTGCGATATTACATTACTATGAAGTGCCTAGGTGGGCTTATGAGAATGTAAACACATAGGCACATACCATCACCAACAACAAAGGAAATTTTGTAGCTCCTCTAAATCTAAACAATTTTCCCAAGATCTACAAATTATCGAAAACCATTGGCATTTATGAACAAGGGATTCCTGGAAAATTTCGCTAAAGAAAAGTCGAATCCTTTAGAGATTCTTCATGAGTGGTGGGGGGAAGAAACACCTTTTGTCTCTAATCTTAGTAGGGCATACAATACCCAATATTTCAAGTTTTTGTATAAGTTTCTAATTGCAATGATATGCAAACTATATGGGGAGGAGAATTGCATGCATTTTAAGCATGAATGGACAACCATAGCTCACGGATTTCTGTTGACGGGTTAGATTAGCCTGGAATTCCTCAAGATTGAGGATTTTGTGCCCATAGACATGTTCGAACCTTCTACCTTCCCAAATTACCTGGTCACCCATACTAACTCTGATGGTGATATGTCTTTTCTTGGAGTAGTATTCCCAATTATTGAGTTTCAAAGTGAATACCCTAAAGCTAAACAAATAAATGTGTAACGATTTGGGCCTATGAAATCATTGGTCGTTCTTTTAAGTTCAAAGTAGGTCCTAATCCAACTAAAATAGGTTGAGAACCTAGGAACAAGACAATCAATGTCGGAAAGGGAAGCACATTATTAATTTCATGATTCATATCATTTAAATCCTACTTCATGGCCTAACAGGAGTAACAAGACATTAATTTTTCAAGTATTGACATTATCTTCCCCTTCATATAATAACTTTTGATCACAAATTTTCAACAAATTGAGGACCCAGTCTTACATATTTTCATTCCGAACCCATCAGATCCTCATTCAAAATTACCTTGGAATTTACCAATTCTTTTGCAATAAGTGAAAGTAAATCCATTTTTAGAATGACCTGACAAAGATTGGGGAAAAGTCACTTAGCACTTAGATCCCAAGCATCCATTCCTTAGATGCATCATCATCAAAGAAAAATCATCTATATCAATTCAACCAATCCTTTGTTAACTTTCGTGGATTGATTTCATATTTTTGGCATGTACTAGTACATCAACAAAATAGTCAGGAAGTTGTTCTCACCCAACTGCTCTTATGTAAGCTTGCATTGCTAAAGGATATTGAGAGTATTAATCTTTTCTACCACCTCACCCTCTATTGCAAAAAGATGATATTAGATACTTGAGTTACCCAACTTCTGGTTGAGCACGCTGAAGACATTTATACATCTTGTTGGTATGGAGGCTGCTCAATCTGAACTAATCTTATTTTCCCAGTCTAAAACTGTAAAAAGTAATTCATAGTTATGGTGGAACACTAATGTCTTTGATATTCACTTTTAATGATCCATATGATGGAAATATATCTATCTATATTTTTCTACAAGATCCATTCACCTAAAAATAATGCAACAAATGTACTTTGATAGCCTCCGGCAAGACTCATGGGCTAAACTAAAATTCATGGCACATACCCAACAAATCAAAGCAACTCTCGTATCACCCCACTTCCCATACACCAAATTATACCTATAATGCTTATTTACAATTCAAAATAGTGAAGATGCTCTGAAATAAAGGGGAAGTTGAAAACACCATTATTGGTGTGGAAAATATAACTAAACTCTTCTGAGCTATGGACGCTCGCTGGTAGCGGGGCTATGCTTATATGATACCAAGGAAACTTTGTCGGGGCTATGGACGCTCGAAAGAAACAAATAAATGCTAGGAATAGAGAGATGAGAGACACACTTATGTACATGATGACCTCTAACTCAAAGCTCGGCACCCATAATTGAGTCAAGGCTAAGAAGAAGTGCACATTTTAATTTAAAAATTTACCTCATTCATTGGTTCATTGAAAAATATATGTTAGATGACTTTTCTGAATATAAGATCACATCTTTTGAGAATTTGGCATTAATGTGGTACCCATAATTATGAAAAATGCTTACTATGACAATACGGGTTTGAATTTATAGTTAGATTTGAAATTAAATTCCTAAATATTCAATGATAGAGATAATTGATTCTCCCAGTGCGTTGCCAATTTTTGTGACCACAACTAATCCCCATTTTATTTCATGTTCTCACGAGCCAAAATAAATGGGGGGCCCATTAATTTTACATCTGTATAGATAAACTACTTATAATCCTACCTTTCATAGCCTTCCTTGACCTACCCATATAGAAGCGTGAGAAAGTGGGAAACACTAGTCCTCGAGGAACCAATTGTGTATCATACACCATTGAATTCGATATTCATGTCCCTACCCTGATTCGGAAAAGAGACCTTTGAAAGACCTTCTATTGGGACCTTATCTATGATTGAATGATGTTTTCATACTCCAACAATAGCTTGATCAATAGACAGATTTCCCTCACCTAACCTACCTCCTTAAGGGTGAAAAAAGGGTCTAACCTCACCTACCTTAGCTCACCTACCCCGATTAGCAGTTTAATATAGGTTATCCCCGCTAGTAGGAAGGCCCAAGACCTTATATATTTCACTTGGATTAGACAGAAAATAAACAGATAGGGGCCTAAAGTGATACATAAATCCCTGCCTTATTCGGGGATTGATCTATTCAGGGTAGAAAATCCTTATAGCAAAGACTCGCCTTGCTTTATAGCTAAGGAAATAAGAAAAGCCAAGGAAATGGGGGAGGAAATAAGAAGTTAGGGCCTGGGGTCAAGGCAACAATAGCTTAATCAATAGACCTTTGAGATACCTTCTATTCGGACCTTATCTATGATTGAATGATGTTTCCATACTCCAACAATAGCTTTATCAATAGACGGATCACCCATTGGATATCTGAAGCTGAGCAGGTGGCATAGTCCTCATGGTGACACACCTTTTTCCAGGACTAACCCAATTAACTGACATCTATTAAAATAATCCTGGGATCTATCCATAATAAGAAAGACCATATTAATTGAATTGTGGGAATAACTCAAAGCTAGTCTCTCAAATATGTAATCTGGCAGAAATGGCAATCTCCTCACTATTGGGATGTCTGAACTTGGTGATTCAAAGTTTGGAATTTATAATACTTCAATCTGCAGTAGGCTTCTCTCTGCCCAAAAAATTCATCATGTTCCATCCACATATCATACTATCAATTTCTCTTGGAGTTGGATGACTATGGGATGGATTTCCTAAGAATCAATTTCCACCAGCTAAAACCATAAGAAAAGTAGATATGGGGTTAATCCTAACAATCACAAAAATTATTTTCTTCATCTACTATCCTCCGAACAATACACAAAAGGGGGGGGGGAGTTTTTTGTTCATAAAAATTTGATACTCTCCTTTGTGAGGTAAATGATCACCATGATGAGATTGCATGTCTCCTTTCCCGAGTACATGGACAATTCTCACTACATATGATATTATCACAGTACCATATGTGCAAGTAATGGTAAAAGGCTAGAGTTGTGACATGAATATCTAACCAGGTTAAATAGGGAGAAGGATATGGTATTGATATCACATAGATGAGGATTCAATCTGTATGAAATAGAATTCAGTTAAATTTATTGGTTGAGTAGGAGGATAAATAGGGATTGAAATACATGTGAAAATTTTACGAAACATGTGCTCATATTTTCCTCTGTCTATGCAATATGAGGAGACACTCAAAATGAAGAGAAGGGGGTGATAACCTAGATTATTCACTCACAAGCTAAGAATGAATAGCCACTGATAGGAGATAAAGGAGAAAATGCCACAATCAAAGATCGGTAGGATCGCCAGTAACAAGAAGATAACCACGCAAATTTAACAGTGGGTGAAGCCTCCCGCGGGCTTAGAAGAACCACATGTAGGGATAACATAGAACCTTTTCATTGGTTCACGGCTGTGGGGATGCGGTCATTTATTAAACCTTGTAAAACCTTCATGCATGTATTACCACAACTCATGAGCTGCAAACGTGATTGCTTCCAATTGCGGGCAAAGAGCCTTGTGGAAGTCACCCAAAGAGATTCAAGCAATGATCCTCTGAAAACACGCAAACCCATAAGCTACATAAACCCAACGCTTATGATCTATCCTCTGTGGATCCCATCCTTTTTCGATACTTACCTTTGCATATTTATCTGCCAAGAAGTTAGTCACACACTAAAGCTCATTCCAACTCCACACTGCAAATCATATGCCCTTGAAATGTCATAAAGTACTGTCGAAACTGCATCGTGAGTAAAACCTATTTGAGATTGCCAAACCAGTTGAATATTATCTGTAAACATGCAACAAACAATCCCTTTTTAGAAAGAATCTATGTGGATGACCTCTCGTAGTCTTCCTTCTGCCAGAGCACTAACACATAAAATCCTATGACCTTGAAACCCCACGACCCGCAAATTTACCAAATGAATTCTCCGCAAAACATATGGTTGCAAAAGTCCCGCGAACCTATATTTGTTCCTGCAAACCTACTTACAACATAAATATGTTGCCAACTTGTCATATCACACGCATAAAATCCCCGTGGAATGAGAGAAGTATAATGCAGTAGAGGCAATCATGGATAGGCAGAGGACAAATCTAGATCAATTTAGTTATTTTGGTACGCAGGATAATAATTGTCTATGGATATTCAGGTCCCGACCGATCCATGAAGTGAGCAGAGAAGAGGGAAGAAGCTAATTGCCACATCCAGAACTTGAAGAACGACGACTATATCTTAGGGTATATGAGACACACAGGTTATATGCATTAAAGGTAGATATGCCAAAGTAATCCAAGAGATTATAGGTCGAAGAGAAATCGCAGATCGCCAGCTCTCAAAAACCATGTGGACCCCAGATAATTAAAGAAGGAATTGTCCTTTCGAGTAGGAAAAGCTGAGTGAGACAATGATAATAGAACTCATGTGTCATCATCTCACTTCAAGGAAAATCACCCAAATATATCATAAAAGGAAGCAAAGGGTACTGAGAATTCATTGTTTAGCAAAGAGAGGAATAGAGTTCTAGCTTTCATGGTTGCGACAGTAGGAGTGGTTTATTCATTCTCCTAGATATTTTGTTAAGGTCCTAACTCGCACATAGGTAGATCAATGTATTCGGATGTAATAAAGGTCAATATTAATAAGGCATTTCAATAAAATAGAATAAGGCGGATGTAAGAAGACCTAATAGAAGCTTTCAATTCTAGAAGGATCTTCCTCTAGATGTTTCTCTTAATAGACATATTTACTATAAATAAGGGTCTAGGGTATGAAAACCCTAGCTTGAAGATTATTGTAATAGAGTGCTGCTCGATTGGAGGTTTCCCCCTCAAAGAGGCCTGTGAACATTGCTTTCTGAATCAAAGTGTTATTTCTATTGCTATTCTTATATCATTTCTGTGTTATTGTGAAGATTGTGTTGGATATTTTACTGTTATTCTGCCATTTCTAGCATTTTATTTTTGTTCTACATATTTTATATATCTAGTATCTTGCATATTTCCAGCAGGAAGGACTAGCAAGATTCGACAATGCCAAGCTAGCAAGGAACTTTACTTTTTTTCTCAAGAAACATAGCACACGTTCTTAGAAGACGCATGATGCAGCTGGAGAGATGGCGGTAATAAATAGTTCAACCTAAGGTCCATACAGATCAAAACAAATAGCCAAGTATTGCCAGTGCTACACAAACGAGACATGCAGATAGAGGTCAACAACTATTTGTGTTCGCAAAGGAGTAAGGTTGGAGGGAAGACCTAAATTTCCTTCTCAGCCAACTAGTTCCCCTGAACAACCACGACAGGTCTATGATCAATGAACATGTTTGCAAGTAGTTGTTCATCATTTGGACCAAATTTTCAGGGGGAGAGCCCTTCATCGCCAAAGATTTAGAGTTTCTCACCTTCCCAAGGAGGTCATAGTAGGAAGCAATATTATGTAATGATTTCTCTATGTTTCAAAAAAATCAAAAAGAAATGGTAATGGGAAGAGTAGGGAAGTTATAGCATTAGTAACTGAAAATTCATGTAATTAGGAAGGTCAACATTCCACCTTCGGGGATAAAAGAAATTTGATGAAATTGAGAAAAGGGGAGGGTTGGAGAGCCAAAATTGGGTGTTCTCTAATTCTTTATCAAAGTCAAATACGAATAGTAAAGTTGTTTGCTTGTTGTTGTATTCCTAAGAACGAACTATTTCTTTGAGGGAGAATAATATAAAGAAACTTCATGATTCATTTATTTAATAATGCATTGTTGGTGATTGTTTTCTGCAGGTGTTTTCGATTTGTCATTCTTGTCAATTGTCATTTTTAGGAAATAATTATAAATGGATTGTGAATTCAATTGCAAGAACATGCTTATGGTCATCTACTTGCAAACAAGTATGTAATATGATTTGATTCTGTAAAATTAGAACTATTTTTGTTTTGCACACTAAATTATACACCTATAATTGATTCTTCTATTGTTAGAATATGATTGCAGTTGCTTATTAATGTAGGATTGCATTATCATATTAGAATAGTTCTGCGTTTAGGATTTATCCTAGCTTAGATGGAAAAGTCTCTCTTCGAAGAGAAATTCATTTAGTTAGCAACAACCGGGCCTATATACTATTGTAGGTTGTTATTCAAATGAGAGTGGGTCTAATTGGGACCTGCCATTGGGAAACTCTCCCTCATGTCAACGTTGGGATTTTCCCTCGCGTTAACAGGTTGTTCTAATGAAAAATTTTCTATTTGTGAATTGTTGTCTAGTTTGGTCTATTAGAGAGTGTGCTTGAGGTGGGGTTTACTTGTAATTTTGATGGTTGTACTCTCTTCTCAATTGCTAGCGTTGTACCTTTCATACAACTTCGTTGCAGCTCGAGGGTCCCTGGGGAAGGAGAGCGCCCATTGAGAATTGGTAGGGTGGTTAATCGGGGAACTTTCTGATGATTAGAAAGTTGTCGCAAAGAGGAATTCAAGCTCTCAAATCAAAATTTGACAATTCAAGAGTTGATTCTCTGAGAAGTAACCTTCATACTAAAATAAAGTACTCTATAACAAAGACATTTTGTATTTTTTTTGCAATGACATTCTTCTCGAGATTTTAAGTACTAATATTTTGGCCAATATTGTTATTCTATTTTATTGTGATATTTATGCTAACAATGAAGTGATAAGTACATGTGATCCAATACAATTATATACCATTTTTAGTAGGCAAGAATCAATACTCGAGGAAGAAATCAATAGTACATAAGGCAAGCCTTTCTCAAGATTGATTATCAAGATAGTTGTGCATGTATAGTGTTTGTTTTTGTTCATCACATTTTAATATCACATTCCTATGTTCTGCTAATTTGGGTTTCTTTTCAATTGAACCATTCCATGTCCACAACAATTTATGGTTCAAGTTAAAGTGGGCTTAATATTAAACTATCCAAAAAAATATGATGATATTGAAAGTAATATTTTGATTYAGTGTTTGTAGTTTTGAAATAAGCAAACTTCAAGTGAAAGCATAAGTTTATCAAAACGGTTTACAAAGGAGAAAACATTTACTTGTTTGAGATTTACTAKSAGAMCAATGAAAGTGCAGGAGTTTATTCCAGCTTCACTATTGTTGAAGTATACATTTTTTTTTTCTAGACAATAATGAGCACAAAAAACAAAAGCTATTCCAAGGATATCAAGTAATTTCAATCCAGTTGTTGGAATTTTTTTATTATGCCAAGTGAATATTTTCTTATAATAAAACACAAAGTCTTTTAGATGTTGTTACTTATAAAATAAGTTAATATTCCCTGAAAATTTGTGTGGCTAATCAGTTGTTCATAAAAGATGGATTCTAATGATGTTCTATAGTGAGTTATTTTATGTCTCATAGAACTGTAGTTCCCATATTAGTTTTCATTTAGGTTTTTGCTTACAGTTGAGTTCCAAATATCCATGGAGATTAGATACCACTCTCAAAACCAAAAATATTTTTAATCATTACAGAAAAATGATCTAGTCAACTTGATTGGGTTATACATGTAAAGGCCTCAAACTAGACAAACTAAAAAAAGAGAGAGGCCCTAACTACGTAATTGACAAGTCACTTTATCTATTTCATTGTCTTCATTTCTAGAGTGTTTGTTTTAATTAATCACCAT
>ML776553.1:6716793-6745209 GCA_009831015.1 Picea engelmannii | reverse complement strand
AAGATCAATTGATCTAAATATACATGCATTAGAAGAGGACCAAGATCAAGATAGGGAAGAAACAGAGGATGTACCAGAAAAACAAGGGTTAGGGGAATACATGATAGTTATTGAGGATTTGAGACAATAAAATCAAAGGCTTGAGGCATCGAGTGCTAAGCTACAGGAGAAAGTCCAAAAATTAAAAGAAAAACACAAGAAACGACGTATTTTTACAAAGAAAATTAGGAAGAAGAACATCAAATTATACTAGACTAATGTGGTGCTCAAAACCAAACTAAAGCGGGAAATATTTGAAGGTCAAACTTCTTCTCAAGGATGAAAGGTTTCCAAGGATTTATCAAAACACAAAGTTATCTCAGATTTTTGGGTTCATGCTGCCAGAAATAATGGTTCTTGTAGCTCTCCTTTTTTGACAGAATGATGAGGAAATTCAGGAAGTTGAAGAACTTTTGCAAGCAGGTTCAGCATCGTGAATGACAATGATCTAGTACAGGTTGAAGATCTAGTTTTTTGCATATCTACTCCTAGAGAAGTTATTGTAGATCCTATATGTGAGGGTCAAAGATATCTTAGGAGTTATGATATGGTCCTAAAATAGAATATCTTTTCCCTAAGATCCAATATTTAGTTGTTGACACATTGAATAAGTAGAATGTAATCTCTAACTAATATTCAAATATATTGAATCTATAACTAGGTTTTAGGATCTTAGATCCAAATGGAAAACAACTCTTTGTATAAAAAGGAAATTAGATGATAGAGTTAGGGGGTTCAAATTTTGTGTCATTCAAGGAACAAATTGATCAAAAAATTGTAAAGTTGGAATCTGCAACATTTTGTATTCAATTGAAAAACATTCTGATGGTTAGACTATATTTTTATGTCTCTTATTTTTTGTTTTATTTGAATGCATCTGAAACTTTTTGCAAAGAATTTGGATTACCCTGTTATGTCTCGAATTTCAGTAACATATTTTTGTTGTTAAAATCATCTTTTCAAGAGTTTCATTTGAATGATTCTTTCATGTTTATGAATATTATTTGGAAATTTGAAATTTCTTCTTTACAAGTGAACAAATTGTAACTTGTAGTTTCCCTTTTATCAACCTTTACTTTATTCATATAACTAGACATAATGAATTCCTTTGACTAAGTTGAATGTTGTGGAAACCTGATTCAAAAGTTTAACCTAATCAATTGTTGTCCAACCTATCCACTACCTGATCCACAAACCAATCTATAAACTCAATTTGATTTACAAATATAAATCATTGCAATAATTGAGGTGCCCTGGCTTGCCCCTTAGCATCCAGGGACAACTTTAGGGATAACATATTTTGGCACCATTGTCGGGGAACGAAAGAACAAAGATATCTTTCCCTAGGAAGAACAACATTGAGAAGGGATAGCTCTTGACGGTGGACAAAATTTAGACATTGAAATTAGACTGCATATTTTTCACCAAGTGACTCCATTGCAGAAGTTCTGGCTCCTAAAAGAGAAGAAAATGGACCAAAGTTTGAGCCTACCAAAGCCTCAATATCATCTTCATCTTCAAGAAAAAGAGTAACCAGAAAAAATTCGGACCCCAAGGCAGTTCCATCATTGTCAGATCTAGAAAAAATATTAAGAAAATCAAAGAAACCCAGGGCTAGTCCTCTTCTTCTAAAGGTAAGTCCTCTTATTAAGAGACAATTTTTGTTCCTAAAAAATCAATTATTGTTTCCGAAGAAAAGTTATTTCCTCTTATTGAAGAAAAGCCTAGTATTGATCCTTCATAAATAGTTGAAGAAAAGGACAGGCCTAAAACTGTTTCTTTAGAAAAACAGGTAGCTCTTCAATTAGGTGAACAAATAGTTGAGGAATGTAATCTTTTTTCTTACCTCATTAAATAAAAAGATGATGAAGAGTTGAATTTTCTAGGAACACCCATAAGAGACTTGCCTAAGTATACAAAAGAACAAATTGATCAGATTTTGTCTCCATGTTTTCCTCAACCAGGCAACTCTGAGGAAGCTAAACCAAAAATTCAAGTTTTTAATTCAATATCCTTGCCATTGAAGGATTCTTAAAGCATAAAGGAACCCATACTCAGCCTTCATCACCTCATAAAATCCAAACTGTAGTCTCATCTTCTACATCTCAGCCTCCATCACCACCTAAAGTACATACTCGGGTTGCTCAAACAATGGTTGTAAATAGGATGGATGTTATCATTGTTGCTAGATATGCACACTCGGTTTTACCTCAAGTCTTAAACACTTTCCTAACTGGAGATTACATGAAATACTTTCCCAGATTCAATGGGGAGGGAGATGTTACTGTTGAAGAATACATAGCCTCTTTTTACAGTTTTGCAAATAATTTCAATATAGAGTAATCAAAAGTTTGGATGACTGTGTTTATTCAAAGTCTAGATGGAGAAGTAATAAAATGGTTCTGAGGTCTTCCTGCAGGTTCTATTCCAGATATTGACATTTTAGATGAGACTTTTCTAAAACAGTGGGGAGACAAAAAGGATTGCTTGTATTATATCACTAAGTTTGGAGCCCTGAAAAGAAAAAGTGGTGAGTCTGTGTCATATTTTACTAAAAGGTTTAATAAAATGTTAACCAAAATCCCTGATGAAATTAAGCCTACTAAAACCTTTGCTAAAATTACTTTTTTCTAATTCCAATGATGCTGAATTTTCTCTTTTGTTGAGAGAACGAAGGTCTGCTACTTTGAGCTCGATGCAGGAGGAAACTATCGAGGTTGAGTCAAATATTCTGGTAGCTGAAAGATTAAAGAAAAAATCTGACATAGACAAAAAGAAGCAAAAAGAGGATGTCCCATATGCTTCCAATACATCAACATTTGATCCAAAAATCGATGAAATGGATAAAATGTTGAAGACTCTAACATCATAGATGTCCATATTGAAATTGGAAGCAAAGTAGCCTAATAAACATGTTCAAGAGGGTGGGAACAGGAATCCAAATCAGTTCAGAAGACCACAAAATTCTCCTCAGATCACGCGAAGAGAAAGAAGGAATCATGAAGACCAAAAGATCTTGCCCCCTTTCCAGAATAATGCGGTTGAAGAGACGGAATAAAGTGATGATGTTGAAGAAAATTCAACAATTCTTTTAAATGGAACTGAGCTTCCTACTAGTCACTTGATTCAACAAGAATATGAGGATTCTTTGATATCAAATCAGTTTGATGATTAAGAAGAGGAAATTTTTCAGAATGAGCCTCAAAAGAAATATGATTTAAGGTCTAAAAAAAGTCGGTCAAAAATGAATGCTCAAACTTAGATTAAGAAGAAAAATACTCCAGCCAAGAAGGGGCCAAGAAAATCAAATGAGTATCAACAACCTATCAAGGCAAGTGTTTCAGAGGTAAAAGAAACAAAAATACAGTTGTCTCCTTTTAATCTGGAGCACGAGATAAATAAAATTAAAATTATTGTGCCTTTGGTGGAGCTAATGAAGAATGAGCCTTTTAAACATTCTAGATTGAAGGTTTTGCAATCTCCTGCACCTGTTATCTCTTCAGATATAGTAAATTTGCAAGATGAAAATCATGTTATCACAATTGGTCTGCATATTGAAGATAAATATAATTCTTCACCTCCATTTTATATATCCCTGAACATTCATGATAAAATTCTACATAAGTGTCTCATGGACTCTGGAGCTTCACATAATGTTATGTCGAAGGTGGTTATGGATGAGTTGGGGTTAGATATCACAAAACCATACCAAGATCTCTATTCTTTTGACTCTAAAAAAGTCAATTGTTTAAGATTTATCAAATATTTGGTTGTAACATTGTCTCAGTTGCCTATGAAGAATGTTGTTATGGACATTGTAGTGGCCGATATACCACCAAAGTTTGGAATGTTTTTGTCTAGGTCTTGGGTTAAAAAGGTTGGTGGATCTTTGCAAATGGATCTGACATATGAAACCATACCTATTTTGGGGGGAGAACATCGAAAATTATATAGGGAAGTTCGATTTTCTTATATTGTAAGTGATCATGACAATCCAGGAAATCACCCTATCTATGCAGTGGACAATGAAATTGGCTCAACCATATTTCATATCAGTGATGATGTTCTTGAAACATCAAGTAACAAGCTCATTGGTAAGCAAGCAAAGGATATGGAAAACTCTGTGTCGAAAAAAAAAATTTGATGGTTCATGTTCAAAAGAAGGATCGGGTGTTGGGATTGTAATTATTTCCCCTTCTAAAGAAGTTATATCTATGTCCTATAAATTGGAATTCGAGACTACCAATAACATTGCAGAATATGAATTAGCTTTCTTGTTGGGATTAAGAGTTGCAAAATAAATGGGGATTGACAAATTAGCAGTTTTTTGAGATTCTGAATTAGTCATCCATCATGTCAAGAATAATTATAAAATAAAGCAGCAAAGATTGAAGCAATAAAAGAATGAGGCATGGGATTTTGTGGAAAAAATATTTTTGGCTTTTGATATCACATTTGTTCAAAGAAACTTTAATCAACAAGCAAATTCACTATCATTAGCACCTAGCAATTTCAAGACTCTGTTATGTTCCAATTTGAGATATGAAATTGAAGTTAAATGCCGGCCTTCAATCCCAGATAACATCTAACACTTGCAAATTTTCAGTGATGACCAGGAACTGAAAATATTTCTAGAAAATATTGATGAATTTTCTGCAATTTCTATTGACCAAGAGAATGAAAATAATGAGACAGAAATTCAATCAGATGTTCCTTTTTAGAATAAAGTAGTAGGGCATAAAATTATAGAGTTAAAGACAAAGCATATTCCAAAAGGTCTAGTCCCACTGTAAATATTGTTTGACAACAATGATGTTTCCAAAAAATCTTCAATTCAAATTTAGGAAAAGGATGTGTTTGATTGCAATATTGGCACTATCATAGATCCAAATATTACAAAATTGTCCAAAACATTGCCAGAAGAGAGGAAGAGAAAGTATGTTAAACTTATGAGGGAATTTGCTGATATTTTTGCTTGGTCATATGAAGACCTTAAGATTTTTTACATTGACATAATTCAGCATAAAATTCCTTTGAAAATGGGCTCTAAACCTTTCAGGAAGAAAATGAGACAGTTTAATCCTATGTTGTTACCTATCATTGAAAAAGAGTTAAAAAGACTGCTAGATGCTAAGATTATAGTACCTTTGAAATATTCAGAGTGGGTGGCAAATTTGGTGCCATTCAGGAAGAAAAATGGTGAAATAAGGTTATGCGTGGATTTTAGAAATCTGAACAAGTGTTCACTCAAGGATAACTATCCATTACCAAAAATGGATCACATTTTGCAGAAAGTGGTAGGATCTCAGAGGATCTCCATGTTAGATGGGTATTTTGGATACAATCAGATTGCAGTATTTGAAGAAGATAAAAAGAAAATTGTTTTTACTACTCCGTGGGGTACCTTCATGCACAACAAGATGCCTTTTGGATTGATTAATGCAAGGGTTATGTTCCAAAGAGAAATAGGCATTGCATTCATTGGAGAAAGGGACAAATTCATAATGATCTATCTTGATGACATCATTGTTTTCTCAAAATCTAATGACGAACATTTGCAACACCTCAAGAAGACATTTAAGAAATGTAAAAGGTATGACATATCTTTAAACCCAAAGAAATCTATTTTTTCTATGCATGAAGGCAAGCTCCTAAGTCATATTGTATCTACTGGATGAATTAAAATAGATTCTGAGAGGGTGAATGCTATCTATAAGATTGATATTCCTAGAAACAAAAAAGACATATAATCCTTCATAGGTAGAATCAACTCCTTAAGGAGATTCATACCTAATTTTGCTAAAATTATTAAGCTCATTACAAATATGTTGAAGAAGGATGTTGAGATTAAGTGGACACGGGAAGCTAAGTCATCCTTTGAAAGAATAAAACAAACTTTAATTGAAGCTACTGTCCTCATTAGTCGAGTTTATTCTAAAGATTTCTTGATCTTCTCTTTTGCTTCTGAAGAAACAATTGTTGTTGTACTATTGTAGAAAAATGAAGAAGGATATGAGTAGCCCATTTCCTTCTTTATAAAATCTCTTAGAGATGTAGAACTTAAGTATAACATAATGGAAAAATAGGTTTATGCCTCAGTGAAGGCATTAAAATCTTTCAGAGTTTATATTTTTCATTCTAAGATAATTGGCTATGTTCCTAGCAACAATGTGAAAGATATGCTTGTGCAACCAGACAATGAAGGAAAGAGAGGTAAATGGATAGAAAATCTCTTGGAATATGATGTAGAACTCAAACCTACCAAGTTGATCAAAGGGAAGGGTCTGGCAAGGTTGCTTGTTGGCTCAAATTGCAAAGCTCTTGGACTGAACTATATTCAAAATCAGTCAGTTATTCCAGTATCACAGGATAAAGACAAAAATTTATAGGTATTGGACAAGTATCATTCCTCATCAGGTATAAGGACATAGTTTTTTTTGGCAGAATTTTTGGTGTTCATCGGATTTTGATAAATCTAAAAGTAGATCTCTCAAGCTAAAGGTTGTATAGTACTGCATTATTAATCAGAATCTATTTTGGAAGGAGCCCAATGGAATTTTGCTGAAATGTATTTATGAGGATTAGTCAAATTTTATTATGACTGACCTGCATAAAGGTGTTTGTGGAGGACATCCGCACTGGAAAGCCACAACATTTAAAATTTTGAGAGCTAGGTACTACTGGCCCACTCTATTTTCTTATGTGTTTGCTAAAATTAGAGCATGTGAGCAGTGTCAAAATTTTGCTGGAAAATAAGAATTATGTTCTCTTCCCTTAAAGCCAATCATAGAAAATGGCCCTTTCCAGTAGTGGGGCTTAGACTTCATAGGAGAAATTCAACCACCTTCCAGTGGACAACATAGAGGAATATTGACAACCACTGATTACTTTACGAAATGGATTGAGGCTATCCCAACCAAAAATGCAACTGATAAGGTAATTATAATTTTTTTGGAAGAAAATATATTTTCTAGATTTGGTCGTCCTAGAAATTTAATCACGGATAATGCTCAGGCATTTAAATCTATTGCTATGATTGAATTATGTGAAAGCTATAATGTTACTCTGGCACATTCTACTACATATTATCCATAGGGTAACAGGTTGGCAAAATCCTCCAGCAAAACCCTGATCAGAATTATCAAAAAAATGTTGGCAGAAAACAAAAAGGGATGGAATTCTAAATTGAAATATGCTTTATGGGCTGACAGGGTGAGTACCAAAAATTCAATTGGCACTTCTCCTTTCCAGTTAGTCTATGGGATAGATGTTATTTTCCCAACCCAACTAAGTTTACCTATACTAAAATTCATGCAAGAATAATTGGAAGAACCTAATGATATTCAAAGGAGGATTTTTCAAATCATTGAGGTTCAACAGAAGAGAGGAATGTTAAATGAAAAATATGAGGCTTATCGGAGTAAGGTAAAAACAACATTGTCCCCGAGGTGTAGAACGATGACAGAGTATTCAATTAAGGCACCTTGTGATGTGAAGTCAACGGTTCGAAACCTCTAGGGACACAAAAAAAATCCAACCATGTCAAGGGTTGGTGTGGCTCAGGCTAGGTGTGATCCTTAGGTTATTTTGATGGCTTAGATTCCCTTGAGTCACGATTTCTCAAGCCACGGGCTAGTCCCCCAAGTCAGAGACAAACTAGCAAACAAACAAAAAAGAAGGTAAAAACAACATTTGACAAGAAAACTAAGAAGGATAGTTTTCAAACAGGGGACCTTTTTCTGAGGTGGGATGCCAAAAGAGAAGATAAGCCAAAACATGGTAAGTTTGATAATTTGTGGTTTGGCCCATTCAGAATAGCCAAATTTTTGAACAACAATTCTTTTGTCTTACAAAATTTGGATGACAGTGAGATATTTGGAGGCCCAGTCAATGGGCTCTTTCTGAAACATTATTTTACTTAGTGAGCCAGAATTAATTTAGCTTACACATATTGCCTTATTTTGGTGTGTTTTAGCAGATTAGATAAGACTCCATAGCCCAATGGAGCTACTGGTGTACAATTAATCTTATTTTAGTTGGTTATTTCAGAAAGTATAATGTGTTAGAATATAGAAGATTGTGCTTGTTTTACCATTGACGATACCCTCGTCACCCAACCATAGGCCGAAGCCACCCTCCAAGCACCTTGACGTTGACAGAGAAGAGAATCTTGGTAGCCATCCAATAGACAAGAGAGGATAATGCACCAAGCAAGAATAGAAACCAAGCTGATCAGATAATCCCACCCAGAGGCTAGCGCACACCTTCCCAGAGACTTGCGCACAAGCTGCTACTGCACCTGCACAGATCCAGTTCTCTCTGCAATTGCTAAGATGTGAATAATGAGAACTGGCGCCCTGTATTTATAGTAGTCTGGGCATTTTTACTAGGGCTGACTTTTCCTTATGGGTACTAATAAATTCATTTTAAATATATTTCTGCAGCCAACAACTTGTCTAGGGTTTCCTTCATTTCTTTGCTTCCTTCCGGAATATTCTAATCTCATCATAGGTCACAATAGAGGTTCATACCTCCCGAAGCTACCATAATATTAACACTCCCTCCTAGCTAGGGAGGTATAGTATTGAGTACAACCAACCATTTAACTGGTAGTAACACGAGCACCATCATTATTATCCAACTGGATAATCTCCTATGAAAACTGGTACAATATCAATTGATAGAACACACCTGTGTTTATTCAAGGTAGGACGCAACTACTCAAATCGTGACACATAATAAAAAATAGTGGAACAAATCCACCAGAGTAGTATATATCTACTGTCTGGAGACAGGCAGTCTCCATAACAATCATCTGATGCTAACCTGCACAAAAAAATATTGTTAAAATAAATTGAATCATCTGGGCCAATATTTCATTCACATCTGTGAGATATGAAAGAATATTTTCCCTCAGTATAGAACATCAGCAATGGGCTATCTACCCTATTCTTCTCAAACAAGGAAGAAGGATTGTTTCTGATTTCTGAGCCTGGACCATTCCTCACCCTGGGCCATTCTTCCTACACTAATCAAAGTGCACCCTGGACATAATGTATAAACCCTACGGAATGTCTGAGTCTGGACCTGATCCAGAAAGATCTTTTAATGACTGTGGTTGAGTTATTAATTGCATGTTTTAATTAACCATTTATGAAGCTGAATGAAAGAGGATGAAGATGAGAGAATATATCACAGCCATAATACATAATACAGATTTGAACTGAAGCAATAAGAACAACAAACCATAACAAGAGAAGTGATAACAGAGTTCGGCACAAAATTGCCTATGTCTCCGAGCCTTTGTCTCAGTGGGGGAGGCTTATTTATTTCTATTCAAATATCAAAAGTACATCATAGCAGTACCATTAGGATACAAGAATGATATTTTCATGTTCTTCTAGATCTCTAGAACCCATCAGAAGAAACGACACACAAAACGGATGACCGGAGCTCCTAGAAATGGCCCGCAAGCGTCTGCTCCTCAACAGCTTCCCTGAATAAAAATGGATTTGGCTTGGATTCTCTTCAGAATAAATATTCTTTGAATGTCCTTCCATGGCCTCAAACAGGCCTGGTTTTTATAGATCTGAAGTTGGTTATCCATCCCCAACTTCCTCCCAAAATCTGGGCTCAAAAAGAGTCCAAAATCTCCCAAAAATGGCCAAAATCTCCATTTTATGGGCATAATATCAGTCAAAATCCACTCTATAATGTTAAAAACCCACTTTTAACCCAAAATAAAGAGTATCCCCTTCTAACAGGGTGTGTGCCCCCTTTACCAGGTCGTATGGGGCCACATGGCCAAGTGCCAGCGCTCCAAGTGCTTAGGCGCTAGCCCCCTTAACTGTAGCTCCTGATTTTGGGGCGCCATTCATGTGATCTGGGATACTCTGCCCCTTGGGCGCACCTAGAATTAGACCTTGTGCGCACACCTATTGTAAAACCTCTTACTGGGGCTTAGCCCCAGCCCCCTTGCGCCCTCCTTTGGACATTTGAACCCAAAACTATAGAAAAGTGGGTTTTTTTTCACCAAGTTGACTTTGGCAGGTTGGTATTTGAACTTTTCCAAAGACTTGGAGCTAGCCATGAGTTAGAGGTTCGAATCCCATGGACCCCCAAATATTCTTTACATGCCAACCAGTAGTGAAGTGCCATGTGGCACTTATTCATTTGGTAGTTGACCATTGACTTTTGCCATAGAAGAATCTGATTGCCATGCGATATTTTTCACATCCGGAGTCTGTTTTGAGAAAGTAAATATATAGTTGAAATCGGGAAAATGAGATGGACGCAATGACATTGGTTTCGTCAAATTCTGAGCACTTTCATTTTTGAGCCTTTTTTAGCCCTGTCAGGTTCCTGGATCTAATTTTGGATCACACCTCCCCACTAAAGGACCTTTTGGTCCCCAAAAGGTTATTGACCAGTCAAAAATCTCGGGATTGGCCACTTGACTTGTCCTCTGTCTCTGAACTATTTCCTATGCAACTGTCTCATCAAGATCAACTGTAACACAATCATGACCATTGACAACATATTGTTAGCAATTTGAACCTTGTTACATCTTACTGAAGCCACTATCATCCATGTAGACAACATTACTAATGATAGCATCAAAAAGACGACTGCAAATGAGCTGATATACTTGTAATATTTGCATCTTGAAGCAACTTATGATTGATTTTCCATTCAACAATCATTTCTTGTTCTTGCTTAAGATCGATTACTTCATTTGAAACAATTATTGGTTTGTTTCTTGCTTGCACTGCCTTATTTAATTGTTCCATTGTTTCAAGTGTTTTATTTGCCTTAACATGATGAGCATGAACCACATAATCTTGACCTTCTTTGGTTAATTGATATTGATTCTTTGTCTTGTAGAAGATTGCCTTACGATCATATAAATATGGAATACCTAAGACCATTCCAAATTCTCTTAATGACACTACATCACATGTTACCTCATCCACATACTTAGATGAAATTGGAAATTTGATTGTGCGCTACTTTGTTATGAGCATTTGATGATGATTGCTTATCCATTTAAGTGTGTAAGGCTTATGATGTACTTGTGTTCTTAACCCCAATTGCTTAACCAATTCTTCTGAGATTAGATTAGATTGAGATCCACTGTCGATTAATGTGTTTATCTTAGTGTGTCGCATGATTACCCTTATATGAAACAAGTTGTTTCTACAATCAATGCATTCACCAATTTTACCTGTCATACCAACCAATGAGATCTTTGATTCATCACATGAATCCGATCCCAAGTCTGTGGGTCTTGTTGTCGTTGCCACTGTTTGCATTCCCTTCCTTTCCTTGAACCACTTTGGCCTCTTTTCGGGATGCAACTGCCAACATCTTTCCTCATCATGTCCCTCTTTCTTGCAATGCTTACAAGAGGGATTTTCTTCCTTTCTCGCCACTGCATTTGAATTCTTGCCATGCCATTTCCTCTTGTCCTCTTTCCTTGAAGATGATGATTCCCCTGACACACCTGCTTTTCCTACTTCAATATACGTAGCTTGAATAAAAACCTCATCAAGGTTAGTGGGTCCAAACATGAATACAGTGTTTCTAATATGCGCAGGTAAACCTCCTATATACTTCATAAGAGTTTCTTGTGTATGTAATGGGATATATAACATCAATGTCATTTTACGAAAGCTATTTGTATACTCTTGCACTGTTTGTCCTTTTCTTAGTTTTAAAGATTTCCATTCAATTAATGCTTTTTCTTTATAACCCAAAGGATAGAATTGTTTCCTAAGTGCAGAAATGAAGCTTTTCCATGATGGAAATACATTACCCACTTGTTGCGTTCCATTTTGCAACTTGCTTTGCCACCAGATGAGAGTTGTACCTGCAAGTCTCAAAGATGCCAACTTGATTTGTGTGGCCTCATCCTTAATCTGTTGCACACTGCAATAAACCTCCATCTGCCTGATCCAATTGTCAAGTTTCTCTGCATTTACTTCACCATCATATATGGGTAACTCAAATTTAACATCAAGTTTTAACAATGGAATTTCATTCTTATGCTTATGAAAATGTTTCTTTGCATTATATTTAGGACTTGAACTTGAAGAAGAAGGAGAAGAAGGAGGTGATGATGGAGGTGAAGGAGGAATTTGAGGATGATCCTCTTCCTCTTCACTTTTTCCCTTTGAATATTCACCCAAAACTGGTCTCTTTCATTCCAAGTAATCCTTGTACAAAACTTTCACCATCTCCAACATAGCAAGGAAAGTTTTCCAAAACTCTTTCTCATCCTGAGAAAGCCCTTCTTCCGATGCCATCTTCTCGCTGTGAGAAGCTCTCTTTCTCAATCCAATTAATGGATTCTCTGCAACAATCTTGCCTTCACCACGCTATAGTTTTTCCCTGGTTAACATGCAAAACTCAAATCCAAACGTCAACTAGCTCTGATACCACTTGATCCGGAAAGATCTTTTAATGACTGTGGTTGAGTTATTAATTTCATGTTTTAATTAACCATTTATGAAGCTGAATTAAAGAGGATGAAGATGAGAGAATATATCACAGCCATAATACATAATACAGATTTGAACTGAAGCAATAAGAACAACAAACCATAACAAGAGAAGTGATAACGGAGTTCATCACAAAATCGCCTATGTCTTCGGGCCTTTGTCTCAGTGGGGGAGGCTTCTTTATTTATGTTCAAAGATCAAAAGTACATTGTAGCAGTGCCATTAGGCTACAAGAATGATATGGTAATGTTCTTCTAGATCTCTAGAACCCAGCAGAAGAAACGACATGCAAAACGGATGACTGGAGCTCCCAGAAATGGCCCACAAGCATCTACTCCTCAACAGCTTCCCTGCATAAAAATGGCTTTGGCTTGGCTTCCCTTAAGAATACATCTGCTCTGACTATCCTTCCATGGCCTCAAACAGGCCTGGTTTTTATAGATCTGAAGTTGGTTATCCATCCCCAACTTCCTCCCAAAATCTGGGCTCAAAAAGAGTCCAAAATCTCCCAAAAATGGCCAAAATCTCCATTTTCTGGGTATAATATCAGTCAAAATCCACTCTGTAATGTTAAAAACCCACTTTTAACCCAAACTACAGAGTATACCTTTCTAACAGGGTGCGCTCCCCCTTTACTAGGTCGTATGGGGCCACATGGCCAAGTGTCAGCGCTCCAAGTGCTTAGGCGCCAGCCCCCTTAACTGTAGCTCCTGATTTTGGGGTGGCATTCATGTGATCTGAGCTAATATGCCCCTTGGGCACGTCCAGAATTATCCCTTGGGCTTGCACCTATCATGAAACCTCTTGTCGGGGCTTATCCCTAGCCCCCTTGTGCCCTCCTTTAGACATTTGAACCCAAAACTATAGAAAAGTGGGTTTTTTTTTCATCAATTTGACTTTGGCAGGTTGGAATTTGAACTTTTCCAAAGACTTGGAGCTAGCCATGGGTTAGAGGTTCGAATCCCATGGACCACCAAATACTCTTTACATGCCAACTAGTAGTGAAGTTCCATGTGGCTGCCCATGTCTGGGCCATGTGGCACTTATTCATTTGCTAGTTGACCATTGACTTTTGCCATAGAAGAATCTGATTGTCGTGTGATATTTTTCACATCCGGAGTCTGTTTTGAGAAAGTAAATATATGGATGAAATCGGGAGAATGAGACGGATGCAATGGCATTGGTTTCGTCAAATTCTGAGCACTTTCATTTTTGAGCCTTTTTTAGCCCTGTCAGGCTCCTGGATCCGATTTTGGATCAAGACCATTCCCCACCCTGGGCCATTCCTCCTACACTAATTAAAGTGCACCCTGGAGAGAATGTATAAACCCTAAAGAATGATTGTCCCTGATTTTTGAGCCTGGACCATTCCCCACCTTGGGCCATTCCTCCTACACTAATCAAAGTGCACCCTAGAGAGAATGTATAAACCCTAAGGAATGACTGTCCAAACCATTTCCTCCATTAACCACAAGAGGAAAAGACTGTCCTGTATCAACCTCCAAAATGGACCATTCCTCATGTTAACCACAATGAGAAATCGATGTTCGGCGAGGGGGGCCAGTCTTCTTGAGTAACCCTCAAGAAGAGAGACTTCCCTAGACCACTCCCCATGTTAACCACAATGGGAATTCGTTGTCTATGATACATCAACAATCAGAATACCTCCCATGTTAACCACAATGGGAAGTCATTGTCCGTCAGAAATCTTAATCCACTTTCTGAACAAGAAAGAATCTGTCCAATCTGGACTATTTTTCAATTACAAAGATAAATAATATTTTCATTGCTCCCTCCTAATCTGGAGAGTCATTTAGTCACAAAAATAAATGTTTTCAATAATATGTTTCAGTGCTTTCTCCTAACTTGGACAGTCTTCCCTTTCAACTAAGGGAGTTATTTCCACGATCCCCATCTTCTCTCATAAATATGCAAACTTGATTCTGGATAGAGATTTTGTCAGAATGTTTGTTGTCTACTCATCAGTTGGGATATACTCGAGCTTTATCTCTCCTTCCTGGACATTATCTCGAATAAAGTAGTATTTGATCTCAATGTGTTTCGACCTTTCATGAAACACTGGATGTTCTGATAATCTTATACAACTCTGATTATCACAATATATTATGGTTGATTATGGAATCTAATCAAATAAATCGAAGATTAATTTCCTTAGCCATACTACTTATGTCCATGCTTCACATGCTGCCATATACTCTGATTTTGTTGTGCTGAGTGTGAAAGACTTCTATTTCCTGTTGCCCCAAGATATCATAGCAGAGCCCAAGTTGAAACACATACCTGAAGTGCTATTTCTGTCTTCTGCACTTCTTGCCCAATCAGAGTATGTAAATCCATGAAGTTTGATATCACTGGATGCATTATATCTCAAGCCATAGTTTATTGTCCCACGAATATATCTTAGGACATGCTTTGCAGCTATCCAATGCTCTTGTCTAGGTTCCACCTAGAACTGAATTAATGCATTACAATAAAGCAAATATCTGGTCGAGTATTTACCAAATACATCAATGATCCAATTAGTTGTCGATATAGAGATGGATCTATTGGATCAGAATCTGGGACTTTCACTTTTCTTATATCTGCATTCATAGGACTGTCCATGGACTTACAGTCCATCATTCCAAACTTCTGAAGGATCTTTATTGCATACTTTTCTTGTCCAAGGAATGCTTCACTACGCTTCTGCCATACTTCTAGTCCCAAGTAATAATGCATGATACCTAGATCTTTCATATCAAATTCAGAGGCTAATTCCTTCTTGCACTGGATAATGAGAGATTCTTCACCTGTTATGAATAGATCATCAACATATAATAGTAGAACCACAGGTGCATTATCCATGACTTTGTAATAAAGGTTTGGATCTGCATGACTCTTGGAGAAACCAAGTCTTGTTAGATAGTTGTCCATTCTGGTGTACCAAGACCTTGGAGCTTGCTTGAGTCCATATAGAGATTTCTTCAATATGAAAATGTGAGTGTCTCTGGAATGTACCTTGAATCCTTGAGTTTGTTCAATACACACTTCTTCTTCAATAGCTCCATTGAGGAAGGTTGTCTTTACATCCATCTAATGTAGATTCCATCCCATGTAATAGGCAATAGATATGATAGTTTTGATGGAGGTATACCTAGCCACCGGAGCAAAGGTTTTGTCATAATCTTCTCCCTCCTTCTGGGAGAACCCTCTGGCCATGAATATTGCCTTGTATTTATCCACGCTTCCGTCTGCTGCATGTTTGATCTTGTATACCCATTTTGAGGTTACCACTGATTTTTCCTTAGGTCTAGGTACAATTTCCCCTACCTCATTTTTCATAATGGATTGATGTTCTTCTGCCATAGCTTATTTCCATTGTCCCTTTTGGACTTCTTATTCAAATGTGGTAGGTTCTTCATCTAGGAGCTTCGTCATGTATTTTGCATAACTTGAGAATATTTTCGGTCTTTTACTCTTCCTGAGTGTTCCTTCTGGAACCTTGAGTCTTTCTGCGTCTTATAATGTAGCTTCAATCTAAGCTGGTCATTTCTTGGTCTTTGTTATGATATATGAATCAATGTTCTCACGTGGCTCCATAGGATGATCATGTTGATCCTTTTCGTTATTTTCATTTTCTGTGTTTTCTTCATTAGGTTCTTGAAGTTCTTCTTCTTCTATAATTTCTTCGATGGATTTCCTGAAGGCCATTCTTTCATTGAATGTTACATCTCTGCTAAATTCAATCTTGTGTTGTTCTGGAATATATATTCTATAGGCTTTGGATTAATCACTATATCCCATGAATATCCCCTTCTTTCCTGAGGATTCTAGTTTATTCATTTTGTCTTTGGGAATATGAGAGTAAACTGGACATCCAAATATTCTTAGGTTTTCCACGTTAGGTTTCTTACCTGAGAAGGCTTCTTCTAGTGTCATGTCATTCAATATACGATGAGGGCTTCTGTTCTGTACATATATTGTTGTCATCGCTGCTTCTCCCCATAGAAACATGGATAGATATTGATCGTTCAATAAGGCTTTTATCATTTCTTCGATAGATTTGTACTTTCTTTCAGCTACACCATTTTGTTGAGGATTATGAGGAACAGTCAGCTCCCTCCTAATCCCTGTTGATTTCCAGAATGAAATAAACTCCTTCGAGGTGTATTCTCCTCCATTATCTGTTCTTAATGTCTTGATCTTCTTGTCCGTGAGGTTTTCTATTTCTTCCTTGAATTCTTGGAACTTGTTGAATACTTTGTCTTTTGATTTCAGTAGGTATAGCCACGTCTTTCTTGAGTAGTCATCTATGAAGATTACGTAGTAAAGAGATCATCCTAGAGATCTGACTGGCATTGGACTGCAAACATCTGAGTGTATTATATCTAGGATTTCCTTGGATCTGTTGTTGTTGCTTGGGAATGGTTTCTTGATATTCTTCCCAAGGGCACATCCCTTGCAGATTCCTTCATGTGTAGATTTCAATTCTGGTATTCCTTCAACCATTTTTTTGAGAAAAGGTAATGCTTGATAATTGATATGAGTGTACCTTCTATGCCAAAGCTCATTAGGGTTGACTTTGTCATGTACTAGAGCTTCTTCATTTTGTTCTAGTAGTCTATACAGATTTTCTTCACGACTTCCAATAACCCTAGCATCCTCTATGTTGGAATTCTTATGCCATGATAACACCTTTCCATCCATGAAGTCTATTATGTTTCCTTTGTATTCTAAACATGATAACAATATAAGATTCTTTTCTAAACCAGGTACATATAAAACATTACTTAAGTGAACATGATTACCTGATTCCAACTTGATGGAGGCTTGTCCAAATCCTTCAACGGGGTAAGTGATTTTGTCTCCAAGCTCCACTTTGTACAATGTCTTTCTCTCATTTAGATTTGAGAGTCTAGCTTGATCTCCCGTCATGTGCCTAGAATCTCCACTATCGATTATCCACATGTCATCTTCAATCATCCCAGTAAGTGTCGAGTAGTGTAAAAGACTGATTGTTTCACACATGTCTTCGGTTGACTGGTAACTGGTCATGCCTTGATCCCAAACTTAAACTTCATCATTTATGTCTTATGATAGAGACAAGAGGTGCACTGAGTTAGGGTGCATCTAAATATCTTCTTTTTGAGTGAGATGCTCCATCAAAAGGTTTTGGATTAGATATTTAGGGTTTATGCAACTGCTTCTGCTAGTAACCCTAGCTGCAGTGTTTTGGAAGTTGCTCCTGCTAGTAATCCTAGCAATAGTTCCTCAACGAGCTCAATATCCTAACGGCTATGTTTCCTTCCAGCATTTTAGGCTGAATGAAGGGGGTGTGAGCCCATAACCTGTTAGAATATAGAAGATTGTGCTCGTTTTACCATTGACAATACCCTCGTCACCCAACCATAGGCTGAAGCCACCCTCCGAGCACCTTGACCTTGATAGAGAAGAGAATCCTGGTAGCAATCCAATAGAAAAGAGAGGCTAATGCACCAAGCAAGAATAGAAACCAAGATGATCAGATAATTCAACCCAGAGGCTAGCGCACACCTTCCCAGAGACTTGCGCACAAGCTGCTACTGCACCTACGCAGATCCAGTTCTCTCTGCAATTGTTGAGATGTGAATAATGAGAACTGGCACCCTGTATTTGTAGTAGTCTGGGCAGTTTTACTAGGGATGAATTATCCTTCTGGGTACTAATAAATTCATTTTAAATATATTTCTGCAGCCGACAACTTGTCTAGGGTTTCCTTCATTTCTTTGCTTCCTTCTGGAATATTCTAATCTCGTCATAGGTCACAATAGAGGTTCATACCTCCCGAAGCTACCATAATATTAACAGAATGGATGGTCTACAATAAGACATATGTCAAAACATATAAGAAAGGACATGGTGAAGGTTACAAGTTTTGGTGCTAGAATTGGAAAAGAAGGCATTGGTCTGCAGTTCTTAATGTCTCACAAGGAGAACATTATCCTCAGACGGAGCCAATGTTACTCCTTAAGCCTATTTCTACCTTTTTATTCCAAAAAAGTTAGCCTATCCTATCAAAAATCTTTTCTAAGACCAATTTGTCTTGTTTGGTGCTCCTTTTATAATTTAATTTTCATTTTTGGTGTGATTTTCCTTTGCTTAATTTTATTTTCACTTGCTTTTTATAAGATATGTTTGAAATATTTGCATAAGTAGGATGTGTCACATCATATTTGTTATTCACATTTCCAATGAAAGGGAATTTTCCAAGGTTTAAAGAATACACAAGGTCACTACAACAATGTTGTCATTCTTCCAGCACATTAAAACATCATTATTTCAAGTGTGCTTCAAATTCGAAGATCGTGAAAATAGTCCCAAAATCATGCAGGAGATCATGCAAACAATTATTGTATTTAATTGTGTCATATCTAAATGATTATTTTATCCCTATGCATGATTTAATGAATACAAATCCAAATCTGCTCGTACTTCCATCAGGCTCAAGTGTCAGGCCACGAATTAAGAACATGCAAAACTATGATTTAAATTTTTTAATGGATTTATGAAATAAAGGGATATGCAGTTTAATGTCATATGCAAAAAAAAACCTTCCGCATTAGCTATTTTGTGCAAGCATCTTTGAAATCTCGAGTAAGGGGAAACCCTAATTCTCACAGGTATAACAAAGCTCGTGCTCAGTGTGAACGTGTCGGAGTGGAATATGTCACCCAATAAAGGTGGTCGAATTCTTTGATTAGAACTAGAGGGGATTGAATTATTAGAAGCTTGCCCTGAAATTATGCAGAAATTTGTCCGGGGAGAGAATGATTCAAGTTTTCTTGTGCTTTTCAAGGGCATCATGAAGAAATTTCAATGCTATTTGCTAATAACTTCGATGGGTTTCAAAATCATGTGGGAGATGTGATTATTCATGTCACACAACATTTGATTGCAGTAGCCTATCGTTTGCTTATAAAAGGTGAAAGGTGGTGGAAAAAGAACAAACTCCCTGCAGACCTGTGCAACTAATTCTTAGTGGCAGAGAATCACAATCCAGACTGGATTCAAGGCATCCCAAATAAATGGTTGAAGAAGGAATGACAGAGTATCTTAGCAGTGGTCCAGAAATATATAACATGTGAAGGTAGGTTTTCTACCATTCATTGCTATCACATACAAATTTTGATGCATTTAAATGGAGATAAAGAAATGAATCTGCCATTTTATCTTTTGAAAAGTTTGACAAAGATGGAAAACAGGATACAAAGCCATACTCAAACTGCCCTTCAAAGTTTATTTCATTAGGGTCTTATCAAAATTCTGGCTATGTATGCATTAAGTGAAGTTCAAGTGTCTTGGAAACAACTATTGTCTTCCTTAGGGTTTGAAGAACAAGTTTAAAAAACACAAAAAACAACTCATGACAAGAAAACTAGGGTTTCAACAAGAAAGTGCAGCACATCAAAGAGTGCAATAAAGGTACAAGAAGAAGCTTCCCCTATAATGAGAGAAACCAGATCGAGCAAGATAAAGCTCTCTTTATAGCAAGAAGAATCACCTAAGCAGAAATTTGAATCATCTGCATCAAAACAAGAGTTTGTGGGAATTGAAAGGATGTATACTAGGAGGAGGACTAGACAAATGACATAGAAACTTCATAGGATAAAAACAGAGCGTGAATTAGAAATTCATGATATACTAATTGAGAAATCTCCTAAGGTAAGACAGAGAAAAATGAACAAAGGCAAACAACTTGTAAGCTACCCTAGCATACCCAAAACTCGACCTACAAATAAGTCGAGGCTGAATTCTAAGGCTCTGTTCAAACCATCTCTGAAGGAAGGAAAAATAATTATCATAGATGATGACATCCCAGAAAAGACCCCTGATATTACCAATAAATAAATGTTGGCCATTAAAACCTTAAGGAAAATTCCAATAAGGAAAACCAGGAAGGAAAAACAACAACAACCAATGGCTAAAGTTGAATCTTCTCAATCAGATGATGGAATAGAACAAGATCTCAACTACAGTCCAAAGATGCAAGAATTTTCATAATCCTATATGGAAGAAACATTTAGCTTATCTAAACCTGTGAAAGAGGAAATTATTGAAGAAACATCCTCAAAGGAAAATCAATATGAAAGAAAGCCCAAAAAACCTAGAAGATCAATTGATCTAAATATACCTGCATGAGAAGAGGACCAAGCTCAAGACATGGAAGAAACAAAGGATGTACTAGAAAAACAAGGGTTAGAGGAATACATGACAATTATTGAGTATTTGAGACAACAAAATCAAAGTCTTGAGGTGTGGAATGCTAAGCTATAGGAGAAAGTCCAAAAATTAAAAGAAAAACACAAGAAACAATGCGATTTTACAAAGAAAATCAAGAAAAAGAACATCAAATTATACTAGACTAATGTGGTGCTCAAAACCAAAGTAAAGCAGGAAATATCTAAAGTTCAAACTTCTTCTCAAGGATGAAAGGTTTCGAGGGCTTTATCGACACACAAAGTTATCTCAGATTTTTCGGTTCATGCCACCAGAAATAGTGGTTTTTGTAGATCTCCTTTTTTGACATAATGATGAGGAAATTCAAGAAGTTGAATAACTTTTTCAAGCAAGTTCAACATCATGAATGACAATGATCTAGTACAAATTGAAGGTCTATTTTTATGCGTATCTATTCCTGGAGAAGTTGTTGCAGATCCTTTATGCGAGGGTCAAATATATATTAGGAGTTATGATATGGTCCTATAATAGCAGATATTTTCCCTAAGATCCAAGATTTTAGTTGTTGACACATTGTATAAGTAGAATGTAATCTCTCGTTGATAGCCAGATATATAGAATCTGTAAACAGGTTTTAGGATCTGAGATCCCAATGGAAACCAACTCTTTGTATAAAAAGGAAAGTAATGACAAAGTTAGGGGGTTCAAATTTTGTGGCATTCAAGGAACATATTGATCAAAAAATTGTAAAGTTGGAATTTGCAACATTTTGCACTCAATTGAAAAACATTCTAATGGTTAGACTATCTTTTTCTATGTCTCTTATTTCTTCTATCTTATTTGAATGCATTTGAAACTTTTTTCAAAGCAATCCGATTATCCTGTTATGTCTCAAATTTCAGCAAAATATTTTTGTTGTTAAAATCATCTTTTCAGGAGTTGCATTTGAATTACTCTTTCATGTTTTTGAATATTATTTGGAAATTTGAAATTTCTTCTTCACAATTGAACAGATTGCAACTTCTAGTTTCTCTTTCATCGACCTTTACTTTATTCATCTAACTAGACATAATGAATGTGTTTGACTAGGTTGAATGTTGTGGAAACTTGATTCAAAAGTGTAACCTACTCAATTGTTGTCCCATCCTTTTTCGATACTTACCTTTGCAGATTTATCTGCCAAGAAGTTAGTCACACGTTAAAGCTCATTCCAACTCCACACTGCAAATCATATGCCCTTGAAATGTCATAAAGTCCTGTCAAAACTACATTGTGAGTAAAACCTATTTGAGATTGCCAAACCAGTTGAATATTATCTGTAAACACGCAACAAACAAGCCCTTTTTAGAAAGAATATATGTGGATGACCTCTCATAGGTTTCCTTCTGCCAGAGCACTAACACATAAAATCCTATGACCTTGAAACCCCACGACCCGCAAATTTACCAAATGAATTCTCCACAAAACATATGGTTGCAAAAGTCCCGCGAACCTACATTTGTTCCCGCAAACCTACTTACAACGTAAATATGTTGCCAACTTGTCATATCACATGCATAAAATACCCGTGGAATGAGAGAAGTATAATGCAGTAGAGGGAATCATGGATAGGCAGAGGACAAATCTAGATCAATTTAGTTATTTTGGTACGTAGGATAATAATTGTCTATGGATATTCAGGTCCCGACCGATCCATGAAGTGAGTAGAGAAGAAAGAAGAAGCGAATTTCCACATCCAAAACTTGAAGAACAATGACTATATCTTAGGGTACATGAGACACACAGGTTACATGCATTAAAGGTAGATATGCCAAAGGAATCCAGGAGATTATAGGTCGAAGAGAAATCGCAGATCGCCATCTCTCAAAAACCATGTGGACCCCGGATAATTAAAGAAGGAAGTGTCCTTTCGAGTAGGAAAACTTGAGTGAGACAATGATAATAGCACTCATGTGTCATCATCTCACTTCAAGGAAAATCACCCAAAGATATCATAAAAGGAAGAAAAGGATACTGAGAATTCATTGTTTAGCAAAGAGAGGAATAGAGTGCTAGCCTAACCCTTGGGGAACATAAACATAAACAAATTAAACTGATGAGATATATTGTCGCGCATATGTGTTTGGGTTGCTAAGTAAATACACATTTCTTTCTGGTTAATAATTTGGGGATTTTATCACTACAACATTCTTCAGACCACAGTATAACAAATTTTCACCATTATTTGAGACCTATTCCATTAGATTCAACTCTTCTCCCTTATCACATTCATCCATATCATTTTTCTGCAAAAAATTCTGACCCAGCCCGCTCCTTTTTCAGTTCACCCATCCTCATGGCCCATACCCATAGCCAAGAACTAGAGTCTCACTTTAACACCTTGCAATCTGGTTTCCTCGAGACCCAACAAAAAGTGCAACAACTCAGTGCTACTATTGCCTCCCATGATGCATCCATCAATGCCACCATAAATGCATCTGTAAATGCAGTCGTCTAGTCTGCAATGGCGGAAGTCAAACACAAATTGACCACCCAGCTTGAATCTGTCTTTGCATCACTCTGCACCAAACTCAAGATCCCTACCGATGATTCTTTTCCTGATGCACATACAACGACTGAAGGTGAAACTTCTTCCCATTCCTTTCAGCCCCATCACTTTCAACGGGACATACGCCTTCTGCGGGTGGATGTAACCAAATTTGATGGCTCAGACCCCACTGGTTGGGTCACCCAAATGGAACATTATTTCTCTCTCTACAACATTACAGATGACTTGGCCAAACTCCGGTATGGTGTTCTCCATATAGATCAAGAACACTGGCAATGGTGGCAATGGAGAAAAACTTCCTGTCAAGGGTATATTGCTTGGACCCAATTTGTGACTGAGCTTTATGAACGCTTTGACACTGACACCAACCATTTGGGTTGTTTGACAAAATTGAAGCAATCAGGCACAGTAGAAGACTTCATATCTGCATTTGAGCGCCTGGCTTTTCGAACAAAGGGCATGATTGATGCTTTCTTTTGAGAGTGTTTTATCAGTGGCCTCAAGGAGGAGATTCGGGCCCATGTCCTCATGGATTGACCTACGACTTGGGTGGAGGCTACTAAAAAATCTAAAGAAGCACAACAAATTTGTTTCCTCTCAAAATTGCAAGCCTTCCTTTATCCCCTGCCCTAAACCAGTCAACCCCAATACTCACTCTACCCCATTAAAGATCCAAAAATTGACCAGGGCTGAAATGGTTGAACGCCAACTCAAAGGCCTCTGTTATAATTATGATGACAAATATTTCCCAAGCCACAAATGTAAGGAACAAAATATTTTTATGGCCATCTCTGAGGATATTCTAGAAGAGGATGTTGACACTCCCCTTGGGCCCGAGTCACCAGAAATCACTAACATAAACCCTCCCTCCGACCCTCCCGAAGTGGAACCGATCATTTCCATCAATTCTCTCACCGGCTTCTTTGCCCCCCAAACCCTCAAGTTAATCGGTTACATCAAGCACCGAAAGGTCATCTTTCTGGTTGATAGTGGAAGCACCCACAATTTTATTCATCGCCACATTGCCCAAGAAACCCATTGCTACATCCATGATGTCAACAATTTCCAAATCATGATTGCCAATGGTGGTTCTATGAAATGTGGTGGGCGCTGTGAAAACGTGCATATCCAAATCTATGACTACCACCTAAAATCCCATATGTTTGCTATTGACATGGGCAGTTGCGACATTGTGTTCGGTGCAGGCTGGCTAAGGACTTTGGGTCCCATTCTCATGGATTTTCAGAACTTAACCATGCACTTCAACCAAGGTGGCCGCAAACATAAATTCCAAGGCATCATTGTTGGTTCACCTGAGGTCATTAGTTCTCATCGCATGGAAAAATGCTTAAAAAAGATCATTCTGGTGTCATTGCCCAACTCCACACCATACAAGCCACAGAGACACCCCCAATGCCCCAAGACCTCCAAGCCCTCCTTTCTAAACATCAAATAGTATTTTCCACTCCCCAAGGACTCCCTCCTTCCCACGGTGTTCATGATCACTCTATTCTCCTTTTCTCAGGAAGCCTTCCCCCCAATATATGTCCATATCGCCACCCCTTTGCACAAAAAAATGAAATTGAAAAAACGGTCCAGGAACTCCTTATTGTTGGCGTCATCCGTCCTAGTACGAGCCCTTACTCCTCTCCGGTCATCATGGTACTGAAGAAAGAAGGTTCTTGGAGAATGTGTCCTAACTTTCGTGCTCTCAACAAACTGACCATCAAAGACAAATTTCCCATTCCTATCATTGATGACCTCCTGGATGAATTGAGTGGCGCCCAATTCTTTACCAAACTTGATCTTCGCTCAGGCTATCACCAGATACGTATGAAAGAGGCCGACATTCCCAAGACCGCCTTTCGCACTCATGAGGGCCACTATGAGTTTTTAGTCATGCCCTTTGGTTTGTGTAACGCCCCCTCCACCTTCCAGAGCTTCATGAACCATGTCTTCCGCCCTTTTCTCCATCATTTTGTCTTAGTTTTCTTTGATGATATCCTCATCTATAGAAAAACCTGGCCAAACCATCTTACTCATGTGGATCAAGTTCTCTGCCTACTCTCTCAGCACCAACGTTTCTTGAAACAATCCAAATGTGATTTTGGTGCCTCAGAAGTAGAATACTTAGGTCATCTGGTGGGAAAGGATGGTGTCAGGGTGGACCCGAAAAAGATTGAAGCTATGCAAGACTGGTCGCACCCAAAGACTCTCAAAAGCTTGCGTGGACTTTTGGGCCTCACAAGGTATTATCTCAAGTTTGTTAAGAACTACGGAAATATTGCAACACCTCTCACAACTCTCCTCAAAAAGAACTCTTTCACTTGGACTCCAGCAGCTGCTCAATATTTTCAAACCTTGAAGACGACCATGTGCACCACTCCGGTTCTGGCCCTTCCCGACTTCACAAAGACCTTTGTGTTGGAATGTGATGCCTCGGGGAAAGGAATCGATTTTGTCCTTAAGCAAGAGGGTCGCCCATTGGCCTTCACTAGAAAGAAACTCTCTGAAAGGAATCTGGGCAAACCCATTTATGAAAAAGAAATGTTGGTGATTTTGCATGCCATTGAGTTGTGGCATCCTTATCTCTTGGGGAAATGCTTCCAAATTAAGACCGACCATCAAAGCCTCAAGTACTTTCTGGAACAACACATTTCCTCCCAGGAACAACAAAAATGGGTGACTAAGCTCTTTGGATATGATTATGAGATCATTTACAAGAAGGGAAAAGACAATGTTGTGGCGGATGCACTGTCCCGGAAATATGAAGATGAAGGATCCCTTTTTTCTCTTTCCTTCATTGTACCCGATTGGCTCCAAGCTGTGTGCCAAGAATGGCTTCAAGATCCCAAAAGTTCGCATTTGATCCAAAAACTGCAGAACAAGGCTCCGAATCCCCTAGGGTACTCCTAGCTCCAGGATGAGCTTCGATACAAAGGCTTCTTGTATTTAAGTAAACAAACCAAGATCAAATCCATGGTGCTTTCTGAGCTTCATGCTACACCCACAGCGGGGCACTCAGGGTTCACCAAAAAATATGACTGAGTCAAACGTTCTTTTTTCTGGGACGGTATGAAACATGACATCCATAAGTTTGTCATTGAATGTGAGGTATGTCAATGCAACAAGGGAGAAACATTCAAATCTCCAGGCACCCTCCAACCGCTTCCGATTCCCCCTTCTATTTGGAAGGATATCTCTATGGACTTTATTACAGGCTTGCCCAAATCGGGGAATAAATCAGTCATAATGGTGGTGGTGGATCGCCTTTCCAAGTATGCTCATTTTTGCGCTCTTCACCACCCATTTACTGCATCCACGGTGGCTCAAATTTTCATGGACCAGGTCCTCAAGCTTCATGGCATGCCACACTCTATTGTTTCTGATCGCGACCCAAATTTCACAAGAAATTTTTGGCAAGAACTGTTTAAGCTACAAGGCACACAATTGCATCTCAGCTCACCTTATCATCCCCAGACAGATGGTCAAATGAAAGTTGTCAACAAGTGTTTGGAAACATATCTGAGGTTCTTTGCCTCTGAAAAACAACACCAGTGGGCTCAATGGTTACCCCTCACTGAATGGTGGTACAACACTACATACCATACAACCACTCGCATGACTCCTTTTGAAGCGGTATATGGACAGAAGCCACCTTCAGCTCTCTCATACTTACCGAGTACCTCGAAGGTCCAAGCGGTTGACCAAACACTTACAGTCTGAGAGGATATCCTTCATACCCTTAAAGAGAACTTGGTCATGGCACAGAATAGAATGAAGCAACAAGCAGACCAACTTCTCTCTGAACGTCAATTTGCAGAAGGGGATCAGGTGTTTTTGAGACTGCAACCATATAAGCAAACTTCCCTCAAGGTCGAGCATTGTCAGAAGCTAGCACCCAAATTTTATGGCCCTTACACAGTTCTCAAGTGTGTGGGACAAGTTGCATATCAGTTAGCTTTGCCCAGTCAGTCGAAGCTACATCCTATTTTTCATGTTTCATGCTTGAAGAAGGTGATTGGAACCAGGTGCCAAATTCAAACCAACCTTCCAGAGTTATCTAAAGAAGGATCCATTTGGCTCCAGCCAGAAGCAATTTTGGACCAACGTGAGCATCGCCTGCATCAGAGAACCATCAAGGAAGTGCTAGTATAGTGGAAAGATATGACTCCAGCAGATGCCACTTGGGAACCATCTACCATTCTGCAGCAGTTTCCACATCTCAAGCCTTGAGGACAAGGTTGTTTTTAAGGGGGCAGACATGTTAAGGTCGTAACCTGCACATAGGTAGATCAATGTATTCGGATGTAATAAAGGTCAATATTAATAAGGCCTTTCAATAAAATAGAATAAGGCGGATGTAAGAAGACCTAATAGAAGCTTCTGCTTCTAGAAGGATCTTCCTCTAGATGTTTCTCTTAATATAAATATTTAGTATAAATAAGGGTCGAGGGTATGAAAACCCTAGCTTGAAGATTATTGTAACAGAGTGTTGCTCGATTGGAGGTTTCCCCCTCAAAGAGGCCTGTGAACATTTCTTTCTGAATCAAAGTGTTATTTCTATTGCTATTCTTATATCATTTCTGTGTTAGTGTGAAGATTGTGCTGGATATTTTATTGTTATTCTGCCATTTCTAGCATTTTATTTTTGTTCTACATATTTTACATATCTGGTATCTTGCATATTTCTAGAAGGAAGGACTAGCAGGATTCGACAATGCCAAGCTAGCAAGGAACTTTACTTGTTTTCTCAAGAAACATAGCACACGTTCTTAGAAGACGCATGATGCAGCTGGAGAGATGGCGGTAATAAACAGTTCAACCTAAGGTCCATACAGATCAAAACAAATAGCCAAGTATTGACAGTGCTACACAAACGAGACATGCAGATAGAGATCACCAACTATTTGTGTTCGCAAAGGAGTAAGGTTGGAGGGAAGACCTAAGTTTCCTTCTCAGCCAACTGGTTCCCCTGAACAACCACGACAGGTCTATGATCAATGAACATGTTTGCAAGTAGTTGTTCATCATTTGGACCAAATTTTCAGGGGGAGAGCCCTTCATCGCCAAAGATTTAGAGTTTCTCACCTTCCCAAGGAGGTCATAGTA
>ML776553.1:6680214-6706413 GCA_009831015.1 Picea engelmannii | reverse complement strand
AAGAAAATCAAATGAGTATCAACAACCTATCAAGGCAAGTGTTTCAGAGGTAAAAGAAACAAAAATACAGTTGTCTCCTTTTAATCTGGAGCACGAGATAAATAAAATTAAAATTATTGTGCCTTTGGTGGAGCTAATGAAGAATGAGCCTTTTAAACATTCTAGATTGAAGGTTTTGCAATCTCCTGCACCTGTTATCTCTTCAGATATAGTAAATTTGCAAGATGAAAATCATGTTATCACAATTGGTCTGCATATTGAAGATAAATATAATTCTTCACCTCCATTTTATATATCCCTGAACATTCATGATAAAATTCTACATAAGTGTCTCATGGACTCTGGAGCTTCACATAATGTTATGTCGAAGGTGGTTATGGATGAGTTGGGGTTAGATATCACAAAACCATACCAAGATCTCTATTCTTTTGACTCTAAAAAAGTCAATTGTTTAAGATTTATCAAATATTTGGTTGTAACATTGTCTCAGTTGCCTATGAAGAATGTTGTTATGGACATTGTAGTGGCCGATATACCACCAAAGTTTGGAATGTTTTTGTCTAGGTCTTGGGTTAAAAAGGTTGGTGGATCTTTGCAAATGGATCTGACATATGAAACCATACCTATTTTGGGGGGAGAACATCGAAAATTATATAGGGAAGTTCGATTTTCTTATATTGTAAGTGATCATGACAATCCAGGAAATCACCCTATCTATGCAGTGGACAATGAAATTGGCTCAACCATATTTCATATCAGTGATGATGTTCTTGAAACATCAAGTAACAAGCTCATTGGTAAGCAAGCAAAGGATATGGAAAACTCTGTGTCGAAAAAAAAAATTTGATGGTTCATGTTCAAAAGAAGGATCGGGTGTTGGGATTGTAATTATTTCCCCTTCTAAAGAAGTTATATCTATGTCCTATAAATTGGAATTCGAGACTACCAATAACATTGCAGAATATGAATTAGCTTTCTTGTTGGGATTAAGAGTTGCAAAAGAAATGGGGATTGACAAATTAGAAGTTTTTTGAGATTCTGAATTAGTCATCCATCATGTCAAGAATAATTATAAAATAAAGCAGCAAATATTGAAGCAATACAAGAATGAGGCATGGGATTTTGTGGAAAAAAAAATTTTGGCTTTTGATATCACATTTGTTCAAAGAAACTTTAATCAACAAGCAGATTCACTATCATTAGCACCTAGCAATTTCAAGACTCTGTTATGTTCCAATTTGAGATATGAATCTCATTATTAATCTCATTACAAATATGTTGAAGAAGGATGCTGAGATTAAGTGGACAGGGGAAGCTAAGTCATCCTTTGAAAGAATAAAACAAACTTTAATTGAAGCTATTGTCCTCATCATTCGATCTTATTCTAAATATTTCTTGATCTTCTCTTTTGCTTCTAAAGAAACAATTGTTGTTGTACTATTGTAGAAAAATGAAGAAGGATATGAGTAGCCCATTTCCTTCTTTAGAAAATCTCTTAGAGATGTAGAACTTAAGTATAACATAATGGAAAAAAGAGGTTTATGCCTCAGTGAAGGCATTAAATATTTCAGAGTTTATATTTTGCATTCTAAGATAATTGTCTATGTTCCTAGCAACAATGTGAAAGATATGCTTGTGCAACCAGACAACGAAGGAAAGAGAGGTAAATGGATAGCAAATCTCTTGGAATATGATGTAGAACTCAAACTTACCAAGTTGATCAAAGGGCAGGGTCTGGCAAGGTTGCTTGCTGACTCAAATTGCAAAGCTCTTGGACTGAACTATATTCAAAATCAGTCAGTTATTCCAGTATCACAGGATAAAGACAAAAATTTATAGGTATTGGACAAGTATCATTCCTCATCAGGTATAAGGACATAGTTTATTTTTGGCAGAATTTTTGGTGTTCATCGGATTTTGATAAATCTAAAAGTAGATCTCTCAAGCTAAAGGTTGTATAGTACTGCATTATTAATCAGAATCTATTTTGGAAGAAGCCCAATGGCATTTTGCTGAAATGTATTTATGATGATTAATCAAATTTTATTATGACTGACCTACATAAAGGTGTTTGTGGAGGACATCCGCACTGGAAAGACACAACATTTAAAATTTTGAGAGCTAGGTACTATTGGCCCACTCTATTTTCTTATGTGTTTGCTAAAATTAGAGCATGTGAGCAGTGTCAAAATTTTGCTGGAAAATAAGAATTATGTTCTCTTCCCTTAAACTTCATAGGAGAAATTCAACCACCTTCCAGTGGACAACATAGATGGATATTGACAACCACTGATTACTTTACGAAATGGATTGAGGCTATCCCAACCAAAAATGCAACTGATAAGGTAATTATAAATTTTTTGGAAGAAAATATATTTTCTAGATTTGGTCATCCTAGAAAGTTAATCACAGATAATGCTCAGGCATTTAAATCTGTTGCTATGATTGAATTATGTGAAAGCTATAATGTTACTCTGGCACATTCTACTACATATTATCCATAGGGTAACAGGTTGGCAAAATCCTCCAACAAAACCCTGATCAAAATTATCAAAAAAATGTTGGCAGAAAACAAAAAGGGATGGAATTCTAAATTGAAATATGCTTTATGGACTGACAGGGTGAGTACCAAAAATTCAATTGGCACTTCTCCTTTCCAGTTAGTCTATGGGATAGATGTTATTTTCCCAACCCAACTCATTTTACCTATACTAAAATTCATGCAAGAATAATTGGAAGAACCTAATGATATTCAGAGGAGGATTTTTCAAATCATTGAGGTTCAACAGAAGAGAGGAATGTTAAATGAAAAATATGAGGCTTATCAGAGTAAGTTAAAAACAACATTGTCCCCGAGGTGTAGAACGATGACAGAGTATTCAATTAAGGCACCTCGTGATGTGAAGTCAACGGTTCGAAACCTCTAGGGACACAAAAAAAATCCATCCATGTCAAGGGTTGGTGTGGCTCAGGCTAGGTGTGATCCTTAGGTGATTTTGACGGCTTAGATTCCCTTGAGTCATGATTTCTCAAGCCAGGGGCTAGTCCCCCAAGTCACAGACAAACTAGAAAACAAACAAAAAAGAAGGTAAAAACAACATTTGACAAGAAAACTAAGAAGGATAGTTTTCAAACAGGGGACCTTGTTCTGAGGTGGGATGCCAAAAGAGAAGATAAGGAAAAACATGGTAAGTTTGATAATTTGTGGTTTGGCCCATTCAGAATAGCCAAATTTTTGAACAACAATTCTTTTGTCTTACAAAATTTGGATGACAGTGAGATATTTGGAGGCCCGGTCAATGGGCTCTTTCTGAAACATTATTTTACTTAGTGAGCCAGAATTAATTTAGCTTATACACATTGCCTTATTTTGGTGTGTTTTAGCAGATTAAATAAGACTCCATAGCCGAATGGAGCTACTAGTGTACAATTAAGCTTATTGTAGTTGGGTATTTCAAAAAGTAGAATGTGTTAGAATATAGAAGATTGTGCTTGTTTTACCATTGACGATACCCTCGTCACCCAACCATAGGCCGAAGCCACCCTCCGCGCACCTTGACCTTGATAGAGAAGAGAATCCTGGTAGCAATCCAATAGCCAAGAGAGGCTAATGCACCAAGCAAGAATAGAAACCAAGATGATCAGATAATCCCACCCAGAGGCTAGCGCACACCTTCCCAGAGACTTGCGCACAAGCTACTACTGCACCTGCGTAGATCCAGTTCTCTCTGCAATTGCTAAGATGTGAATAATGAGAACTGGCACCCTTTATTTATAGTAGTCTGGGAATTTTTACTAGGGACGACTTCTCCTTATGGGTACTAATAAATTCATTTTAAATATATTTCTGTAGCCAACAACTTGTCTAGGGTTTCCTTCATTTCTTTGCTTCCTTCCGGAATATTCTAATCTCATCATAGGTCACAATAGAGGTTCATACCTCCCGAAGCTACCATAATATTAACACTCACTCCTAGCTAGGGAGGTATAGTCTTGAATAAAACCAACCATTTAACTGGTAGCAACATGAGCACCGTCATTATTATCCAACTGGATAATCTCCTATGAAAACTGGTACAATATCAATTGATAGAACACACCTGTGTTTATTCAAGGTAGGATGCAACTACTCAAATAGTGACACATAGTCAAAAATAGTGGAACAAATCCACCAGAGTAGTATATATCTACTGTCTGGAGACATGAAGTCTCCATAACAATCATCTAATGCCAACCTGCACAAAAAAATATTGTTAAAATAAATTGAATCATCTGGGCCAATATTTCACTCACGTCTGTGAGATATGAAAGAATATTTTCCCTCAATATAGAACATCAACAATGGGCTATCTACCCTATTCTTCTCAAACAAGGAAGAAGGATTGTTTCTGATTTCTGAGCCTGAACCATTCCTCACCCCGGGCCATTCTTCCTACACTAATCAAAGTGCACCCTGGACATAATGTATAAACCCTAAGGAATGTCTGAGTCTGGACCTGATCCGAAAAGATCTTTTAATGACTGTGGTTGATTTATTAATTGCATGTTTTAATTAACCATTTATGAAGTTGAATGAAAGAGGATGAAGATGAGAGAATATATCACAGCCATAATACATAATACAGATCTGAACTAAAGCAATAATAACAACAAACCATAACAAGAGAAGTGATAACAGAGTTCGGCACAAAATTGCCTACGTCTCCGGGCCTTTTTCTCAGTGGGGGAGGCTTATTTATTAATGTTCAAAGCTCAAAAGTACATCGTAGCAGTACCATTACGCTACAAGAATGATATTTTCATGTTCTTCTAGATCTTTAGAACCCATCAGAAGAAACGGCACACAAAACGGATGACCGAAGCTCCCAGAAATGGCCCGCAAGCGTCTGCTCCTCAACAGCTTCCCTGAATAAAAATGGCTTCGGCTTGGCTTCTCTTCAGCATAACTCTGCTTTGAATGTCCTTCCATGGCCTCAAACAGGCCTATTTTTTATAGATCTAAAGTTGTTTATCCATCCCCAACTTCCTCCCAAAATCTGGGCTCAAAAAGAGTCCAAAATCTCCCAAAAATGGCCAAAATCTCCATTTTCTGAGCATAATATCAGTCAAAATCCACTCTATAATGTTAAAAACCCACTTTTAACCCAAAATACAGAGTATCCCCTTCTAACAAGGTGCGCGTCCCCTTTACCAGGTCATATGGGGCCACATGGCCAAGTGCCAGTGCTCCAAGTGCTTAGGCGCCAGCCCCCTTAACTGTAGCTCCTGATTTTGGGGTGCCATTCATGTGATCTGGGCTACTCTGCCCCTTGGGCGCACCTAGAATTAGCCCTTGGGTGCACACCAGTCATGAAACCTCTTACTGGGGCTTAGCCCTAGCCCCCTTGCGCCCTCCTTTTGACATTTGAACCCAAAACTATAGAAAAGTGGGTTTTTTTTCACCAATTTGACTTTGGCAGGTTGGTATTTGAACTCTTCCAAAGACTTGGAGCTAGCCCTGGGTTAGAGGTTCGAATCCCATGGACCCCCAAATATTCTTTGCATGCCAACCAGTAGTGAAGTGCCATGTGACACTTATTCATTTGGCAGTTGACCATTGACTTTTGCCATAGAAGAATCTGATTGCCATGCAATATTTTTCACATCCGGAGTCTGTTTTTAGAAAGTAAATATATAGTTGAAATCAGAAAAATGAGATGGACGCAATGGCATTGGTTTCGTCAAATTCTGAGCACTTTTATTTTTGAGCCTTTTTTAGCCCTGTTAGGCTCCTGGATCCGATTTTGGATCACACCTCCCCACTAAAGGACCTTTTGGTCCCCAAAAGGTTATTGACCAGTCAAAAATCTTGGGATAGGCCACCCGACTTGTCCTCTGTCTCTAAACTATGTCCTGTGCAACTGTCTCATCAAGATCAACTGTAACACAATCATGACAACTGACAACATATTGTTAGTCATTTGAACCTTGTTACATCTTACTGAAGCCACTATCATCCATGTAGACAACATTACTAATGATAGAATCAAAAAGACGACTGCAAATGAGTTGATATACTTGTAATATTTGCATCTTGAAGCAACTTATGATTGATTTTCCATTCAACAATCATTTCTTGTTCTTGCTTAAGATCGATTACTTCATTTGAAACAATTATTGGTTTGTTTCTTGCTTGCACTGCCTTATTTAATTGTTCCATTGTTTGAAGTGTTTTATTTGCCTTAAAATGATGAGCATGAACCACATAATCTTGACCTGCTTTGGTTAATTGATATTGATTCTTTGTCTTGTAGAAGATTGCCTTACGATCATATAAATATGGACTACCTAAGACCATTCCAAATTCTCTTAATGACACTACATCACATGTTACCTCATCCACATACTTAGATGAAATTGGAAATTTGATTGTGTGCTTCTTTGTTATGAGCATTTGATGATGATTGCTTATCCATTTAAGTGTGTAAGGCTTATGATGTACTTGTGTTCTTAACCCCAATTGCTTAACCAATTCTTCTGAGATTAGATTAGATTGAGATCCACTGTCGATTAATGTGTCTATCTCAGTGTGTCGCATGATTACCCTTATATGAAACAAGTTGCTTCTACAATCAATTCCTTCACCAATTTTACCTGTCATACCAACCAATGAGATCTTTGATTCATCACCTGAATCCGATCCCAAGTCTGTGGGTCTTGTTTTCATTGCCACTGTTTGCATTCCCTTCCTTTCCTTGAACCACTTTGGCCTCTTCTCGGGATGCAACTGCCAACATCTTTCCTCATCATGTCCCTCTTTCTTGCAATGCTTGCAAGAGGGATTTTCTTCCTTTCTCGCCACTGCATTTGAATTCTTGCCATGCCATTTCCTCTTGTCCTCTTTCCTTGAAGATGATGATTCCCCTGACACACTTGTTTTTCCTGCTTCAATATACGTAGCTTGAATAGAAACCTCATCAAGGTTAGTGGGTCCAAACATGAATACAATGTTTCTAATATGTGCAGGTAAACCTCCTATATACTTCATAAGAGTTTCTTGTGTATGTAATGGGATATATAACATCAATGTCATTTTACGAAAGCTATCTGTATACTCTTGCACTGTTTGTCATTTTCTTAGTTTTAAAGATTGCCATTCAATTAATGCTTTTTCTTTATAACCCAAAGGATAGAATTGTTTCCTAAGTGCAGAAATGAAGCTTTTCCATGATGGAAATACACTGCAATAAACCTCCATCTGTCTGATCCAATTGTCAAGTTTCTTTGCATTTACTTCACCATCATATATGGGTAACTCAAATTTAACATCAAGTTTTAACAATGGCATTTCATTCTTATGCTTATGAACATGTTTCTTTGCATTATATTTTGGACTTGAACTTGAAGAAGAAGGAGAAGAAGGAGGTGATGATGGAGGTGAAGGAGGAATCTGAGGATGATCCTCTTCCTCTTCACTTTTTCCCTTTGAATATTCACCCAAAACTGGTCTCTTTCATTCCAAGTAATCCTCGTACAAAACTTTCACCATCTCCAACATAGCAAGGAAAGTTTTTCGAAACTCTTTCTCATGTTGAGAAAGCCCTTCTTCCGATGCCATCTTCTCGCTGTGAGAAGCTCTCTTTCTCAATACAATTAATGGATTCTCTGCAACAAGCTTTCCTTCACCACGCTGTAGCTTTTCCCTGGTTAACATGCAAAACTCAAATCCAAATGTCAACTAGCTTTGATACCACTTGATCCAGAAAGATCTTTTAATGACTGTGGTTGAGTTATTAATTTCATGTTTTAATTAACCATTTATGAAGCTGAATGAAAGAGGATGAAGATGAGAGAATATATCACAGCCATAATACATAATACATATTTGAACTGAAGCAATAAGAACAACAAACCATAATAAGAGAAGTGATAACGGAGTTCGTCACAAAATTGCCTGTCTTCGGGCCTTTGTCTCAGTGGGGGAGGCTTCTTTATTTATGTTCAAATCTCAAAAGTACATCGTAGCAGTGCCATTATGATACAAGAATGATATGGTCATGTTCTTCTAGATCTCTAGAACCCATCAGAAGAAACAACATGCAAAACGGATGACCGGAGCTCCCAGAAATGGTCCACAAGCATCTACTCCTCAACAGCTTCCCTGCATAAAAATGGCTTTGGCTTGGCTTCCCTTTAGAATACATCTGATCTGGCTATCCGTCCATGGCCTCAAACAGGCCTGGTTTTTATAGATCTGAATTTGTTTATCCATCCCCAACTTCCTCCCAAAATCTGAGCTAAAAAAGAGTCCAGAATCTCCCAAAAATGGCCAAAATCTCCATTTTCTCGGCATAATATCAGTCAAAATCCACTCTGTAATGTTAAAAACCCACTTTTAACCCAAAATACAGAGTATACCCTTCTAACAGGGTGTGCTCCTCCTTTACCAGGTTGTATGGGGCCACATGGCCAAGTGTCAACGCTCTAAGTGCTTAGGCGTCAGCCCCCTTAATTGTAGCTCCTGATTTTGGGGTGCCATTCATGTGATCTGAGCTAATATGCCCCTTGGGCACACCCAGAATTATCCCTTGGGCTTGCACCTATCATGAAACCTCTTGTCGGGGCTTATCCCTAGCCCCCTTGTGCCCTCCTTTGGACATTTGAACCCAAAACTATAGAAAAGTGGGTTTTTTTTTCACCAATTTGACTTTGGCAGGTTGGAATTTGAACTTTTCCAAAGACTTGGAGCTAGCCATGGGTTAGAGGTTCGAATCCCATGGACCCCCAAATACTCTTTACATGCCAACCAGTAGTGAAGTTCCATGTGGCTGCCCATGTCTGGGCCATGTGGCACTTATTCATTTGCCAGTTGACCATTGACTTTTGCCATAGAAGAATCTAATTGTCGTGTGATATTTTTCACATCCGGAGTCTGTTTTGAGAAAGTAAATATATGGATGAAATCAGGAGAACGAGACGGATGCAATGGAATTGGTTTTGTCAAATTCTGAGCACTTTAATTTTTGAGCCTTTTTTAGCCCTGTCAAGCTCCTGGATTCGATTTTGGATCAAGACCATTCCCCACCCTGGGCCATTCCTCCTACACTAATCAAAGTGCACCCTGGAGAGAATGTATAAACCCTAAGGAATGATTGTCCCTGATTGTTGAGCCTGGACCATTCCCCACCTTGGGCCATTCCTCCTACATTAATCAAAGTGCACCCTGGAGAGAATTTATAAACCCTAAGGAATGACTGTCTAGACCATTTCCTCCATTAATCGCAAGAGAAAAAGACTGTCCTATATCAACCTCCAAAATGGACCATTCCTCATGTTAACCACAATGAGAAATCGATGTTCGGCGAGGGGGGGCAGTCTTCTTGAGTAACCCTCAAGAAGAGAGACTGCCCTAGACCACTCCCCATGTTAACCACAATGGGAATTTGTTGTCTATGATACATCAACAATCAGACTACCTCCCATGTTAACCACAATGGGAAGTCACTGTCCGTCAGAAATCTCAATCCACTTTCTGAACAAGAAAGAATCTGTCCAATCTGGACTATTTTTCAATTACAAAGATAAATAATATTTTCATTGCTCCCTCCTAATCTGGAGAGTCATTTAGTCACAAAAATAAATGTTTCAATAATATGTTTCAGTGCTTTCTCCTAACTTGGAGAGTCTTCCCTTTCAACTAAGGGAGTTATTTCCACGATCCCCATCTTCTCTCAGAAATATGCAAACTTGATTCTGGATAGAGGTTTTGTCAGAATGTTTGTTGTCTACTCATCAGTGGGGATATACTCAAGCTTTATCTCTCCTTCCTGGAATTTATCTCGAATAAAGTAGTATTTGATCTCAATGTGTTTCGACCTTTCATGAAACACTGGATGTTCTGATAATCTTATACAACTCTGATTATCACAATATATTATGGTTGATTATGGAATCTGATCAAATAAATCGAAGATTAACTTCCTTAGCCATACTACTTCTATGCATGCTTCACATGCTGCCATACTACTTCTGTGCATGCCTCACATGCTGCCATATACTCTTATTTTGTTGTGCTGAGTGCGACAGACTTTTGTTTCCTGTTGCCCCAAGATATCATAGCGGAGCCCAAGCTGAAACACATACCTGAAGTGCTCTTTCTGTCTTCTGCACTTCTTGTCCAATCAGAGTATATGAATCCATGAATTTTGATATCACTGGATGCATTATATCTCAAGCCATAGTTTATTGTCCCACGAATATATCTTAGGACATGCTTTGTAGCTATCCAATGCTCTTGTCTAGGTTCCACCTAGAACTGACTTAATGTATTACAATGAAGCAAATATCTAGTCGAGTATTTACCAAATACATCAATGATCCAATTAGTTGTTGATATAGAGATGGATCTATTGGATCAGAATCTAAGAATTTAACTTTTCTTATATCCACATTCATAGGAGTGTCCATGGACTTACAGTCCATCATTCCAAACTTATGAAGGATCTTTATTGCATACTTTCCTTGTCCAAGGAATGCTTCACCACGCTTCTGCCATACTTCTAGTCCCAAGTAATAATGCATGAGACCTAGATCTTCCATATCAAATTCAGAGGCTAATTCCTTCTTGCAATGGATAATGAGAGATTCTTCACCTGTTATGAATAGATCATCAACATACAATAGTAGAACCACAGGTGCGTTATCCATGACTTTGTAATAAAGGTTTGGATCTGCACGACTCTTGGAGAAACCAAGTCTTGTTAGATAGTTGTCCATTTTGGTGTACCAAGCCCTTGGAGCTTGCTTGAGTCCATATAGAGCTTTCTTCAATATGAAAATGTGAGTGTCTCTGGAATGTACCTTGAATCCTTGAGTTTGTTCAATACACACTTCTTCTTCAATAGCTCTATTGAGGAAGGTTGTCTTTACATCCATCTGATGTAGATTTCATCCCATGGAAGAGGCAATAGATATGATAGTTTTGATGGAGGTATACCTAGCCACCGGAGCAAAGGTTTTGTCATAATCTTCTCCCTCCTTCTGGGAGAACCCTCTGGCCATGAATATTGCCTTGTATTTATCCACGCTTCCGTCTGCTGTATGTTTGATCTTGTATACCCATTTTGATGTTACCATTGATTTTTCCTTAGGTCTAGGTACAATTTCCCATACCTCATTTTTCATAATGGATTGATGTTCTTCCACCATAGCTTATTTCCATTGTCTCTTTTGGACTTATTCTTCAAATGTGGTAGGTTCTTCATCTAGAAGCTTCGTCATGTATGTTGCATAACTTGAGAATATTTTCAGTCTTTTACTCTTCCTGAGTGTTCCTTCTGGAACCTTTAGTCTTTCTGCGTCTTATAATGTAGCTTCAAGCCAAGATGGTAGTTTCTTGGTCTTTGTTATGATATATGAATCAATGTTCTCACGTGGCTCCATAGGATTATCATGTTGATCCTTTTCGTTATTTTCGTTTTCTGTGTTTTCTTCATTAGGTTCTTGAAGTTCTTCTTCTTCTATAATTTCTTCGATGGATTTCCTGAAGGCCATTCTTTCATTGAATGTTACATCTCTGCTAAATTTGATCTTGTGTTGTTTTGGAATATATATTCTATAGGATTTGGATGAATCACTATATCCCACGAATATCCCCTTCTTTCCTGAGGGTTTTAGTTTATTCCTTTTGTCTTTGGGAATATGAGAGTAAACTGGACATCCAAATATTCTTAGGTTTTCCACGTTAGGTTTCTTACCTGAGAAGGCTTCTTCTAGTGTCATGTCGTTCAATATACGATGAGGGCTTCTGTTCTGTACATATATTGTTGTCATTGCTGCTTCTCAACATAGAAACATGGATAGATCTTGATCGTTCAATAAGGCTCTTATCGTTTCTTCGATAGATTTGTACTTTCTTTTAGCTACACCATTTTGTTGAGGATTATGAGGAATAGTCATCTCCCTCCTAATCCCTGTTGATTTGCAGAATGAAATAAACTCCTTCGAGGTGTATTCTCCTCCATTATCTGTTCTTAATGTCTTGATCTTCTTGTCCGTGAGGTTTTCTATTTCTTCCTTGAATTCTTAGAACTTGTTGAATACTTTGTCTTTTGATTTCAGTAGGTATAGCCACGTCTTTCTTGAGTAGTCATCTATGAAGATTACGTAGTAAAGAGATCATCCTAGAGATATGACTAGCATTGGACTGCAAACATCTGAGTGTATTAGATCTAGGATTTCCTTGAATCTGTTGTTGTTGCTTGGGAATGGTTTCTTGATATTCTTCCCAAGGGCACATCCCTTGCAAATTACTTCATGTGTAGATTTCACTTCTGGTATTTCTTCAACCATTTTTCTGAGAAAAGGTAATGCTTGATAATTGATATGAGTGTACCTTCTATGCTAAAGATCATTATGATATGAGTGTACAAATGACATAGAAACTTCATAGGATAAAAATAGAGCGTGAATTAGAAATTCATGATATACTAATTGAGAAATCTCCTAAGGTAAGACAGAGAAAAATGAACAAAGGCAAACAACTTGTAAGCTACCCTAGCAGACCCAAAACTCGACCTACAAATAAGTCGAGGCTGAATTCTAAGGCTCTGTTCAAACCATCTGTGAAGGAAGGAAAAATAATTATCATAGATGATGACATCCCATAGCTTATCTAAACCTGTGAAAGAGGAAATTATTGAAGAAACATCCTCAAAGGAAAATCAATATGAAAGAAAGCCCAAAAAACCTAGAAGATCAATTGATCTAAATATACCTGCATGAGAAGAGGACCAAGCTCAAGACAGGGCAGAAACAAAGGATGTACCATAAAAACAAGGGTTAGAGGAATACATGACAATTATTGAGTATTTGAGACAACAAAATCAAAGTCTTGAGGTGTGGAATGCTAAGCTACAGGAGAAAGTTCAAAAATTAAAAGAAAAACACAAGAAACAATGCGATTTTACAAAGAAAATCAAGAAGAAGAACATCAAATTATACTAGACTAATGTGGTGCTCAAAACCAAAGTAAAGCAAGAAATATCTAAAGGTCAAACTTCTGCTCAAGGATGAAAGGTTTCGAGTGCTTGATCGACACACAAAGTTATCTTAGATTTTTGGGTTCATGCCGCCAGAAATAGTGGTTTTTGTAGCTCTCCTTTTTTGACATAATGATGAGGAAATTCAAGAAGTTGAATAACTTTTTCAAGCAGGTTCAACATCATGAATGACAATGATCTAGTACAAATTGAAGGTCTAGTTTTATGCATATCTATTCCTGGAGAATTTGTTGCAGATCCTTTATGCGAGGGTCAAATATATATTAGGAGTTATGATATGGTCCTATAATAGAAGATATTTTCCCTAAGATCCAATATTTTAGTTGTTGACACATTGTATAAGTAGAATGTAATCTCTCGTTGATAGCCAGATATATAGAATCTGTAACCAGGTTTTAGGATCTAAGATCCCAATGGAAACCAACTCTTTGTATAAAAAGGAAAGTAATGACAAAGTTAGGGGGTTCAAATTTTGTGGCATTCAAGGAACATATTGATCAAAAAATTGTAAAGTTGGAATTTGCAACATTTTGCACTCAATTGAAAAACATTCTAATGGTTAGACTATCTTTTTCTATGTCTCTTATTTCTTCTATCTTATTTGAATGCATTTGAAACTTTTTTCAAAGCATTCGGTTTATCCTGTTATGTCTCAAATTTTAGTAAAATATTTTTGTTGTTAAAATCATCTTTTCAAGAGTTGCATTTGAATGACTTTTTCATGTTTTTGAATATTATTTGGAAATTTGAAATTTCTTCTTCACAATTGAACAGATTGCAACTTCTAGTTTCTCTTTCATCGACCTTTACTTTATTCATCTAACTAGACATAATGAATGTGTTTGACTAGGTTGAATGTTGTGGAAACTTGATTCAAAAGTGTAACCTGCTCAATTGTTGTCCAATCTATCCACAAACCAATCTATAAACTCAATTTGATTTACAAATATAAACCATTGCAATAATTGATGTGCCCTAGCTTGCCCCTTAACTGTCAGGGACAACTTTAGGGATAATAGGTACCATCCTTGGAATGAGGGGAAGTGCCTAGGGGGTTTCCTATGAATATTTTACTTGGAAACACACACACTCACACACACTTGAACTTAATGGTGGATTATATCGCTTGGCGGAATTTTATTGAATTTCATTGTCGTTGAATTTGGACATGAACATGAACCAAGGGACTTAGGGCTTAGACATACAAACATGAGGACTAAAAAAGTTGAGGTTGTCGTTGAATATGTCTGATGTGTTCTAGCTCACCAAGGTGGAGATTTTTTGTATGTGTTGATTCTTCATTTTCTCTCTATATTTTCAAGACAACTTGTCAATAAATTCTTCCCATCCATTTAAATCTATACAACTATTAGTTGGCTCTAGTTAATAAATGTATCTAATTTCTCACATGGATAGGCTCTTGTGTTAATAAGATATGTTCCTATCCAACTCATATGCTATAAAGAACTACTACCTTGGAAATTACATCCAAATTAAATCAAATCACACGTGCACTTGCACACAGACACATTACAAACTTATTGGGGAGTTTTATCAAATTCTTTTAGCTTGGATTTTTTTTTTATCAAATTCAAACACAAACTTGAACCAAGTGAGTTAGGGATTAGAAAGAAAAACACAAACACCCATCATAGGTTGTAACTAAATATGTGTGATGTGCTCTAGCTCACCAAGGTTGAGATTTCATGTGTGTGTGTTCATTCTTCATTTCCTCTACATACTATCAAGTTTACTTTCTAATCAATGCATCCCATACATTTAAATTTATCCACCTATTAGCCATCTCTTGTCGATAAATGTATCTAATTTCCTATCTAGATAAGCACTTGTGTTAATAAGACATATTCCTACTATTATGGAGAAAATATCACGGGTGGATGATAAGATCTCCCTATGATCTCCCTATTTATCCTAGACAGACAAAGGGCTAGACTTCTATGGCTTTCCTTTGGACTCAAGAAATTGGATTCATGATTAAACTAAGAAGTGGTAGAAATAACATACCTTTTTCGGAAGGTTGTCCTTCGTATATCCTTGTTGTTGTAGATCTAAATTTACAGCTCCAGACTCCGCAACCTACTTCCTTCCACAAAAGAAAAACAATGCCTTCATGCTGCTCTTCTTAGTGTTAGAATCCTAGATCTAGTTTGGATCTAACCTGATTTATAATGTAACAAATCATATATGAATATTTATGCATGAAAACAAACATTCACAGGGGAAAACCAATGATCTATTAATATAGAAAATGGAATTACATCAACACAATTACCTCATGATGTAGATGCATTCCTCTTTGCCCCTTACTCCTCCTCAACTCTTCAACCAAGCTAGGCAACTTAACTATAACTAATGTAGATGGAGAAGCTCCTTTGAATTTTGGCAGCATAGATCTGTAATGATTCTTTCTCCTCATGCTCAAGATTTTCCTTCTTTATATAGATCCTTGGAAGAGGATTGGGAGAGCTTCTAGATATTCTAGAAACCAATGGATACTTGAATGATGTGAGTTCCAAGGCTCATTCCATGAAGAACCAACTCATCCCTCGCTTACCTCTTCAAAACTCCGTGAATCTAGAAGGTTCCAGACGGTGTCGCAGGTTGCACTGTAGTTGACCAGCGACGCGTCACTTGGTGTCATGTGTATGACAAGCGACACCCTTCAAAAATGACCTAAATATTAAGCTGGAGTTGTGTCTCAGATTTCATCTTCTGTTGGATTCCCTTAAGGCCCTGTAGAGTGGAAATTAAGGCTATAAAACCTACCCAACCCATATGTTATATAGATCTATTGCCTTAGAAATGTAATCCAAAATTAATCAAATTATGAAATCCATGAAGAATGAGCGAGAAATATAAAATAGGTAGAGGTTCCCAAGGCACTATTTACATAATAGAGTTGTCGCTAGGGAAAATGTATGCTTTGAAAAGAATTTCATTCAATGATGAAGGTAGAGAGAACATGAGAATGATAACAAAAATCCAAACAACTTGAAAAATCCATCATGGAAACTTGGTTAAGCTATTGGGCTTTCAAGAGATTCCACCCCGAATGGAACAACTATTACCACTAATACCCTTCCCTAGACACTTGTGGCTTTGTTCCTTGTATCGTTGTTGGCATTATTGCTTGCTAAGAGTTGTGATTTGTTGATTTCTTATGAATCCATGAAACCATCTGGACATGTTTTTTTGCTCCTTTCGGTGTGTTTGTTCTCCCACATGGTTAAGGCACTACACACTTGGAACTTAAATCAATTCAATAAAATTCATTCTATATGAACAAGTGCCAATGGTTGAACTAATTAAAATTCCCTCGACATTGTTGAAATAAATAAGGAAGATGTTTCTTACTACAGCTTTCCACAACATGAGGTGCCCTTAGGCGCAAGTGAAGACCACTTCAAGCAGGGAAATGTTTATCTCAAGTGGAGTTGTAAACGTCATCATGTTTCGAATACAAGGTTGGGGGATCACCATCAACACCTAGTATTGACTCATCATGTGTCATTTTCTTGGAGTGTTTGAGATAACCAGAGGAGAGAAATGCAAATCTCTTCTTACTTGAAACTAATCGTTTCACACCGAATACCTCAATAATGCTTGGTTGTTCAGGACACCCACATGTGCCATTTGCAAAACAATTGTTGGGGATTGTAGATGATCAAGGAAATCATGTATTGTAGGTCTCTTTGTACGCAAAATTTACCAAACAACAATAATTATTGTAGCAATGAAATGACATGAAGTTTTAATAATATGGGCATTCCAAAAGGATATTGAAATGATATTATATTCACATCTCTCATGAGCAAGTAGGCAAAAGAATGGTGTACCCCAATCTCCTAAGACCTCATGGCTCTAGGAGGTCACAAGATCAAGTCACATATAGGGTTCCATGTTTTACAGAAATTCACCACTCATATTAAAAATAATTCGACAACAAAGAGTTATGCCTCCTCTTGGTTTTGGTCTAATTTTAGATTTATCATTTAAACTCAAAGATAATCAAATATTTGAACAAAGTATTCACCACCATCGTTTTTGTAATTGTGATTACATAAATAATATTTTTACTGTACATTGAATTGATCCTACATGCAATGACCACATTGTAACATAGTGGATAATAAATATATACATGGTTTTACAAAATTACATCCAAATACAAATAATGGAGTAAATATTTATAACTCTTTAGGTTTTGTTACAATTTCTTAACTTCTTTATATCCACTTTTTTTCTTTATTTCCTTTTTCCAAAAAAAAAAAAAACTTTTATATTCAAGGATGAATATACATGTTACTATCCAATGTTTGCATATAATATTGCATGTAGCATTCTATTTTAAACAGTCATGCTTCTTTATCTAATAAGTATACAAAAGTTTGTACAAAAATATCAAAAGGACCAAAAAATATCATAATCAAAACACCACACTCCTTGTCATTTCTTCCTTCTCCATGCATTCCTTGTTTTTTATAGACAAAATTCCATAGCTTCAATTTCCTCCCCTTGTATGAACTCGTAATAACCGAAAGCTCCAACTAGGAGTTGCAAAGCTTCCTTTGAGAGCAAGTCTGCTTTTTCATTGAGTTCACAGAGAATGTGGTTGAAAGACAACCACTCAAAGGATTGGAAAGAGAGCTTGATATCTTGTAGTAGCGATTCCAGCCTAATATTGTGAACATTTGCCTTCTTTCTCTCCCACTCAATGACCATCTTGGAATCTCCCATCACTTGCAGTTTTTTAATAACTTTTCTTACAACTATTTCCAGAAGTGTCCATAGAGATATGAATTCCGCTCTATTATTTGTGTCATTTCCCAATGCATAATGACTGTGTATGTAGTGGTTTTTCTTCACATGGACAACCACTCCGACTCCACATGTAGGGGGGTGCCCTTGATAGGCCTTATCAAAAAATCCCCATTGAATTTCATAGTCTAAATCCAACATTATTGGAAGACGGGGCATCTTGGATTTTAGCTCTGCTTTGTAATCCGCTGCCATCCTCAGGGTGACATTGGCCACAACTTCCATAGGAATGAGTTTTTCGTTGAAAATGTTGTTGTTCCAGGCCCACCACACATTGGACACCATTATGCTAGGGAGTCCCGAGTAGAGACGAACCACATAATCAACAATCCAGTCTTTGAAACAATCTTCGAGATTGGATTTGGTCCAATCCGCCTGTGGGTTCAACTTGTCTTGAATGATTTTCCATACCTGTGTTGCATACGAGCAGTAAATGAATGACATATTCCTCATTAGAAAAGCATAAAGAACAATGTCCAGGCCATCACCAGCCCCACATAAGTCCATTGTCCCAAGTGAACAGTTTATTGTTGAGGGCTAGCTAAAAGATAATTTTTCATTTTAATGGAGTGCTAATCTTCCAGATTAGGCTCCACCACCATTTGAGGTCCCCCCTACGCATGGCTCCCCTCTAGGTCTTATAACCAAGTTTTACAATTGTGACAAACAAGCTTGTTTGACAATTATAAGAATATCCAATTTAAGTAGGATAGAATAAGGTATTCCATTTATGATGAAATAATATTATATTGAGTAAAATGTATAAATATGAGATGATTGATTACAATGACAATGAGGGCCATGTATAGCCACACATGGGTGCCTTTTCATTAATAGACATGTATTTTGGATAAGACATGTCTTTTCATTATGATGTATTAATTATTACTATTTAATGATTATTTATTTAGATCTATATATTTTATATATTTATGTTCATTACATAGCCTTACCCTTTAGAAATGCTTTGTCCTCAAAGCATGTTTATGGAGAGGCTTATGTCTTCGTTCTAGCTCGCAATGTCTTCGAATGATTCTTTGTTTTTGGTGTGGTCAGGATTAACAATACGGGATGATATGAATGATGAAGAGTTGAACAAAACTGTCGAATTGTGAAAGGATCAAACCATCCTAATTCGATCTTTTGTGGAACGTTGCTCTTCCAAGATGAATGGTTATCACGAGACTGAATTGCGCTGGTATCAATATTTTTTGGATGATAAGTTAGTCATTCTCATCCTGAATGACATTGATATTATAACTGGTTAAGATATCTGCTCTTATGATTTGGATGTCGATAGGGAGTTTTAATAGCATGATTTTCCCTTATCATACTTGTGACGTTTTCTTGGTTTGATTTCGATATATGATTTTCTTTGTGCACCAATATTGCCTTGTTAATGGATAAATTTCAATTAGTAAGTACACTTGGAGCTTCCATCGTTTGTACTCCAACATCTGGCGTTGTCTTTTTTTCAATTGACCTTGCAGATTCTTGAGTTGTGACGTGGATTGGATCTGTAATTGTTCCATTTTCCATAACTTGGATTTGTTCATCGAAAAACTTCGTTGTTTCCTTTTCTATAAGCAGTTGTAACTTGTTTTCCAAAGAATTCTTATCATTCTTAAGTTTTTTTATTTGCATCAATAGGTTTTGATTATGATTTTTTTGACATGAATTTTCTTCATTATCTTATTCGACGACATCTTTAATGTCTGGATTTTCAAGTTTTTCTTCTTTCAACTTTCTTATTTGTTCTAGCAACCCTTGATTAAGGTTCTTCAAACGAGAATTTTCTTCATTTTTCTGATAGGTTCTTCTCAAGATCTTGATTCTCTTGTTCCAACTTCTGAACTCATCATTCCCTATCCTTTGACTTCTTGATCTGTGTAAGTAGTTTTTTTTTTTTTTTTTAACAGAAACGGTTATAGATTATATTAATGGGGTGGACTAGCCATAGATCCGATTACAAAATGGCCTCGAATTTCTTCGGGTCTGTCTTTCTGAACCATTCTACTTCTATAGCTGTAGACTAGTGAATTGAACTAGTTCCTGTACGTCTTCTAATAGAACTGGATTAAATTTAAGTGCCGAAACTCCAGTCACTGTTTCAGCATAAGTCACAGCAGTGTTTCAGCATATGTTTCATCATTGTTTCAGCAGTTGTTACAGTGGTGTTTCAGCATATGTTCCAGCACTGTTTCAGCATATGTTCCAGCACTGTGTTTCAGCATATGTTACAACACTGTTTCAACATATGTTCCAGCACTGTTTCAGCCTGTGTTCCAGCACTGTGTTTCAGCATATGTTCCAGCACTATGTTTCAGTATATGTTCCAACACTGTGTTTCAGCATATGTTACAGCACTGTGTTTCAGCATATGTTCCAGCATTGTTTCAGCATATGTTCCAGCACTGTGTTTCGGTATATGTTACAGCACTGTTTCAGCATATGTTCCAGCACTGTTTCAGTGTATGTTCCAGCACTGTGTTTCAGCATATGTTCTGGCACTGTGTTTCAGTATATGTTCCAGCACTGTGTTTCAGCATATGTTACAGCACTATGTTTCAGCATATGTTCCAGCCATCCTTCGCACAACCATCTACAATTTTTACACGCTGTTGTCCTTTTCAAGGGATACAGATTTTTCTTGGGTCTCCGTCATTTATGCATAGATCTCCTTGGGCCAGAAGGCAACCTTTGTTGGCTAAAGCATTTGCTTCTTTGTTTAAGTCCCTAAGTATATGGTAGCAGTTGAAGGAGGTGAAGTCCTGGAGAGTGTGTCTTAGTCTTTGCAGGTTCTTATTTAGTCCAACATCATTGAACTGTCCTCCCGAATGTATCATTTTGATCAAGATTTTGGAGTCTCCGAACGCTTGTAGATTCCGATGGCCTCTTGCCTTAGCTATCTGGCAAACTTTTATTAGACTCAAGATTTCTGCTTGGTTATTAGTTCGTTGTCCAAGTCCCCAACTGAAGGTTTCTAGCGTTGTCCCTTCGCTGGAGTAAATGATTCCTCCAGCTCCCGCTATGCCAGGATTTCCCTTGGAGGCGCCGTCGAAGAATGATGTAGTTATTCCTTGCTTCTGCCACCATCTTTGGAAAGTGTCATTATTGTCTCTTAGCCTCCATTTTGTTTCGGAATGGGGTTTTTCAATGCTTTGGGTCCTAGAAGTGAGCATAGGGTTGCCGAGCCAATTCTTTTCTTCCTGTTGCAGCGAGATATCTGTTTTGTGGGCTTGAGAACTCAGAGATTCTAAGAGGAGACCTTTTGCTTTCATTGCTATCATGTTGGGGGTCCATGCTATGTTATTGAAGATTTTCTCATTTCTTGCAAGCCAAAGTTTCTAGCACACATACTTAGGGATGGAGATCCAGATTCTGTCCCAAGGCGTTTTCATTGAGAGCGAGGGATAGCAGTCCTTCCAGTTTGTGAAAAGATCTACAACATAGATGTTCGAGGGGACAACAACATTGACACCATGGAGGGTAAGGAACCAGACTTTGTTTGCAAATTGACAGTCTACAAACAAATGGTCAGATGTTTCCATTGCTTCTTTGCATAGAGCACATCTGTGAGGGCTTGCGATGTTTCTTTTCATTAAGTTTTCACCAGTCAGGACCTTTTTGTGCATTAGAGTCCAGAAGAAAAAATTAACCTTGGGGATCGTTGTAGAGTCCCAAACGTCCTTCCAGATTTTCGTTGGGGGTGGTTTGTCTTTCTGGCGTTGAAGCATAGCATAGCCTTTGGCTGTAGAATAACTCCCTGTGGGTCCCCAACCCCATTTGTCTTTTTCATTCATGTGCACTGGTGCTGCATCTCAGAGCTCTGCTTTGAGCATTTCAAGCTGTTGAAGGAGGCGATTTGGAACATTGCCGAAGTGCCAGTCTGACCAGGAGCCATCCTCATTCCATTTTGAGATATCACTGATCCTCTGCATTCCTCTCTAGGCAAGAAAAACGCGGATTTCGTTCAGGATGGCGTTTGAGGCAAGGGGCGACTTCCCCATTACCCGGTATGTCCATAGGCAAGTCTGTCTGCCATTTCCAGGAACTCGGTATAGATCCTGGGTGAAGATTCGCGTCCCTTTGAGGCATAATTGCCAAAGCTGCGTGCTTTTCATGTGGAAAGCGTTTTGTAAATTTCGGATTTGAGCGCTGGGAATGTATTTGTGCAGGAGCATTTTACTTACAGGATGAGAAGGCTCATTGTGCATCTTCCACAGGATTTTTCATCCAAGGCCAATGTTAACAAGAGCTGGATCTCTAATCTGGATCCCGCCTTCTCTCATGGGCAGCTTTTTTGTTTCCCATATGACCAAATGGAACTTGTGTTGATTCCCTTTGCCACCACGCCACAGGAAATCTCTCAGGAACTTGTTGATTTTCCCAAAAATTGATTTGGGTGCCAGGAGATAAGCTGCTTGGTAGATCGACAGTGAGGAGAGAGTTGCCTTTATCAATGTTAATTTTCCTTCGTGTGTGAGCCAGTGTCCTCTCCAGGCATCAATTTTCCCTTTAATTTTTCTTAGGAATCCTTCCCACAGGTTGACTTTATTGATGCCCAATGTTAATGGCAGCCCAAGGTACTGTATCTTTTCCCAATCCGCATACCCTTTGAACCCCAAGGTGCTAGAAATCCTTTGGATTTTCTGTTCTGTTGCATTCCAACTATAGACAACACTTTTCCTTTCGCTTATCAAAGCTCCTGACACATTGCAGTAGTTTTGAAGTATGCTCTTAAATGCAGAAGATACTCTGTTTGAGGCTCCTCCTAGCATAAGAGAATCATCCGCAAACAAAGCATGATTAATAGGCTTGAGGTCCTTCGTAATTCTCAGGCCTGGGACAGCTCTTATTAACCTTTTCTGCTCCAGCTTCCTGCTGAGTGAATCTTCCATTAAAATGTACAGAAAATGGGAGAGAGGGCAGCCTTGCCTCAACCCCCTCGAAGATTTGAAAAACTTTGTTGGCCTCTCATTTACCAAAGGTGATATCCATGGGCTGTGGGTGCAGGCTTGTATCAGGTTTACAAACTCTTGCTCAAATCCAAATGAGAGTAGCACTTGATATAGAAAGGTCATCTTTACTCTTTCGAAGGCGTTAGCCATGTCTAACTTGATCAACATGCCCTTGTATTTTCTGAGTTTGCTGGAATGCATAGCTTCCTGAACTAGGATCACATTATCCAGGATATGTCTCCCTTTGACGAATCCTCCCTGCGATTCTGAAATGAGTTTTCCCAACAATGGCTTTATTCTGTTTGCAAGGAGTTTTGCAATTATCTTATAAGAGGTGTTGCAAAGGGAGATTGGCCTGAATCTATCAAAGGAGATGGGGTTTGTTTCTTTCGGGATTAAAGCGAGGAAAGTTGAGTTGGTGGCACCTCCCAGTTTTTCTTTCTGTAGGAATCCTTTTATCATTCTCATAAGATCAGATTTGATTATATTCCAACATATCCTGTAAAAATGAATAGTGAACCCGTCTGGCCCTAGAGCTTTGTCAGGGGCCATGGACCAGATGATTTTGCAGATTTCTTCTTCGTTGGTTGGGCTCAAAAGTGTTGTGTTATCTTCTTTTGTAACCATAGATGGAATGTTCTTGAGGAAGTCCTTGCTGCCTTCTTCGTTATCATCATTCTCTTTGTTGTAAAGATGATGAAAGTGTGAGACAGCAACAACCTTTATTGGATCTATTCCTTTGCAAATCTTCCCATCATTGGTTGTGATTTCTGAGATGTGATTCCTAGAGAGTCGGGCTTTGAATTGGCGATGGAAGTAAGATGTGTTTCTGTCCCCAGATTCCAACCATAAGCAGTGGGATTTTAATCTCCAATATTCTTCTTCGATTCTGAAGGAATGGTAAGTTTTACTTTGGATTGCTTGCTCCTTTTCCAGATCTGAGTTAACAATTTATTTTATTTCCATTTCATTTTATTTCCATTTTATTTCCATTTTATTTCCATTTTATTTCCAATTTATTTTATTTCCATTTTATTTCCATTTCCCAACTGCTGCACTAGCTCCTTTCTTTGGGTGTTGGGATTACTTTCCGGTCTTTTACTCCATTCCTTGAGAGTTGTTTTTGTTATTTTAAGTTTTTGTTCCCAGACAAAATGGGGAGACCTAGTTACTGTAGTGGCCCATGCTGTTCGGACTGTCTCAAAGAAACCACTCTTTTCTTTCCACAAAGGGTTGAATCTGAATGGGATTGGGCCTAAAAAAATTTCATCCTCTAACGAAAGCAGAATGGGTTTGTGGTCCGAGGTAAGCTTGGGAAGGATGGCTGTGGAGATTAGCTTCCTTTCCAACAACAAAGTGCTTTGAACCAAGAACCTGTCCAATCTGGCAGAAATGTGTTCCTCCCCTGTCCTATTATTGGTCCAGGTGTAGAGCCCTCTGYGTGGTTTAAAATCCATTAGGTCCCACTGCTGTATCATGTCTTCTACTACATGTATCTGTTGGTCCTTGCTGATCCTTCCTCCCCTCTTTTCTTTTCCATTCATTACTAGGTTGAGATCTCCAACAATGATTATATTGTTTGGGGAAATTAGTTCTAGATACTCAATTAAAGTTTTCCAGCAGTCTTTATTTTCGGATTGCAGAGTTGGTACATAAAGATTGAATAATGCAATGGTTAACTTACTTACTGTATGCTTCAGTTCCGTGTAGCTCCAATGCTGAGTGTTGAAGGAGTTGACGAGGCTGAACTGATATTCCTTCCATAGTGTTGTTATTCCTCCGGAGGATCCCCTTACACTGATTGTTTTCCCTGCATTCTTCTGCCATTTGTTTTTGTTGATCTCTAGAAGGGCTTCCCCTTCAATTTTTGTCTCTTGGAGCATGAGAATGTTTGCTGGTTCCACTTTCATCAGGTCCTTAATTGCTTCAATTTTCGTCGAGTTCCCTAGACCTCTACAGTTCCAAGAGACGATTTTCATTACTTACTAGTGGGGGTGGATGGGCCTCCTCCTTTTTGAGACCTTATCCTTGTATTTCTGTCGATTGAAATTTCTATGGTGGGTTGACTTCCTTGGGTCTTTTGTCTTTCTGCCTCTTCCTCCCTAGCTTCTTTACAGGACTTCCTTCCTGCTCTTTTGGCTGGTCTTTATGAGATCTCATCCTCAGAGGAGCTTACTGGTTCCATTATTTTCTTTCTGGCTATGTCTGCATATGAAGGTGAGGGGGATGCCTCCATGGATCCTGCCGTTTTCCCTTGTTCCCCGATGTCTTTTCTTTTTGAGGGGGATTTTGGGTGTACCCTGTTTTCCATAATTATATCTGGTTCTTATGTTTCCTTATTGGGCTTTTCTACTTGAGTTGTTGATTGCGGCGTGGGATTGGGGAACCCTTTAGGTTGCTCTTGCTCCAGTAGCCCATGGTTGTCACTCTTCGGTGTTCCTTTGTTTCTATATCTTGCTGTCTCTGTTTTATGAACTGTGATCCACTGGTTTGTTTTCGCATTCTCACTCTCCTCTGCATTCTTTTTTTTGCAGTGTCGTGCGAAGTGGCCATATCCATGGCAGCGCTGACATTTGAAAGGTAACTGTTCATAGTCTAGCTCCTGGATATGCATCCAATCTGTCGTAGTAAGTTTGATTGCCTCTGGTAATCCCACTTCCAGATCCACCTCCACGCAGATCTAAGCGCATGAGTATTGATCTTTCCTTCATGCTTGATCGATGTACCGTCCGAGCTTGTTGCCGATTGCGTGCAATGATTTTTGGCTCCAACAGTGCAAAGGGAGATGTGGTAGGCAAACCCACACTGGAACAACGGATGGCACATCCTGAGCTGGATCGAAATCCAGGGTCCATTTGTTCAGATATAGCCCCTGGGGTTCCATGAAATATGGGTCGTTTATGAAAATGAGGTTTTTATCTTCAGGGTTTTCAAAGATGAAGACAAAGTAACCTTTCCCTACGAAGTGACTCTTTATCCCTTCTGAGATGAGCGGGCTCCAGTTCCTTTGCACCTAGGCTTCAACGGATTTGGGAGAGGGTCGGAGCCCGGTAAATTGCCCGATAAGACCTCTGTCTTCCAGATTGATTGCTGACCTGCAGGTTTCCTCTAATGGTAGTTCTACGCTTGGGATGCAATCCAGTTTCTTGACGAACTTCTGTTGTGCTGCTGACGGCGGTCGTTTGGAAGCCACGGCCACGAGTTTCCTAAAAGCATTGATCTCTGGCAAAGGGGGAGAGGTGGGGACGGATCCCCCACCAGCGTCCATGCCTGGGGGACCCCTGCTCGCTGCTCGCTACGCTGATCTCTACTTAGGTCGTGCTCCACTCCCCCTCTCGCTCCTCACGCATTTTTTTTTT
>ML776553.1:6667974-6678901 GCA_009831015.1 Picea engelmannii | reverse complement strand
CAGAGTTGGGTGACACACTGTGACAAACAAGCTTGTTTGACAATTATATAAATATCCAATTTAAGTAGGATAGAATAAGGTAATCCATTTAGGATGAAATAATATTATATTGAGTAAAATGTATAAGAATGAGATGATTGATTACAATGAGGGCCATATATACCCACGCAGGGGTGCCTTTTCATTAATAGACATGTTTTTTGGATAAGACATGTATTTTCATTATGATGTATTAATTATTATTATTTAATGATTATTTATTTATATCTATATATTTTATATATTTATGTTCGTTACAACAGTGAAGTCCCATGTCTTTGGGTTTTTGGACTAGCACATGGAATCAAGGGTATCCTCATCAAGATAAATGCAATTAGATTGCATAAGTATAACATAATTATTCCATTCTGAAGCTTCCTCGCCTATTAGTCCCAGTGTCTCAATGATTTTCCAGGCCTCTATGCCTCTATGCGTAGGTTTGAAAGACTTAACGTCACTTAACTAGAAAAAAATTTGGTCCTTAAGAGATTGGATCAGACCGTTTGATATTCAGAAAGAGTTTCCAACTCCTCTCTATGGATCTTCTCCCAGGTGAAAAGATCGTTCGTTACCTATTTTCCAAGCCACCTATTCTCCCACCAAAAGAAAATCTTGAACCAAGGCCTTCCAAACATTTGAACCTTCCATTGACTTTCTCTGCTCTCTTATCCAGTCCACAATTGAGCAAAGGGAAGTATTTCAAGTGCATTACCCTTAACCATAAGAGTTTTCCTTGTATCATTCTCCATAGGCTTTGCCCTACCAAGGCCTAAGGAAAAACATGGATATTTTTAATTCCCCAACCTCTGAGCATTTTGGGCGACGCAATAGCAGACCATTTGGCTAGATGAGTACCCTTCAATCATCTATGTCATGCCCATAAGTATTGATAGTTGGTTCTACTGATCTTTTTTAGAATTCCTTTCGATATTAATGCAATCAATGACCAATATACACGAATACTCTCTAGGACCAACTTCACCAACACTAATCTTCCTCCTCAAGATAACAATCTATTAACCCAGATCGATACCCGAGCTTTGATTTTCTTCACCGACCACCCTCAATCCTAGATTCGATAATTGTTCGGTTTTAGGAAAAAGCCAAGGTATTTGAATCCTTCTTCCAACCTTCTTCTAGAGGCATGCACAAGTCTCTCTACTTGGCTTAATTTTCCCTCGAACTAGTTATGAAAAATAATAGAGGATTTGTCAAAATTTATCTCCATTCGAGTGGGCTCTGTAATAGAGCTCTAACACTGAATTGAGTTCTTCCAGTTCACAGATGGATCCTTGAATATTGCAGAAGATGTCATCCACAAATAGAATGTGGGAAATGGATTCACTATTTGAGACCTTCACCCCTTTTAGCCTCCTTACTTCTTTAGCTTCTTTTATCAATTGACTGAGAGCTTATGCTACTATGAGGAAGAGGAAAGGGGAAAGAGGGCAGCCTTGTCACAGTCCCGGGGAGGCCTTAAAAAATATGGAGGGAGACTCATTGATCAAGACGGCAAGAATGTTGAATCAATGCATCCCATTATCCAATTTACCACTAGAAGATACATACCAATCTTAATCAAAACTAGGCGGAGGAAGGCCTAGTTAATTATGTCATAAGCCTTGGATAGATCCAACTTTATAATAGTTAGTTTTTCCTTCGAAGATTTGTTCGAATGAAAGACATCCTATGCCATGGCCACGACATCGTGGATTTGAAATTTGTGCAGAAACTAAATTGTTCATCTCCAATGGTTTCACTTAAAAAAGGCTTTAGCCTTACCACGATTATCTTAGAGATTATTTTATACACTGCACTGCAAAAAGAAATGGGACGGTAATCTCCAAAGGAAGAACATTCTTGCTTTTTGGGAATGAGACAAAGAAAGGTAGAGTTTGGAGAGCCCAAAATCTTACGAGTCCTTTGTGATTTTTTTACTATCTGAAGAAGGTATTCTCTCAGAAGATCGTTAAAGCCCAAGAAAAATTCTATCGAAAAACCATTTGGTCTAGGGATTTTTCCCTTCTGCATCGAGGAGATAATTGCTTTCACTTCGGATTCAATGACTTCCTCTTCTAAAGACTTGTTCATTTCCTCTCCAATCCTCATTAGAAATTTAGAAACCACATGTAAAAATTCTTGAATAGAGCATCCATCAAGAGATTTGACAATACACCGAAAATAATTGGCCCCAAATTCGGATTTATTTTTAAAGGAGAAAACCATTCTACTATCCTAATTTATGATTTCCCAAATTGTATTTATGTTCTTCCTTAGGTTAGCGAATTGATGGAAATAATGTGTTATTATCACCTGTAGAGATCCATAAGGCCCTACTTTTGAGCCTCCAGGATTCCTCTTCATTCTTAAGGTAAGAGTGTTGAGTTGTCTCCAATTCTTTCAATTCCTTCAATTGAATCTCACTTAGGGAGCCATCGTCAATTGACTCATAAAGAGCTTTCAGTTTCGTTTCCACTTCCATTATCTGTCTTTGTTTCTGAGCTTTGAAAACAGGAAGCTAATTTTTAATGGTTTTTTTTACCCTAGCTAAATTTCCCACAAATTGTTGCATCAGGGAGAGAGACACCTCCTCATTTAAAATCTTCCAAGTGTTTCGAACCATAGGAGGGAAATCTTCTTCCTCCATCCAACAGGGATTGAATTTTAGGGGAGGAGCCTAATCCATTCCTTCCTTCAATTTGAGGACGATAGGTTGGTGGTTCGATATACCACCTTCATAAACCGAAGAGTTGACGAGTAGACCTTTTTCCACAAAAGCCTTCGATGCAAGAAATTCGTCCAGCCTCTTAGTGATTGCTTCTCTCCCTGTTTGGTGATTGTGCCAAGTGGGCAAAAACTTGAGTGGTTCAAGGTCTACAAGGTGATGTTTAGATAAGTAGGATAGAAAGAAACCTCTGTGTGTGTCTAATTTCAAACTCTCATCCCATATTTCTCTATAGGAAAGAGTAAATTTGAGATCATTTCCCACGATGAAGAGTGGATCGATGAAAGATCCTACATAGGCCAAATCTTCCCAGAAGGGGATTCTATCAACATAAGGGCCATAAATATTTAAGACTGAAAAAGAAAACCTAAAGTCTTTGATCATAAGTTTAATCGATGTGGCTGAATGAAAGGATGATGAGGAGAGGGCTTTACAAATCGATACCCAACCCATAATTAGACCTCCTGACATCCCATCCACATCGAGGGCACAAAAATCCCAATTCTTTAACCAAGCTTCTAGGGTACTTTTGGCTTTAGCAACATAATGTATCGTCTCTTGCAATATAATGATATCTAGATTTATGCTTTGAATAACACTTTTGCGGGCACCCCCCAACCCTCTCACGTTGAAAGAAAGGATGATCATTGGGGAGAGGAGGGAAGGGCGTTCCCCACTCTAAGGGCCCTGGCAGTTGAGACTTGTTTTCCTCTGCGAATCTCCAAAACCGCCTTCTCTTAAGCCTTAAAGAGGTGGGATGTGTGCCCCACCGGATTGGACAAGGGGGGTCTGGGGCTAGACCCCCTCGAGAAGTATCTGAAGCCTTTTGCCTCCCCTTAGATATCAAGTTGTAAGACTTTTTTATGGGGGATACCAAGGGCTTATTGGATTTCCTGAATATACTAGATTTAGAGCAGGTCTTTCCTCCCTCTTCAAGGATGCCTATGGGAGTAGAAGGGAGGGGCTTGGGGGAGATGAACATGGGGAAAATGGGCTCGGGGGATACAAATAGGAGGAAAATAGGCTCAAGGGNGGAGGGGGGGGGGGGAATAGGGAGAGAGGGAGAAGAGGGGGGGAAAGAGCATTCAGTGACAGGGGAAAGGGGAGACTTATCCATACCGAAAGAGTTTGAATCCTACGAGAGCTTGGGAGGAGCCTAAACCAAACCTTTTAACTCTCCATGGAGTTCATAGATAACCACGTCCCCTTGAGCATGGAGTGCTTCCTTTGACCTCGCTTCAAGTTTTTTCTTGTGCCACACTTTAGGGTTTCTTGAGTAGGAAGGAGAGACCTTTGAACACTGGGCTTGTACATGTCTAATTTCATGACATCTGAAGCATCTAAACATGATGTTCCAATAGTCCACCTTTTGTTTTCACACCTTGTCTCCGTGAACACAATCCATACTACCTATCAAACCATCCTTGACATCGACTTATATATGAATCCACACTTACAGTCGACCGGGTTTCAAATCTCACGAAGGTTCTAAACCGATGAATGCCCCCAATTTGTTGCCAATTGCCTCTAGTGCTTCTCTAGTCTAGAATGCAAGGGGTAAACTGGGCAGAATGGCCCAAATCTTCCTCACAACCACTGGTTTGTGTGCAGGATCAAAGTCAGTCATCCACATTTTTAGCACTAGTCCAAAGGGGCCCCAACTCCAGTTGGATCTACGAATTGCTATGTAATCTTCTTCTACCTTAAAGAAGAAACATGACCACCCTCGCACCAAAGAATGAGCCTCGAGGGAGTACCCAAGGAGGGAGGGGTTTCCAATTTAACTCTATCAAGCGGTGCAAAGCATCAACCCTGACGTCTTTGCCACAAAAGCACCCTACAAGTATTTTCATGGCTAAATTTGCGACCTTTTCCTTAGACAAGTCCTTACCTACCACCATTGAAAATCTCCCCTTTCTCTCCTTCAAACATTTCGCCCTCTGGCGAGGATTTTAGAGTTACTTTCAGACTTACCAGAGGGTTGAGTTTCCAAATTCCTTCTAGAAAGGCTAGCAGATGCTGAAGAATGCCCCTTCCCCGAGAACTGGCATGTGAAAAGGGCACGACAGATATGCCACGTTATATTTCGATCGTGAGAGATTACATAACATAAGAGGGTTTCCTGCAGCCCATCCCTAAGGCCTTGACACCTACAGCCTATGCCTGAGCCTCCATAGGACCAAGACGCACACTTACAAATTTTCCCTTGTCAACCCCATTAATACTATCAACATAATACCTCTCATTAACCTTGTGCATTCTTGTTCCATTATATCCATTTTTTTCTACAATGTATATACCTTAATTTTCTTCAATATTCTATTCTCTCATTTTGAGATATGCTAGTTTAAGTGGTCTCAAGTTTTTTCTTTTAAAGATCTAGAGGAATCAATAGCTCACTTGGATTACCTAAGCGAGGCCTAGGTTCAAATCCGGTTGGCTGCCACTATAACCCCTAGGCTAGTGCCAACAGCTTGCAAGCCAACATTTAGCAGGAAACTTATGACTTAGCAAGAGCCGAAACGTTATGAAGCCCACCGGGGTGGAACCTCTATCCCAAGGGCCCCTGTTTGCCCTTCTAGCCTCATGACAATGAACCAACATATCCACTTTATGAAAATTGAATCTAGGTGAGGAGACTAACAAATATGCTACCAAAAACTTTTACACTAATATATAATATATGTGTGTGCGAAACTTGAAGTTAATACATATTTCAACCATTTTTGAATGACAGAATTTATACGATCGAAAGAATGAGAACTTAGGAAGAGGATCGAGGCATAAGTCCACGCCCACAAAATTTTAGAAAAAAGGGCCATATCCATGTCCGAAATTGATCACAAATACACATTCATTTTGCCATTATAGGGAAATTATGGATCATTTACATGTCCGAGATTTATCATTCATTTTTCCATCAAGCCATAATGGCGTTGACGAGAACCAAGTTACAAGGTGAGGTGTTATGGCATATTGTTAGTATGTAGGTATAGAGGCATGGTTCATCCCTCCAAATTTGTCCATGGATGCCCATGTCAAGTCAAATGGATCGTGTTCCAGGTACGGTCCTTCAAACTTCTACCCTGTAATACTTATCATCCAGGCACAAAAAATATGCAGAAACTTAAGATCCGATTCATCCGATTTACACATTGGGCATGCTCAGTCAGGGCTCCAAAAACCCCGGAGAAAAGTCTCAAAGCTTCTTCCTCTTCAGACAACAACGTCAAAAGGAAATACTTATCTTCAGCTCTGATTCATCTGATTTACACATTGGGCATGCTCAGTCAGGGCTCCAAAAACCCCGGAGAAAAGTCTCAAAGATTCTTCCTCTTCAGACAACAACGTCAAAAGGAAATATTGTTAAGAAATCTTATTGCAAATAGCAGAAAATCACCTTTATTACAGTCTTCTTTGCAGATATGCAGAGTCCTCAGGTACGGAGAGTGGTGTCCAGAGGTTGAAAACAAGCTCGAAAAGTTAAATATAGAATTGAATCCTTACATTGTTAATCAGGTATTGAAGGTTCAAGACAGTGTGGATTTGGCCTTCTCATTTTTTACTTGGGCCAAGACAAGAAAATGATACAAGCATGATTATTTTACTTATAAGAGCATCATTAAAGCCCTAACACATGGGCAGCAGTTTGATTTACTGTTGCGAGTTCTAGAAGAGATGGATGCTGTAGGATTTGAAATTCACAGGTCCATTTTTAGGCTTCTTATTGTTGGCTATGTCCGGGCTGGGTTATTAGAGCCAGCAACCGAGACATTTTATCGGATGATTAACTCGGGTTGCAGGGCTTTTGGAATGGATTATAATCAGTTTATTGGTGTTCTCATTCAACGCAGCCAACTTGAGTTGGCGAAGAAAAATTATTTGCAGATGGTGCAAGATGGCTTTTCATTGATTCTTTTAACCTATTCAAAATTTGTCTGTGCGCTGTGCAAGGAAAATGATTTCGAATTTGCTTGTGAGATTTACAATGACATGAGTCGAAAAGGTCAGACTATAGATATTTTCACTTATAATATATTTATTCGATGCCTCTGTCAGACCAGACCTCGCAGAGGAACTTTTCCATGAGATGTTGAGGGAAGGTTTTATGCCTGATGTGATAGCCTATACGACTAGGCTATCACATTGTCTGGCCCATCGATACCCTACCGAATATAACTTATTGCTGGTTGCAGTAGATGAATAAGTGAATATGATCTCAGGTAAACTTGTAAGTGTGTTTTGTCTTTGCCTCTGGTTTTCTATATGGAAAGGATGTTTGGACTTTCTGCTTAATTTCTGCTTAGTCTTGCTTGGTGCGCTACCCTTAGAGAAAGGTGTGCTAGTCTTGGTTGGCTATTGGTCTGCTACCGAAATTATTCTGTCTGTGAAGGTTAAGGTGCTCGGGGGTGGCCTTTGTGCCAATGGTTGGGTGACAATATTGCTATATTGTCTATATAAAAATGAGCACATCTCTTTCATTCTAATGGGCCCACACTATCTTCAGATAGTCTAACCATTGGAAGATAGATTGGGAAGTTATTTGTTAAGCTCGTTGTGGCACCAGTTACATCTGCAACTAGGTTTTTTGATTATGCAGCTGCAACAAACCCTACCCCTTGTGTTCGCGCACTTATGATGAAACGTTTGACCTAATTCCTTGACATCCTAGTGCACCCTAGTGTATCACACCTCTTGGTACTCTCAGCAAGCAAAAACGTCATGTTTGAATTTTTGGTCAAATTCAAAGGTTGACTCGTCAAAGTCTTTGACTTATGGTCAAATTGATTTTGTGGTCAAAGTTGAAATTTTAGAGTTTCTAGCTTGTTTTAATCATTGAATCTTCTAATTGAGTTTCTAATCTCTTCTCGTCAAGATGGTATCTAGTTTCATATTGGAAGACAAGCTAGACGATGCTACAAGGTTTCAAAGGTATGCACTTGTATATGCTATCTAAGTTATATCATCTAGCAAAACATGAGTATGTTTGCAGGAAAAGTATTAGAGACCTTGTCCAAGCTGTAATCTTGGATTCAGTGCATTCAGAGGAACAAGCGCACCCTCCATAATAGTTGAGGCTTCAGGTTCCAGGTTTGATTAAATTGTTAAGCTTCAAATTTGTGTATATCAAGGGTGATAGTTGCTACAATACAAATTGTGAAAGCAATGTTTGAAAGATTCTATTATTGCTAGGTGCAATGAATACTCAACTGCATATGAATACTATTTATATAGATGCTTATTGTACTTGTTCGCAAGTTGAACTAACATTTCCTCTAGATAGATATTTCTTGTTTTCTCTTGTTATTCTTGTTCCGGGCATGTACCCTTGTAAAATATGTTTGATGAACAATTCTTACGGAAGCTGTCATAGAAGAAGTTTATAAGGATGACACAACTGCCAGATGGGCAACAATCAAAATAGAGAGAAACAAACTTAAAGAGACTAAGAGGATTCAGACTCGAAGGAAGTCAGGAATCAAAAGGAAACCAGAACAAAACCAGAACAAGCTTGTGACACTTTGCAACAGACAGAAGCATGGACTCTCTCAGATGGAGGGAGATGATTACAGAATTCCAAAAGAAGAGCATGCATAATGCTCATTCAGGCATTAAGCTAGGATTAGGAGGGATCTAATCCCCAACGATATGATCCATTGAAGAATCCACAAAAACCATGAAGTATTTGTTCATGTTCTTCATTGGAAGTAGCAACCATGATAAGCAACACGTGTTCAACTTGACTCTAGAAGAAGTCTTTTTCGAAAAGAAGCCTTGAATATCCTTGGTTGTCCATCTGCATTTATGTTCCTATGAAAGAAGGTTGGAGCCTTCAAGAAAGAAGGGCATGTAATCTATAGAATATTCCATGGACTCCAACATTAAAGAAAAACATGAGAGGAAGAACATGAAGATTCCAAGAAAGAAAGAAAAAGTCAGAACAACCAATTGAACCAGTTTGAATCCACTAGAAGCAGTCAAGCAGAAGGAATGGAAGGAAGTTGTGATGAAGAAAAATGTATGTGAGAAATTGTGAAAAAGACTTGAGCATTGATAGATGCAAGGCAAGACTTAGGGCTAGAGGGTTCTCTCAGAGGAGGGAGAAGACTATGACGAGAGCTTGTTCCAGTAACCAGACATACCTCTACCTGAGCCATTATATCACCTGTAGTATCCATGGGTTGGAGTTTACATCAGATGAATGTAAAGGTTGTTCTTCTCAACAGAGTAATTGAAGAAGAAGCGTATGTAGAGCAACCTCAAGGTTTTGAGGTATACTAGAAAGAGACCCTTGTATGCAGATGGAAGAAGACCTTGTATGGATTCAAGAAAACTTGGTGCAGAGCCTCTCATGTACAACAGAATCGTGGTGAAAACTTCCTATGACAGAGGAAGTATATTGAAATGGTTCTTCAAAAGTTCGGGATGATGGATTGCAAATCCATGGTAAACTCCCATGATGACAGATTTGAAGAAGTTGAGAGACTCTGATCCAGTAGACCTGTTTCTGTATCGACAATTGATTGGCTCGTTAATGTATTTGGAGAATACTCAACCGGATATTTTCCTTGTGGGACATTTGAGTTATGATATGCAGTTGCATGGATTTAACGATTCAGATTGGGCAGGGAGTGCAGATGACAGAATAAGTGCTATTTGGATATGTATCAGTTTGAACTTTGCCACAATGTCATGGGCTAGCAAGAAACATAATTTTGTTGCACTCAACACTGCAGAAGCAGAGTATATTGTAGCTTGTGATGCTTGTACATAAGCAGTGTGGCTCCGTAAGTTGTTTTATGGACTGTCTGATCAAGTGTTGAATTTGACCGTGATATATTGTGATGATCAGAGCTATGTGAAGCTTTCAGAGAACCCAGTGTTCCATGACAGGTCGAAGCACATTGAGATCAAGCATTATATTTTCCGTGATAAAGTCCAGAGGGGAGAAGTGGTTCTCCAGTATATCTCCACAGAGGAGCAGATAACATATATTTTGGTAAATCCTTTGTCCAAGATGAAAAGTTTGCGTACTTAAGGGACAAGCTGGGGCTCGTGGAGATGACTTCCTTATTGAAAAAGGAAGTGATTACTCCCAGGTTGTGTGGGAGCACTGATATGTTATTGATTTATGGACAGTCATTTTCCAGTTCGGAAAATGGTCTAGGTTGGGCAGTTTCTTTCCAGTTTGGAAAGTGGTTCGATATTTCTGATGGACAGTCATTTTCCAGTTCGGAAAATGGTCCAAATCATAAAGTCATTTTCGTAATGAAAATGGTCCGATAGATTGTTGATGTACCATAGACATCGATTCCCTTGGTGGCCAGTGTGGGGGAATGATCTAGGACAATAATTCTTCTTGGTAGTTGTTGATGATTACAGTTGCTTGAGACATCCTCCAGGACACAGAACTGAGAGAGAGCCCCTGAGTTGGGTGTGTGGTTCCTATCTGACACAGAACTGGAACATTGTGCTGGTCTCCTCCTTGCAGAGAGTTGAGATGAACTCCAGATGATTCTCCTGTGTAAAAAAGTGAGAAAGAAGATCTGTTGAGTTGGATGTGCCAATCGCTGAGCACAGGTGAACGTGTGAAATCCCATGAGCTGGATGCATCATTCTAAGACAAAGATGAAACAATGTATTAGCCTCGTCTGAGCAGAGAGTTGAGATGATGAACTCCAGATGACTCTCCTATGTAACACAGTGAGAAGGAATATCTGTTGAGTTGGACGTGCCTGTGGATGAGCACATGTGAATGTGATCCTAGTGGCTGAGCACTAGTGAGTGTGGTTCTCCTGTGAGATGCAGTGAGATAGAGATGTGGACATCCTTGTGGATAAGCACAGATGGATGTGCCCCTAATGGTTGAGCACTAGTGGGTGTATGAGATCCCTTTCTATATTGTTCAAGAGTCAGACTTACCTGTAACCCTATTTGTAATGTAAAGGGTACAGGTCGGCCCCACCATAAAGTAAAAGATAATTAATGTAAAAGATAATTAATATGGTAATTATTAATTATATTTTGAGTTATTGAGGTCGGCCCTATTGTGCTAATAGACACATCATTTTATGTGATAAGTCTTATATAAATAAAGGTGAATCCCCATTGAGGAAACACACTTAACATTGTGTCATCTCATGATTTCAGAAGTTGTGGTAT
>ML776553.1:6627285-6657960 GCA_009831015.1 Picea engelmannii | reverse complement strand
GATTTACAATGCCTTGACCTCTACATCCAAGGCCCTTTCCTTTTTCATAACCCATCTTGGTTAGTATTCTCAAACCTACACCCTTTGTATGTTTTTCGAATGCACCAAAACCAACTTGATGAGAATGAGGAAAATTTGATGAGGAACCTTCACTGCATACCTCAGACGTGTTTTCTGAAATAGATGTAGAAGTCACTTCCTTCAATCCTTCTTTTCCTTTGTTGTTCTTTGAAGCTTTCACTTGAACCGTGCTCTTTCGTTCCAAGTAGTCTTCATACAACACCTTCACCATCTCGGCCATGGAAAACACCATATCTCTAAACTCCTTCTCATTTTGAGAAAGTTCTCCTGTAGATGTCATTTTCTTCCTTGAGATGAGCTCTTCCCTGGCTAACATGCAAAAACTCAAATCCAAACGTCAACTAGCTCTGATACCACTTGATCCGCCGGATCTTTTAATGACTTATGGTTGAGTTTTAATTTGCATGCGTTAATTAACCATTTGAGAAAATTTAGTGAAGAATGAGGAAAGAAGAGGATTTATAACAGCCATATACATATGTGTGGATCTGAAATGCAATAAAAGACAGCAAACCATAAAACGCAGATTGATAATGGAGTTCGACACAACTTTGCCTACGTCTCCGGGCCTTTTCTCTGTGAGGGAGGCTTCTTTATTTCTATTCGAAAGCACAAAAATACATTGCTGCAATGCCAAATGGTTACAAGACTGATATGGTCATGTTTGCCCAGATCTCTAGAACCATGCAAAGAAAACAGCACGCAAAACGGACGTCCAGAGCTCCCAGAAATGGTCCGACAGCGTCTCCTCCTCAACAGCTCCTCTGCCTCAAACTGGCTTTGGCTTGGCTTCTCCTCAGCATCATTCTTCTCTGAATTCCCTCAAATCTGTCCCCATGGCCTCAAACAGGCCTTGGTTATATAGTGGGGAAGTTAGTTGTCCATCTCCAACTTCCTCCACGAATTTAGGCTCCAAAACTGCTCAATAACTCCCAAAAATGGATTAATTACATTAAAAATGGGCTAATTACATTTAAAAACCCAAAAAGTGGTAAAAAAACCCACTTTATAACTATATAATAAAGTTATAATAGGGCTTAGCCCCCTTCACCTAGGCGCGTGCTCCTTTGGTAGAGTCATATGGAGGCCATATGGCCAAGCGCTAGCCCAAAGGGCTAAGCGTTGGCCCCTCTTCGTTGACACTCGGTCACATGGTAAGTGGATATGACCAGGGCTAAATGTTAAACCCCGTGCCTAACTGTCGCAACCACATAACCGCGCCTAACCGTCCGGCAAACCGTAATTAAAACCGTGCCCAAATGGTGGTTGTAATGTAACCGCGGGCATAACATTTAAAACCCCCTGTGCGCATGGTCACATGTAACAAAGAAAAAAATGTGGCTTAAACAAATCCCGCGCTCACATAACTGTTGGGCCACAATGTACATAGCGTGGTCATATTACAATGCAAACGACCATGGGCCGGGGCCAAGCCCCGGCCCGACCTCCCGCCAATTTCAAACATAAATGAATTTAAATATAATAATGGTCGCATATGGAATAAGAACTAATGCGTGGCATAATGGTCGAGGAACTTTGTTAATCCGTTGTGCGGTGGGGAGGTCCGGAGTTCGAGTCCCTCGGAATCCACAATACTTTTAATAAACAAACCATTAGTCAATTACGGGGTGCCACGTGGCAGCCCACGACTGGGCCACGAGGCACCTTAAAAACCCACCAAAACTTGACACTTGTCAACCACCGATTGGTCCACGTGCAGAGCCGTACTGCCACATCAAATCCCATACTGTCCCATCAACTTGCCATGTCACCTGCTGTGTCATCGCTGTACTGTCCATGTCATCCGACATGTCAGCTGCTGACGTCACCCCTGCCACGTGTCACCCTTTCAGTGGTGACACGTGTCACCTCGGGATTGGTCTAGCCATGCACCAAAAAGTACAAATCTGCCTGACACGTGTCATCACCGGGAGGTGCCACATGTTGTTGTACGGACCTGCCACATCATCGTATGGAAATGCCATGTGTCACTGTACGGACATGCCACGTCAGCGTTCGTATGGACTGTACGGACTGCATAGTCAGCAATTTTGTTTTTTGCCTGTTTGACTTTTCGGACAGAATGCGATATCTTGTCCATACGAACTCCGTTTGACAAAGTAAATATACCACCAGAATCAGGAAGACGAGACGGATGTAATGGCATAGGTTTCATCGGATTCCAAGCACTTTCATTTTTGAGCATTTTTCAAGCCCTGTCAGGCTTCTGAATCCAATTTCGGATCAAGGTTCTTCTTCAAGCCTGGTACATATAGTACTTCCTTCATTTTTAGTGAATTCTTTGAATTCAATTTATGGTTTGACTCTCCCACTCCCTTGATGGGATATTGGTAATCATCTCCAAGTGTCACTTTCTGAGAAAACTTCTTCTCTGAGATACAAGAGAGAATATTTCTTTGTCCCATCATGTGCTTGAATGCACCACTATCAATGAGCCAAGTGTCCTCTCTCGGTGTTACAGATCCTAAGAGGGCTGAGATCAACACATGGTCTTTGATCTCCTCTCTCATCATCTTTGCGGGTGGCTCTTCATCTTCGACTACATGGGCATGGAGCCTCTTTTGTTTTCTCTTGTAGTATTCTCGTCTGGTTGGACAAAATTTCGCAATGTGTCCCATCTTGTCACAATGATAGCATTGTACAGATGAGTAGTCTCTTTCCTTTCGTTGTCCTTTCTTCTGAAATCTCCTTGGATGAGATTCTTTATGATTGAATTTATTTGATTTTTGAGGCTCTTTATGAGTCTCCTTATGGAAGTAGGGTTTCTTCCTTCCTCCTTTGGTGTGGGTAGCTAGGGCTTGATCATCATCCCTTGCTAGTAACGCTTCCCGATTTGTTACTCTTGTTTCTTCTTGGATGCATTCTTCCCATAGGCTGTCGAACTTCAGTTTCTCCTCTCTGGCACATATCGTCTGGATGAAAGCATCCCAAGGTATTGTGAGACCATTTAGGGTCGTCATTATGAGTTCGTCTTGGTCTATGGTATTTCCAATAGATTCTAGCTGTTCTTTGAATTCTGAGATTCTGGAGAAGTATTCCTAAATCATTTCTCCTTTCTGCATCCTTGTATTCTTCAGTTGAGTTCTAAGATTCATCTTTCGGTTTATGTTCTTTCCTTCATATAGTCTGGTCAATGCATCAAACATCTCTTTCGGAGTCTTCTTAGATGACACATAAGGAATCAGGTGGTCTTTAATTGAATCAACAATGATTCTTTTGGACCTTATTGTGTCCTTTTGATGCTTTTCCTTTTCTGTGGCATTGTCGGGTTTCGGTGCTTCATCTTTGACGAATCTTGCTAGGTCATTCTCTTCAAGAATGAGGCCAATCCTATACTTCCAAGGACGGAAGTTTTCCACTCCTTCTAACTTGTCAACAAGCTTAATGTTTGCAGACATCTTTACCTGGAGCTAGGAAAATGACTGAAAAATGAGAGTGCTCAAAATAAAAAACTGAACTTACCAGAAGATGCACTTGGCTGAGGCAAGCTGCCTGGTGTGTTTGGATCTGAGAAAATACAACTTTTTCTCCTTCAAATCTGATTTGCGGATTTCTGGACTGGTGCTTCTGGTACCTCTGGTACTCTTGTACTTCTGGTACTTCTGGTACTGGTTTTCTGGTACTTTTGGTACTTTGTGAAACTAGAGTTTCACTTTCTGGGAGATCTAGCCACTGAAAAGGTTCGTTGATGGCGCCAAATTGATCCTTGGGGGAGGGCACAACTTTCTAGATAGTTTTAGGGATGAAAAGATTCACTTTTGAAAAACCCTATTTTGCAGGTACGACAATAGTGACGTTTTTCTCTTGCGAAAGATGCTTCCTTCAGCTTGGATCTAATACCATGTTAATGTTTAAGCCATTATTATAGATGTTTTCATTTCATTAGATAACAATAGAATAATCCAAGATCACTGAGAAATACACAATCACAAGAGACAAATCGTTTATCCTGGGAAACCCTTTACGGGAAGAAAACCAAGCAAAACTTCCTTAATATAGATAGCCAATACAATGCCAAAAGATCTCTTATGCTAATACAAAAAGTCCTCTCCTAGATATGCGCCACTCTCTCTCTCCTTTGCTGGTAACAGATCAAAACTTGTCTCTCAAACTGAGAAAGTGAGTTGTGTTTAAGTGAGGCGCTAGACTCCTTTATTTATACAAGTCTAGCACATGTGAAGTGTCTCTTCACTGGCAGGGACGACTTCTTAAACTGGGTGGGTAAACCCACCTTTATTATATTTCTGGGTCTCTTTATTAACTGCTGGGGCCAACCTCTTATTCTGCATATTATAATTGTCTTTTGACCAATCCGCAAAAGGGGATTTGGTCCTATTACAATAACCAACATGATCAATCCACAATGGGGATTGATCCTATAAATAATATATCAATAATAATAAGAATACTCTTTGCAGTTACAATATTTCAACACATATCTGAGCAGAGTTAAGATGAAATTTTGGGTAGTTTTAAGGGCCATTTGAATGACATTACAAAGACCTATGGACAAGTCAAATTTATGAGTTATACTTCTACTATCCTATTGCTCCATATTGTCATCTTTTGATGTCATATACTGATGCAAGTATTTAATGGTGGTGTTGGTGTATATCTCGACAATTATAGAAGGATGTTGTTGATGTCTTGCCTATGATGTTCCATCTACTCTTGAAGTTCTCTCCACAAAAAATTATAATTGCTTGCCTAAGTGCATTGAGGATATTGGTAAGCAAACAATGATTTCTAAAGAAGAGCAAGATCTACCCTTGCCTAAAATGAACACACTGTTACAATAAAAATTGTTGAAGTAGTTCCACCAAAAGAAATGTCTGGTGTAACTATATCTGTTGATAGAGAAGTATTGTTTGTTGAAAGGAAATTCAAAGTTCAGGTTACACTGGGTTATTGTGGGCATATATCACTTTGGAAAACACTTCTTCTAGAGTTGCTTGTAGGTGAGAAGAGTGGACCAGATCCGAAAGACAAAAACAATGATTGCTTGAAGTGTTTGGTCTTAAAAATTTGTGCTAGAAGCTCAAGGGTATTTCAGACAATCAAGACATTGGTTGACAACAAGGAGATTCTCATTATTACTTATGTCATCTACAAACAACAATAAAGCCTTGATTACAATCTTGAGCTACAAGGTTGATGTAGAAACTTGTATAGTTCAAGGTGGCTACAAGGAAAACAATCGAGGAATGTCATTGATCATCATGACATTGAAAAACAAGCAGAACCTCCATTGGCGTACACTCTCAGGTATGCACTTGTATATATATTATTTGCATCATTTTCATAAGAGTACTTGCAGGAGGAAGAAACCCTTGGTGCAATCATGGACCCAGAGAGGTCTCAATGCATTCAAAAGAACAACACACTGGAAGTGAAGACTCCAGGTTTGATTGTTTTTAATTAGCATGCCTCTAACCTACATTTCTAAGGTTGCTACATTACAAGTAGGTGTTGTAGCTGTCACAACAAATGTTTTGATTCTAGATATGTAATCATGAATCTCCTCTAGGAGATATTATTGTCTTGTTTCCTTTTGTTTGTTTTCTTGTCCCAGGCAGGTTAACATCAAAGGAAAATGCTTATCCTTCAAACTTTAGAGGGAGTCACTTGACTCAGAAGGAGCCAAACTAATTGAGAAAGAGAGACAATACCTTCTTCCTCTTCAGTAGTCCAGAGGAAGATATCCATTGATACAGTTGATCCAGTTGTTCCAGTTGATATTCCCAGGGACATTGCAGTAGGCCATAAAAGGCCTGTCTGGGCTTGACAAACTCTGCAAGAGACAAAAATACATGCAACTGATGGAAGTGTCGAGAAATAAAAAAATGAGACTTGTAGTCAGAGGATTCTCACAAGCAGAGGGAGTGTGCTATGATGAGACATATTGATCCAATAGCTCGATGTAATTCCATCTGTACTACCATCCATGAGTTGGAAACTACATCAGATAGATGTATTCTTGATGAGTTTGGGTTTCAGCAAGAGTGTTGTCGATCCAAACCTATACTATTACATTGTTGGTGATGAGAGCCTGATTTTGATGACTTATTCAGAAAGTCGTGTTGTTGGATACAAGCAAGCCTCAAATTCTGATTTTGAGATGAAGGATCTGGGTATGATGCACTACTTCTTGGGACAAGAAGTATGACAGAGGACCAATGAGACTTTTCCTAAGTCAAGGAAAATATACAGTGGGGATATTAAAGAAGTTCAGTATGACAGAATGCAAATCCATGTCTACACCGATGGTGATGGATTTGACGAAAAATAAATGATGATGATTCAGACGAGACTGATCCACATGTGTACCAACAACTATTTAGATCATTTATGTATATGGTTAACACCGGACCTGATATATGCTATGCAACGAATGTTCTTAGTCAATCCATGAGTTAGCCGAGACAAACTTACTGGATAGCAGTAAAGTATGTATTGAGATATATACAAGGCACAGTTGGATATGGCCTGAGATATGCCTCCAATGTGAACTTGATTTTGCAGGGATCTGTCAATACAGATTGAAAAAAGAGTACAGTGGACCGGAAGAGCATATCCAATTGTTGTTTGACCTTAGAGTTTGCCATGGTTTCCTGGTATAATGGGAAACAAAGCTCTGTGGACTTGAGTACCACAGAAGTACAATATATAGCAGTGAGTGTGCGAAGCAGTGTGGCTCTACAAGCCTCTGACATATTTACTTGATCATGAGATGGATTCAATGATTATAACCAGAGCTATGTAAATCTCTTTGAGAACCCCGTGTTTCATGATGAATCGAAACATGTTGAGATAAAATATCATTTTTCAGAGACATGATGCAGAGGAAAGTAGTACACGTGCAGTACCTTCCTGCACATGAGAAGATTGCAGACATCTTCACCAAACTAGCTTGGTGAAGAATACCTCTCTAGTTGAGAGGGAGTGTTGATGACTATAGCCAAGACAAAGTTCGAGTACTTTCGTGAGAGACTTGGCTTGGTGGAGTATGCCTCCCTAACTGAGAGGGAGTGTTGATGATTATAGCTACGTGAGACATCCTCCAGGACACAGACCTCAGAGAGAGCCCTTGAGTTGGGTGTGTGGTTCCTATCTGAGACAGAAATGGAACATTGTGTTGGCCTCCTCCTTGTAGAGATTTGAGATGAACTCTAGATGATTCTCCTGTGTAACACAGTGAGAAAGAAGATCTACTGAGTTGGATGTTCCTGTGGATGAGCATAGGTGAACGTGTGAAATCCCATGAGCTGGGTGCATCATTCTGAGACAGAGATGATGTTAATATTATGGTAGCTTCGGGAGGTATGAACCTCTATTGTGACCTATGACGAGACTAGAATCCTCCGGAAGGAAGCAAAGAATTGAAGGAAACCCTAGACAAGTTGTCAGCTGAACAAATACATTTAAATTGAATTTATTGATACCCAGAAGGATAAGTCGGCCCCAGTTAGCCTGCCCAGTTCACTATAAATACAGGGCGCCAGTTTCATTATTTCACATCTCAGCAGTTGCAGTGAGAGCTAAATCTACGTAGGCAGTTGTAGGAAATAACATTTTGGTGCACAAGTTTCTGGGAGAGATGGAAAGTGGTGTGCTAGCTTCTAGGTGGGATCATCTGTTCAGATTAGTTTCTATTTTTCTTGCTTGGTGCATTAGCCTCTCTTGGCTATTTATTTCTACCAGGATTCTCTTCTCAGTCAAGGTCAAGGTGCTCGAAGGGTGGCTTCGGCCAGTGGTTGGGTGATGAGGGTATCGTCAATGGTAAAATGAGCACAATCTTATATATTCTAATAGGTTATGGGCCCACACCCCTTCAGTCAGCCTAAAACATTGGAAGGAAATGTAACCACTAGATATTGAGCTCATTGAGGAAATGTCGCTAGGGTTACTAGCAGGAGACGCTTCCAAAGCACTGCATCTAGGGTTACTAGCAATAGCAGTTGCAGAAACCCTAATTCTCAGATCCAACACCTTGTGATGGAGCATCTCGCTCAAGGAGAAAATATTCAGATGCGCCCACCTATTGAATTTCTCAGAAGATAGAAATGACGAAGTTGAAGTTTTGGATCAAGGCATGACCAGTTACCAGTCAACCGAAGACATGTGTGAAACAATCAGTCTCTTACACTACTCAGCACTTACCGAGATGATTGAAGATGATATGTGGATAATTGACAGTGGAGCTTCCAGGCACATGACGAGAGATCAAGCTAGACTCTCAAATCTAAATGAGAGAAAGACATCATACAAAGTGGAGCTTGGAGACAAAAGCACCTACCCCGTCGAAGGATTTGGACAAGCCTATGTCAAATTGGAATCAAGTAATCATGTTCACTTAAGCAATTTTTTATATGTACCTGGTTTAGAAAAGAGTCATGTATCAATATCATGTTTAGAAGATAAAGGAAACAAAATAGCCTTCATAGATGAAAACGTGTTATCATGGCATAAATATTCCATCATAGAAGATGCTAGAGTTATTGGAAGACGTGAAGGGAATCTGTATAGACTACTAGAACGAAATGAAGAATCCCTAGTACATGACGAAGTCAACCCTAATGAGCTTTGGCATAAAAGGTACGCTCATATCAATTATCAAGAATTACCTTTCCTCAGAAAGATGGTTGAAGGGATACCATAATTGAAGTCTACACACGAAGGAATTTGCAAGGGATGTGCCCTTGGGAAGAATATCAAGAAACCATTCCCAAGCAACAACAACAGATCTAAGGAAACCCTAGATGTAATACACTCAGATGTTTGCGGTCCAATGCCAGTCAGATCTTTAGGAGGATCTCTCTACTACGTAACCTTCATAGATGACCATTCAAGGAAGACATGGTTGTACCTACTGAAGTCAAAAGATGAAGTATTCAACAAGTTCCAAGAATTCAAGGTAGAAATAGAAAACCTTATGAACAAGAAGATCAAGACATTAAGAACAAATAATGGAGGAGAATACACCTCGAAGGAGTTCATTGCATTCTGCAAATCAGCAGGGATTAGGAGGGAGATGACTGTTCCTCATAATCCTCAACAAAATAGTGTAGCAGAAAGAAAGAAAATATCTATCGAAGAAATGATAAAGGCCCTATTGAACGATCAAGATCTATCCATGTTTCTATGGGGAGAAGCAGGAATGCCGACAATATATGTACAAAACAGAAGCCCTCATCGCATATTGAAGGACATGACACTGGAAGAAGCATTCTCAAGTAAGAAACCTAACACAGAAAACCTAAGAATATTTGGATGTCAAGTTTATTCTCATATTCCCAAAGACAAAAGAAATAAACTAGAACCCTCAGGAAAGAAGGGGATATTCGTGGGATATAGTGATTCATCCAAAGCCTAAAGAATATATATTCCAGAACAACACAAGATAGAAGTAAGCAGAGACGTAACGTTCAATGAAAGGATGGCCTTCAGAAAATCTATTGAAGAAACTATAGAAGAAGAAGAAATTGAAGAACCAAATGAAGAAAACACAGAAAGCGAAAATAATGAAAAGGATCAACCTGATCATCCTATGGAGCCATGTGAGAACATTGATCCAGATAATATAACAAAGAACAAGAAATGACCAGCTTGGCTTGAAGCCAAATTACAGGACGCAGAAAGAATCAAAGTTCCAGAAGGAACATCCAGGAAGAGCAAAAGACCGAAAAGATTCTCAAGTTATGCATCATACATGACAAAACTTCTAGATGAAGAACCTACTACATTCGAAGAAGCAGTTAAATAGGGACAATGGAAAGAAGATATGGCGGAAGAACATTAGTCCATTATGAAAAATGAAGTATGGGAAATTGTACCCAAACCTAAAGAGAAATCAGTGGTAACCTCAAAATGGGTATACAATATCAAACATGCAACAGACGGAAGCGTGTATAAATATAAGGCAAGATTCGTGGCTAGAGGGTTCTCCCAGAAGGAGGGAGAAGACTATGACGAAACCTTTTCTCCAGTGTCAAGGTATATCTCCATCAAAACTATCATATCTCTTGTTTCTTCCATGGGATGGAATCTACACCAGATGGATGTAAAGACAACCTTTCTCAACGGAGCTATTGAAGAAGAAGTATATATTGAACAACCTCAAGGATTCGAGGTACATTCCAGAGACACTCATGTTTACATATTGAAGAAGGATATATATGGACTCAAGCAAGCTCTAAGGGCTTGGTACGCCAGAATGAACAACTATCTAACAAGACTTGGTTTCTCCAAGAGTCATGTAGATCCAAACATTTATTAGAAAGTCGTGGAAAATGCACCTGTGATTCTACTATTATATGTTGATGATCTATTCATAACAGGTGAAGAATCTCTAATCATCCAGTGCAAGAAGGATCTAGCCTCTGAATTTGATATGAAATATCTTGGTCTCATGCACTATTACTTGGGACTAGAAGTATGGAAGAAGCGTGGTCAAGTATTCCTTGGACAAGGAAAGTACGCAATAAAGATCCTTCAGAAATTTGGAATGATGGACTGTAAATTTATGGACACTCCTATGAATGCATATATAAGAAAAGTGAAAGTCCCAAATTCCGATCCAGTAGATCCATCTCTATATCGAAAACTAATTGGATCATTGATGTATTTGGTAAATACTCGACCAGATATTTGCTTTGCTGTAAATACATTAAGTCAGTTCTAGGTGGAACCTAGACAAGAACATTGGATAGCTGCAAAGCATGTCCTAAGATATATTCGTGGGACAATAAACTATGGGTTGAGATATACTGCATCTAGTGATATCCAACTTCATGGATTCACAGACTCTAATTGAGCAGGAAGTGCAGAAGACAAAAAGAGTACTTCAGGTATGTGTTTCAGTTTGGGCTCCGCTATGATATCTTGGGGCAATAGAAAATAGAAGTCTGTCGCACTCAGTACAACAGAAGCAGAGTATATGGTAGCTTGTGAAGCATGCACAGAAGTAGTATGGCTAAGGAAGTTAATATCCGATTTATTTGATCAGACTCCAGAATCGACCATAATATATTGTGATAATCAAAGTTGTATAAGATTATCCGAGCATCCAGTGTTTCATGAAAGGTCGAAGAACATTGAGATCAAATACTACTTTATTCGAGATAAAGTTCAGGAAGGAGAGGTAAATCTCGAGTATATCCCCACTAATGAGCAGACAACAGATATCCTGACAAAACCTTTATCCAGAATCAAGTTTGCATATTTCCAAGAGAAGATGGGGATCGTGGAAATAAGTCCCTTAGCTGAAAGGGAAGATTCTCCAAGCTTGAGAAGGTATGAAAAAAAAATTTTTTGAAAAACATTTATTTTTGTGATTCAAATAAATCTCCAGTTAGGAGGGAGCACTGAAAACATTATTTATTTTACAATTGAAAATTAGTCCAGATTGGACAGAGGCTTACCTGTTCGGAAAGTGGATTGAGATTTTTGATGGACAGTGACTTCCCATTCTAGTTAACATGGGAGGCAGACTGATTGTAGATGTATCATAGAAAATGACTTTCCATTATGGTTAACATGGGGAGTGGTCTAGGACAGTCATTTTTCTTGGCAGTCACTCTAAGTAGTGGTCAAGTATAATGGTCTGCCTCGCCGGGAAATCATTCTTTCGAAGTTCACAGCTATGAGTAGTTTCGAAGAATGGTTTGTTTTGGAGGTTGATGCAAGACAGACATTCCTCGAGGGTTATACATTCTCTCCAGGTTACACTTTGTTTAGTGTTGGAGGAATGGCCCAGGGTGGGGAATGGTTCAGACAGTTATTCCTCGAGGGCAGACTCATTCTCTCCAGGTTACACTTTGTTTAGTGTCGGAGGAATGGCCCAAGGTGGAGAATAGTCCAGGCTCAACAATTAGGGACAGTCATTCCTTAGGGAAGACTCATTCTCTCCAGGTTACACTTTTTTTAGTGTCAGAGGAATGGCCCAGGGTAAGGAATGGTCCAACCATTTCTTAGGGTTTATACATTCTGTCCAGGGTGCACTTTAATTAGTGTAGGAAGAATGGCCTAGGGTGAGAAATGGTCTAGGCTCAGAAATTAGAAATAATCCATCTTCCTTGTTTGAGAAGAATGGGGCAGATAGCCCATTGTTGATATTCTATACTGAAGGCAGACATTCTTTCAGATCTCACAGACGTGAGTGAAAGATTGGCCCAGATGATTCAGTTTTTATCATAACATTGTTTCTATGCAGGTTGCTATCAAATGTTTGTTATGAAGAATAAATGACAGTAGATATGCTACTATTTGTGATTATGTTTCACAGTTTGAGTAGTTACGTACTACCAGAATAGACACAGGTGTGTTCTATTAATTGATATTGTACCAGTTTTCATAAGAGATTATCCAGTCGGATAATAATGACAGGTGCTCATAGTGCTACCAGTTGAATGGTTTGTTGTGCTCAAGACCATACCTCCCTAGCTAGGAGGGAGTGTTAATATTATGGTAGCTTCGGGAGGTATGAACCTCTATTGTGACCTATGACGAGACTAGAATCCTCCGGAAGGAAGCAAAGAATTGAAGGAAACCCTAGACAAGTTGTCGGCTGAACAAATACATTTAAATTGAATTTATTGATACCCAAAAGGAGAAGTCGGCCCTAGTTAGCCTTCTTGGTTCACTATAAATACAGGGTGTCAGTTTCATTATTTCACATCTCAGCAGTTGCAGTGAGAGCTAAATCTGCGCAGACAGTTGCAGGCAATAGCAGTTTGGTGCGCAAGTTTCTGGGAGAGCTGGAAAGTGGTGTGCTAGCTTCTGGGTGGGATCATCTGTTCAACTTAGTTTCTATTTTTCTTGCTTGGTGCATTAGCCTCTCTTGGATATTGATTTCTACCAGGATTCTCTTCTCAGTCAAGGTCAAGGTGCTCAAAGGGTGGCTTCGGCCAGTGGTTGGGTGATGAGGGTATCGTCAATGGTAAAACAAGCACAATACTCTGTATTCTAATAGATGAAATGATGTATTAGCCTCCTCTGAGCAAAGAGAGTTGAGATGATGAACTCCAGATGACTCTCATGTGTAACGCGGTGAAAAATAAGATTTGTTGAGTTGGACGTGCTTGTGGATGAGCACAGGTGAACATGATCCTAGTGGCTAAGCACTAGTGAGTGTGGTTCTCCTGTGAGACACAGTGAGATAGAGATGTGGACATCCTTGTGGATGAGCACAGATGGATGTGCCCTTAGTGGTTGAGCACTAGTGGGTGTATGAGATCCCTTGCTATATTTTTCAAGAGTCAAACTTACTTGTAACCCTATTTGTAATGTAAAGGGTACAGGTCGGCCCCACCATAAAGTAAAAGATAATTAATGTAAAAGATAATTAATATGGTAATTGTTAATTATATTTTAAGTTATTGAGGTCGGCCCTATTGTGCCAATAGACAAATCATTTGATGTGATAAGTCTTATATAAATAAAGGTGAATCCCCATTGAAGAAACACACTTAACATTGTGTCATCTCATGATTTCAGAAGTTGTGGTATGAAATTATGAGAATTACAACACCCTCTTGTGTGTTAGGTTTGGTGATGGTGTGGGAGGTCTTTCTCTTGAAGAATATAGAAAAGGATTGGTTGGGTTTTATTCCCTTGTTGAGAAGGGTTTCCTAGGATACTTCTTGTGTTCTTTTGCATGGTTATTCTTCTTGTAATCTTGGTTTGTTGCAGTAGTTATGGTTCAAGTTAAAAGCTAAACAAAAAATTTAATTAAATGCTTAACGCATAGCTCATTGAAAATTCAAAAATAGTCACTTTGAGTAGTGGTCAAGTAGAATGGTTCACCTCACCGGGCAGTCATTCTTTTGAAGTTCACAGTTGTGAGCAGTTTCGAAGAATGGTCTATTTTGGAGGTTGGTGCAGGACAGTCATTCCCTAGGTCAGACTCATTCTCTAGGTTGCACTATGATTAGTGGCGGAGGAATGACCCAGTTAGGTGAATGGTCCAGGTTCAAGAATCAGGGACATGCATTCCCTAGGGCAGACTCATTCTCTTCAGGTTGCATTATGATTAGTGTCGGAGGAATGGCCTAGTTAGGTGAATGGTCCAGGCTCGGAAATCAGGGACAATTATTCTTCTATGCTTGGGAAGTATAGTCCAGATAGCCCATGGATGATGTTTTACTTTCTGAGAGCAGATGCTCTTCCAGATCTCATAGATGTGAGTGGAAGAATGGCCCAAATGACTCAGTTTGCATCATGATATTGTTTATGCAGGTTGATATCAGATGATATGATTGTTGTGGAGACTGTATGTCTCTGGACAATGGTTGTATGCTACTGTGGTGGATTCGATCCACTGATAGTGACTGTGTGTCACTGGTTAGTAGCAGTGTGCTATTAGGAGTGGTTGTGTACCACTGGATAGTAGTTGTATACTACTATGGATAGACACAATTGTGCTCTATTGGATGGAATTATAGCAACAATATGCTACTATCTGAGTGCCATGGAGACTACCACTAGTATTGGAGTTGATTTCCAGCTAGATGGATAGTCAATGTGTTTGTGGACGGACATTCTCCAGGCGGAGAATGGTCTAGACATAATAGATTGTTGATGGAAAGGCATTCTCTCTGTGGAGAATGGTACAGGTTGACATATCATGGACTGTTATTTTCCTAAGGCATAGATTGTGGCCCGATTAGAAAAATGGTTCAGGACTGATATTTTCCAAGGCATATAGGTAGACATGGATCTCTATGGTACATATGAACTGATTAGAAAATAGTCCTAGACATTCCTGTAGGAATGGTCTCTGTAGCCCATGGCGTAGCTTTCAGCATCTGTTGGGACAATCATTCTTCTAGGATGTATGTCTGGATTAGAATAATGGTCCTTGTATCACTCTGTGGAGTGAGTGACTTATTCAACATCATGCCTGATTACTCAGATGGAGTATGGCTTCAAGAGATGATGCAGTTGATGCTATCAAATGATACTGATAGTGATGATGTTTCTCGTGAGTTGATCTACGTGATCATGAGATAGCCTGTGTGGCTATGATGATGCTACCAGTTGAATGGTTTGTTTCTGCTCAAGACCATTGCTTTTAATACCTCCCTAGCTAGGAGGGAGTGTTGATATTATGGTACCTGTGGGAGGTATTAACCTCTACGTGTAACCTTTGACAAGACTAGAATATTTCGAGAAGCAAGAGAAACCCTAAAACGTTGGATACTGACCCTAGAAGACAAGTCGACTCAAAAGAATATTTAATATTGAGTTATTAGCCTCCAAAAAGAGAAGTTTCCCTAGTCAAGTGAGATAGAGAGGTATAAATAGAAGGCGTTAGAGATCTTTTGACACTCACTCACAACTGCATAAGACTAGTGGTGCACAAGTTTGGAGAGAGAGTGCAGTTGCAACAACTGCAACTGGGATTTTGGCTTTTGGTTGGACTTGGTCTCTTGATTATGGTTTGGAATTTTTTCTTGGTTTCTGGTTATTCTTTCTTGGTGTGCTACCCTTAGAGAAAGGTGTGCTATCCTTGGTTGGCTAATGGTCTACTACCAGAATTATTCTATATGTCGAGGTTAAGGTGCTCAAGGGTGGCCTTTGTGCCTATGGTTGGGTGAAAATATTGCTATATTATCTATGTAAAAACGAGCACATCTCTTTCATTCTAACACCGACTCCAAAAATGGATAGGTGGTCTAGGAGAGAGATGTACAAGGTGAGTAGATCTAAAATCTATGGTGCCAGTGGTATGAGGCTACTCTGGTCCATTGGAACCATCTCTCCTAACATTTGATGCCAAATGAAGAAACTCAAAATAGATGTCTCTTCGGAAGAAGAATTGGAAGAAGAGTTGGAATGATTGTCGTGCTACTATTTGGAAGGAAGATCTTGTAGATGTGGTCTGAAAGATATCATCTGACCACTGGTTTGTTTTCTAATATGAGGTATGGTTTGGTGACGCGGTTGGGGTCTCATGGAGGTAGAAATAGTGTCCCGTGTCCTCATTGATCTGGGGTCATCTCGATCCATCTGTTGCTTGGTGCGACTAGTCAGGAGCATCGTAGAAAACGAAGTGATCCACTAGGTGGGAGTTGGTCTAGGATGTGGATGTGGCTAGAGGATAGAATAGCAGAGAAGGAGGGACTCCTACGTGTATAATACCATGCATCTCTGTTCGGGGTACCTAAAGAAGCTACCAAGCATCTGTAGCTCTTTGAAAAGATAGTCGAACCGTCCTCAGATCTCCTAGTAAAGTAGGCAATAGAAGATAAAGTGCTCCTCAATCTCCATCTCTTAGAGATGGCATAGTTGGTAGATCATGTTGGATTGGTCAATTTGATGGTTAGTCTCAATCCATAGTCTATGAGAGTCTACTCTAAACTGGCCCAGGGGGATTCAAAGAGCGTGCATCCAATGGAAAAGTGTGTAATGGGGTTGAACAATGAGTCCATCCCTCATAACCGTGAAGTGATTAGCATAGAAGGCCATCTTTGGACGTAACCCACCCTGAGGGTTTATCTAAATGACTTGTACAAACGACTTGATAACTATGAAAGGAAAACTACAATTTTTTTCCAAAGAAAACCTTGTGGAAAAACCCAAGGGATGCCTCCCCATATTCATGGATGGCATCCGTAGTAAACCCGTCAGAGTAGACTATTGCACCTCACCTAGGGGAATTCAAACTAGGAACATGTTGGCATAGAACTAGCCAAATTCTCAACTACATTGGTGACAACTGGTTGAGCTAACCCCTGTAGAAATATTCTAGTAAAATGGCAATTAATGCAATGCATAAAATTTTCACCTCTTTCCTAGAGGTTTCTTGGATATTAACCTTGTGAATTTTCAGCCTTAGGTATGTTATGAAATATAAGTAAAACAGAAGGAACAACGGACAATATTTCAACTCTTAACAACCCAATCCACTAGGGAATTCAAGAGAAAAGATACCAAAGTGTTCTAGTTAGTTTCGGCCTTCTAGGGCAATCTTATATTGCATATAACATATCTGAAAATCACTTATGACTATTGTTAATATAGCAATAAATCTACTTTATCTTCTTCAATATAAATGTTAAATCACTTAACAATTCAGTGTTAACTTATGTCAAATCAGCATGACATAGAAGTTCTCAAAATTACCAAAACATGAAGAGATAGATGGCTGAAAATCAAATGTACAATTACATAAGTATTGTATAGCTGGAAACTTCATTAATATGCATAAATATGAAGTTCATGTACATATCATAGCCTTATCACAAGGCTAGTACAATCCTCTAGCTCTCCATAACCCTAGCTAGTGGAAATAAAGAAAACCCTAGCTCACACCAAGGAGCTCCAACAAGCATGCATCACACAAGCATGACTTCCAAGGCAAGACGTTTCCTCTTCTTCTTCACTTCAACAAATACAACCTAGGTTTCATCTCAAAATCCCAATCTCCAAGTGATGAAACCCTAACCCTAGTATTCTCAATGCTCCAAGAATTTCAAGAAACCCTAGTGACTCTGAGAGAGAGAGAGAGAGAGAGAGAGAGAGGGGGGGGGGAACTAGTGTGCTCCTCTTAGTCACATCTCTAACACAAGTGTGATAAGAATGATGAGTGTGGAAAGACCATCATCTCAAATGTCTTCTTCACAATATTAAACCTTAGTATCTCACAAGTGCAAGCTCTCGACAAGGACATCCTCTTTCCCTTTCGTAGCTTCTCATAGGGTTTTCTCATGAGTCCTAGTGATTCACTTCAGGAAGACGAGTACAAAGAAAAGAGTAAAACAATGATGATGATAAAGAATGTACTCTTTCCTTCCTCTATATATGTGAGAAGTAAGGGAGGCCTACAATACATATGTGGGTCTATGCCCTTACAAGCAACCTACAATAACATATGTAGGTTCACACATGTGGAGCGCTACACTCCAAGGGTACACATGTCAAGCTCCAAGGTGATGTCATCCAAAAACAAGGCTTCAAATTCAAGGGCACTCCATGAGGTGTGTCCAATGCTCCTCACAAACCTGTAAAGACTCCAACAAACCTCCTAAGCCATGTCCTCCACTAGTTTCACTCCTCTTTCTTGAACACTATTGCAACCCAAGCATCCTCAAGTCAACTCCAAGCCTCCATGCAAGTGTCCAAGCTACCCCATGCTATTTAGGTCCCAATGCCCTCATCCAATATGCAAAAATTTCCTCATTTCATGTAGGGTGTTCTCCAAGCAAATAACCATCTCCATGTAGCCATCATGTAGAATGTCACCAAAGTTGTCTAAAGATATCCAATGCCCTAGGGAAGAATATCATTCAAGCACTCAATTGAGGTTAAGAAACCATTGAGAAAGACATCTCCAATGTGAAAATCCATCACGAACCATCTCTCATGTGCAAATCCATTCCAGATCATCCAGGGGCTGATCAGACACCATGTACCCCAAATCTCATGAAGCACCCACAAAGATGGTGTAAACATTTTCATAGTAACCCCCAAAACTAACAACCCCTTGGGATAAAAGGATAATGACAATTACTAAAGCATATAATAATGATTAGTTCTTACAACCACCTCGATGAAGATGCCAATAAGTCAAAGGCACTTGCCATTCCTCATCGAGCACCATAAATCTAGCATAACTTGTTTATGAATATTATCTAAGGAGGCTGTAGTCATAGAGACATCCTATGCAATCCTTGGTAGAAGTCATGTAATACATAACAATAAGAAGTATTTTTTCCAATATTTGATGTTGGTCTCCCATGTAGTGAAAATAAGCTATTAATCTGTCAATGCATAGAAGTCGTATTCTATGGATGGCTCTTTTTGATGTTCATGAGGAGCTCCACAGATCTAGGATAAGCAAGGATTGAAATGGCATTTGCCTATCTTGCAACAAGTGATGCATGTGAGTGAATGACTCCCTAACAAATCAGGCTAAACTTGATAACAAGAAAAAGCATAATTATCTTTCAATTAGAAGATACAAACTCCTTCAAGAACTTAAGCATAACCTTGAGATATTTTAGAGGATGCTTCTTCTAGAAAAACCCTTTTGGCCTACTTAAGTTTGAAAGTTTGGACCTTTCATTCCTCATCACTCTATGATATCCCTAACTAGGTGATCTGGAATGGATCATTATATAACTTGTCAGCTATCTTAGTACTTTTTGGGTGGAAAAATTGGAGGAATTGGTTTGCAGGGCCCATTTTAGGGGCAGGTCCCAGTTTGGTGATTTTGGGTCTAGAACTTTCCAGTTCCAGCTTGAGGCATCAAACGACACTTTTTGGGGTCAAAACTTTGAAAGCATATCTAATGGCCCCTTGATATTTTTCTACACACCGAAAGCGTTGCAAGGTGCAAAAATCACCTCAATTGGAGTTTGTATGTGGAAGTTCTGCCTCCCACAAGTTGACCTATCCTTTTGATCACCATGCTACTGATTGGATGCCATGTTAGCCCCCATTACTCACACATGTGGGGATAGTCACCTTTGGACTTTCAAGAATATTCTAGAGGGTCCAAAACCCTAACACTAATTGAGGGTTGAGGCATGCAAAACCCCTAACCTTAACCCAAGATGACTACTAGGCTATGTTAAATATTGGGCCGCTAGGAAGAGAAGGGGTTCCATTCCCTTTGTATTGTTATTGTTTCATATTTGAGTAGATTATATTGGAGTGGGATATTGAAGCACGATAGAGGAGGTAGAAGATTCTGTAGCAACCCTTCAGAGGCCATAGTTCCCATGGAAACTCCATAGTCAGTGCCCCTTTCTTTGTAATTGCATTTTATAATTGAGAAAAATAGAGCAAAGCATAGGCCTCACCTTCTGGCTAGGTTTTCTCCCATATTGGGTTCCCTAGGTAACATCTTGTGTTCATTTCTATGGATGGTGTGTTCATTTTCTTGTTCTTTCATTCCAGTTTCAGTTATTTCCATAAATTTGAGCGTCGAGCTAGTAATAATAAATCTGAGATCTAAGGCAATAAATGAGGATATTGTTAGATTTGTTGTGACGAATTGTTCCAGTAGAATATCCATGACAATTTATATATCACTAGGTTCCCAAAGAGTTATCACCTTAATCAACTTCATGGCATTTTTTTCACCTATAGGATGCAATACAAAACTATCTATAAGATGTAGCCAGGTAAAGTTGTAAATATTGAAGGCTGCTAGTCGAACTTTGTAAAACATGAAGTGGATCCCCTTGCCCATCTAATGTTGTTTGTTATGGATTCCCTATGTCTTATATATCCCATATCATCCATCTAATTTATAGATTAGGGGATCCAAAAGAGTGATATGGAGTTTTTTACACCACATATTGTATGAGGTTCCACATTGTGATTTTCATCACATTGATTTCTTAGAGCATTGGACTGACTTGGGGGGATACATATTGATGGAGCCCCTTCTATTCATGGAATTGGATCATTTGATGGAGTTCTTTGGTTGGGGAGTTTCACTTCCCCTTGGTTGGATGATTGTGCTTGCTAGTCTGATTGTCTTCTCACATGTGCTTTCCCTGTTGATTGGTTGCATGTTTGATAGTCTTGGAGCATGCTATCTCATTTTGGTTTTCTTGTTTATATTTCATATGGATTATGGGCCTAGTCCCCCAAGGGGTTAAAGGATGATGTTAGGAGGTATATGTTTCATGACATTGTTTGGGTTTTCTAGTGACTTTTTTCTTATGATGTTGTATTATTTGTGTTACTAAGAGAGGTGTTCTACATGGTCCTCTTGTGTTGGATGTGTGGTAGGGACATACTTGATGATTAGATGGGTTAACATTTCTATTGTTCCCTTCTCTTATGATGTTGAGGTGGTTAGATGATGGATGTGTTGTGGGAGTGCACTTTGCCTTGGTGGGATTCCCCTAGGTGTTATGACTTAACATTTGTAACATTTGCTAGACATCACCTAGGTGGAATATGTTTGGTGATGTTAGTACCCTCGTTGAGTACTTTTTCCTAAGTTTGAGTAGATGAGGGGGTGGTGTACTACATACATTTTTGACATTCAAACCTTTGTTAAGGTTTGATGAGGTTTTATTATGTTATAGTCCTTTGGTGATGCACCCTAGGTCCAAACCTAGGTGGAGCTTCTATTTTGTCATTGGGTTGTTATCATGGTGGTCTTTGCTAGGATATATGACTTATTTCCATGGTACAATACTTATTGGAGTGCATCCCCCCCTATTGGCACATATGTTAATGTTGATTAATCATTTGGTGACTATTGAGAGGTTGGACTATGGATTTATTTGAGCATTAACCTTTGTGCACACATGTTGAGGTTGATTTAACTATTCAATGGTTAAATTAATCCATTTTATTACCTTGGAGGTTAATAGCTTGAGTGCCCTACTTCACTTGGTAGCTATTCACACTTGGAGGGGTTATTTGGAGGTTATGTGAGGATTTTTTATGGAGTGATCCTCTCTTGGCCAAAATTTTTGAGGTTTACATGATTATTTTAATTTTGGAGAGGTTGGCACATTCTCCTTGGGCACACTCTCTCTTGTACACATGGTTTGGAGGGATTTGTTGATGGTGTTGGGAAACAACACATGGTTTTGGCATGGACATTGATGAATTCTAACCACCTTGGCACTTATTCCTATGGTGTATTTCACATGGATATATTATATTATTTGTTGGGTGTTTGAAGTTGTTACATGGCATAATTTTCTAGAGCACACCTCTCTTAGGTGCTTTCTCATCTTTATTGCATGGATATTTCAGTGACACTTCTCATCTTTTGACCTTCATTGGAGGGCAGTCTCACCTCTTTGACTTGGTACATATATTATTTTATGAGGTGGTTATTGAGGGATTTTATTGAGATGCATCTAGCATACTTGGAGGGTGCACTTGTGGAGACACTTCTTGCTATTCTTGGAGGTATATATTTCATTATTTCATGGAGTTTTGGCATGGTCAAAACCCTAATTGGCCCTTCTCTCCTTGTTTTTGTCTTACTAGAGATGGTCCACTTGCTATCTTGGGGTTTGACTACTTCATTTCTTGTGGAAGGCTCCATCAAATTGGCACCTTGCACATTCATCCATGAAATTGGTTACCTTGGGACTCACACATGTGGATTGATTACATGCATTTTGTGGACCACTTGCTATTTTTGGAGGTTTGTTATGGATCATTCTTCTAGGAGGAATATTTTATTGTGTTATCTTTCATGCGCCTTGGAGGCAACACTTTGTGAGCGTTTCTAGCTAGACCCTTGAGATATGTTGCCAGAGCGTCGAGCGAAGTGGGAGCGTCATTTTGCAAAAATGTCTGAAGCGGGAGCGTCTTGAGAGCATCTTTTATTTATATTGTGTTTATGTAATATCCCTAGAGTTTCTAGGGACTCAAACCAGCTGGCAAACAAATTAATTGTGCAATTTCTCGCACATTATTTTTACCCTAACCAATTCATGAATAACACCGATACCAAATTTCAATTGTTGTACAGTAACAGTAGAAAAGATACCATGTAATACATAATCTTCAGTGATATTTAAACCAGTAATGATAGTATCCAAAGCAGTGTCCAAAACCAACAATGTACAGTATCCAAACCAAGCAGTAAACAGTGTCCAAACTGGGCAGTAAATAGTATCCAAAACCAATAGTAAACCCTCAAAGAGGCTGTTGTCCAAACTTTGCACACTAGGAGTACTGGTGACCAAATATAGAATTTAAATATTGACTTCAACAGTCACTTAGACAATTTAGCAATAAACACCAGTTTCTTAGAATGACTAGCAACAAAATATACTAGACTAAGCAATAAACTCGGAGCATCCACAGGGTGACTCGATACTATGGTTCATGTGCTGGATCAAACTTCCCAACTACAGACTAGGGATATACTCTTTCCGTCTCTTCTTCCAGTGCCCTTATGCCTTCGGCCTGCAGGCTAGTGCCTCTAATTATCCATGCAAGCACCTCGGTCCAACAACTATGGGGTTCGGCCCCTCTTCTTGACCCTCTCCAATCTTTTGCAATAGCTCCTGGCGATTGTGGTGAAGCTTCAGCCTATCCAATAAGGGAAGTCAACCCTCAAGAGGCCCCTCTGATCTGAAAACACAGTTTGGCCCCCTACCAATGCACCTTTTTTAGTCACTAAACCTTCAAGAGACAGGTTCCTGATGCAATGATGAACAACGCTGAGCTAGGGTGAGGCTAGCCCACCGAAACTCAGTAACAAAGGATTAAACAACCCTCCGAAGGGACTGAGGCAGCCACCTCCCAAGTCAAATATAGAAAAATCCTTAATCCAAATCATGTCCTTCCAAATGTGCCTCTCACTTCTTTATATAGACTCCCTTAGCTCGATTTCCTCCTTTGCAGGTGACTTGCTCTTCTAGTTAGGTGTATTTCCTTCATTTAGGCCCCAAAGATTCCTCTAAGAGAAAATCATTTCTCCATGAAGACCCTTGGGACCCCTTGGCTCCCCTATTCTTGGGGACTATGGCCTACGGGGAGCCTCGTAAGCCAATGCATCCCTCCTATGATGGGATTCAAAGGGGGGGGATATGACAGTTCTCCTTCCTTGATATTGCTTGTCCTGAAGAAATTGCAACCCCAGATGCTGTAAAATATTCTCTCCTTCCCATGTGGAATCCTCTTTCGGTAGACCCTTCCATCTTATCAAGTATTCATTGATTGTCTTGTTCCTCAAGTGTTTTTCTTTGAATGCCAAAATCTGCTCGAGAACCAAAATCAAACGATCTTCCTCGTCCAGGGGTGGTAAATTCATGGAAGAAACAACCTGCTAGCCCAAGGCTTTGTTGAGGCAAGAAACATGGAACACATTGTGAATCCTGCTACCCTATGGTAGGTCTAACTCATAAGCCACCTCTCTAACTCTTCTGATCACCCTATAGGGCTCGTAGAAACGTGTCTCAAGATTTTCTGCATCACTCTTTTTAAGAGAAGACTGTCGATATGGTTGGAGTCTTAGAAAAACCAGATCACCCACCTCGAGGCTATGTTCCACTCGGTGTCAGTGTGCATATGTCTTCTGTTGATTCTGTGCCATCCGTAAGTTGTCCTTTAGGACCCTCAAGATGTCCAAACTCTCCTGAATCTAGTCCTTGGCTTTGGGAGCCCTGCTCTTGCCAAATTTCAACTCTACAAATGATAGGGCCTCATATCCATACAATGCTCTGAATGGGCTCATTCCGACATACATGTGATGGGTGGTATTGTAGTAATGCTCATCAAGATGCAACAATCTAATACACACCTTTTGTTGTCCGAACACATAGTGACGCAAGTATCCCTTAACCCACTTGTTGATGATCTCAGTTTGCCCATCTGTCTGGGGGTGATAACTTGTACTGGGTGTCAACTCTGTCCCTGCTAATCTGAAAAACTTTGTCCCTACCTTCCGGGCCTCCTTTGATCACCTGAATTCCCCCTTTTTAGTGAGGTCATTCAATGGTGCACTAAGATGGGAAAACCCCCTCACAAAGCGTCGGTATTAGCTACATAACCCCAAGAAGCTCCGTAGCTCTGTCAATGATCGAGGCATGGGTCAATCAAGTATCACTCGTATATTCTTATGGTGGACCTGTACCCCCTGTGCTCCAATAATATGACCCAAGTATAAGATCTTTGTCAAGCCAAACTTGCACTTGTCATAGAGTGACTGCTCCTCCATGATGTTGAGTATCTCGTTCACATGACGTAGATGATCCTCCCACGTCCTACTGTAAATCAATATGTCATCAAAGAATACCAACAAGAACTTCCTCAACTGCTTGTTGAATATATGGTTCATACATGATTGGAACACAGCTAGTGCATTAATCAAGCCAAAGGGTATGAATAGGAACTCATAATGTCTGTAGTGGCACTGAAAAGTTATCTTGTGTACATCCTCCTCTTGTACTTTGATCTAGTGGTATCTTGACTTGAGATCTATCTTTGAGAAATAGATCGCCCCATGAATCTCATCAATCCTCGAAATCAGGTACCTATTCTTAGTGGTCTTCCTATCCAAGTCCCAATAATATATGCACATCCTCAGGGCGCCATCCTTCCTTTTCACTAGTATTACTGAAGAAGCAAAAGGAATGGCACTAGGCCTGATGTGTCCCATCTCCAAAATCTCATGAATAGTCTTCTCGATCTCATCCTTAAACTTATTTGGATGTCGATATGGGGTAGTGACGACGGGCTTAGTCCCCTCCTCAAGATCGATGGTGTGCTCAAATCCCCTATCTGGTGGTACTCCCAGTGGAATCTGCTCGAACACCTTGTCATGTTTTCCTAGCAACTTGTGTACATCCATGGGATAGTGTTGACAACCTTTCATATTATTCTATGCAGTGACTAAACATTATGTTGCCCATGCGGTATCCTTGTGCCTAAGGATGGCCTCCATCCTCTTAGCTGATACGATCATGGGCAGATATGTAGTCATACCCCTCAAAACAAATATTCCACCTTCCTCATCTTTGAATTCCATCCTCATGATTTTGTAGTTCATGTTGATGTCTCCTAATGAATAGATCCACTGGATGCCCAATACTATGTTGGTGTCTTCCAGATCGACCACGTAGAAATCATTGGTCAATGTGTAGTTACCCATCGTCACACGTAACCCTCTGATCCTCTGAGTACACCCTAGATTGCACCCATCTACTACTACCACACTGAATCCTTCAAACTCTTATGTTGGGATTCCCTTCATGTCATCTAATGTTGCGTCAATGAAATTGTGGGTGGCTCCACCATCAATTAGTGTTGTAATCCGTTATCCCTATACAAATACTCTAATTTTGAATGTGTAATACTTGGGAACTCCTGAGAGTGTGGCTATGACCACCTTCTTGGGCTCTTCACGAGATGACTCACCCTCACTGTGTGGTTGATCCTCCTCATGATTGTTTTGTACCTCTCCCAGTACGTGACATGTCTCCTCATCATCCTCTCCACTGTAATTTCCCCAGGGTTTCTAGGGACTCAAACCAGTTGGTAAACAAATTAATCTCCCACGCCCTCATCTTCTCATCATTCAATCAACCACGGGCTGACAAGATTAGAGCTCTGGTACCACTGTAATATACCTAGGGTTTCTAGGGACTCAAACCAGCTGGTAAACAAATTAATTGTGCAATTTCTCACATTATTTTTACCCTAACCTGTTCATGAATAACACCAACACCAAATTTCAATTGTTGCACAGTAATAATAGTAGAAAAGATATCATGTAATACCCAATATCTAGTGATATTTAAACCAGTAATGACAGCATCCAAAGCAGTGTCCAAAACCAATAATGTACAGTATCCAAACCAAGCAGTAAATAATGTCCAAATCGGGTAGTAAACAGTGTCCAAAATCAGCAGTAAACCCTCAAAGAGGCTGCTATCCCAACTTTGCACACTAGGAGTACTAGTGACCAAATATAGAATTTAAATGTTGACTTCAGCAGTCACTTAGACAGTTTAGTAATAAACACTAGTTTCTGAGGATGACTATCAACATAATATACTAGACTAAGCAATAAACCCGAAGCATCCATGGGGTGACTCAGTATTGTTATTCCTGTGTTGGATTAGCCTTCCCAATTGCAAACTAGGGCTATACCCTTTTCGTCTCTTATTCTAGTGCCCTCATGCCTTCGTCCTATAGGATAGTGCCTCTAATTATCCATGCAAGCACCTCTGTCCGACAGCTATGGGGCTCAACCCCTCTTCTTGACCCTCTCCAATCTTCTGCAGCAACTCCTGGTTATTGTGGTGAAGCTTCAGCCTATCCAGTAAGGGAAGTCAACCCTCAAGAGGCCCCTCTGATCTGAAAACATTGTTCATCCCCCTCCCAATGCACCTTTTTCGGTCACTAAACCTTTAAGAAACATATTCTTGATGCAACGATGAACAGGGCTGAGCTAGGGTGAGGCTAGCCCACCGAAAATCAATAACAAAAGTTAAACAACCTTCCAAAGGGACTGAGGCAGCCACCTCCCAAGTCAAAGACAAAAAAATTCTTAATCCAAATAGTGTCCTTCCAAATGTGCTTCTCACTTCTTTATATAGACTCCCTTAGCTTGATTTCCTCCTTTGCAAGTGACATGCTCTTCAAGTTAGATGTCTTTCCTTAATTTAGGACCCAAATATTCCTCTAAGAGCAAATCGTTGCTCCATGAAGACCCTTGGGACCCCTCATCTCCCCTATCCTTAGGGACTATGGCCTATGGGGAGCCCCCTAAGCCAATGTGTCCCTCCTACAATGGGGTTCAAAGGGGGGATATGACAGTTTATATTAAAAAAAACACACAGAAAGACAAATTAGCTGCAAAATATATGAAACCATGCATATTTGTACATTAATATAGATATAAATGGCATCCATAGTACATCAATAATTAATCATTCAAGCATCAACCATCTAGATTCTAGCAATTACAAACTTACAAACCAACATACAAATTTTTAAGCCATAGAATAGAAAGTAGACCATTAACTTATGGAATGAAATTAATTATCCATAATCCAACCATTGTCAACAATAACATGAGTCATGACCAAATAGTTATGTTTACAAAATAGGCCATTTGCACTGAAGTATGAAGACCTAAAGGTTCAAAACAATAAAGTTTAAACTTTAAACTTAGCTTGTCGCTAAATACTATGAATCTATCATCTATAGACCATGACATATAAAGTAGCGATAAAGGAGAAACATCAAAAAACTATCCCATCCTCCTTACACCACCACAATTGTTTCATAGGCCTCCTCGTGGTGGAAATGGAGCCTCTCGAGAAGGACGAAAGTGGTCACGAAACTATGCAGAGGTAGATGTAGATGATCGTGGCAGAAGTGAAGATGAAGCTCCTAGTGTTGTACCTAGAGTCCTGGACATGGGGACCATGGAAGTGGATGGGGTTGGCATCTTAACATGATCATCATCATCCAAAAGAGCATTCTCCAATTTCTCTAAAAACAATACTCCATCCTCCAAATTATCCTCCTCTGGATTGTTGTCCCAACACTTCAAGTTTCTATCCATCTTCGCCTCCTCACAATAATGGGACAACAATCGCACGCTGTAATGAACATAAACCAACCTCTCTGACCAGTTTACATTCAACATGTTTCTTTTGATGCTATGAATGAAACTGTAGGTTCTCCAACACATTTGTAGAAGAAGTGTTCACCACCTGTGAAAGCACCCGTGTTGCCAAACGTTGTAGTTGTGGGGCAACACAACCATGAGGGAGTCGGGGTTTGGGATTATCTCTTTAGATCTTGAAACTTGAAAGTTGAAACTTGAGATAGATGGATGCCTTTTTTCTCTCCTCCAAGCTCCTCTTTTCTAACTCTTCTAAGCTCTCCTTTTCTCTCTCCTCCAAGCTCTCTCAAATCTGCACTCTCCAAGCTCTCCTTTTCTCTCTCCTCCTCTCCAAGATCAAGAAAACATAGATGAAAGAGTGAGGGGAATGGAGGGATATTAACTCCTTTATTCTCCTCCTTTATTTCCCCTAAACCCTAAGCCCAAGGTAGGACCCACCCTTTTCATAAATTATTATTTTTTTTAATAAAAAAAATGTCTTTTTTTGGTTATACGCGGGAGCATCCAGGTCCCCCACTAGAGAGAACATGAAGCGTGGAGAGAGTGTGCCTAGAGAGTCCTGAGAGCATGCTCCAAAAATTCTGGGGCACTCTTGGATTTTTGGAGTGTGCTCTAAGGTTGGCTTCCTAGGCGCTCTAGCTCAGAGTGGGCATCCGAGCTTCAAAGCGGGGGGGGCGCTCTTGGTAATGTAGCCCTTGAGAACAACTTTCTAGGTTGAACATTATTTTATTATATTTGCATGTATTCATGGCTTAACATGGACCTCCCCTTCAAACACATGTTGTCCTAAACCTTTAACTAACTGCAGGTGCTTTTGCATGAATAACTCATCTTTCCATGTTGCCTATTCAACTGGTCTTCCTATCCAAGTCCCAATAATCTATGCACATCCTCAGGGCGCCATCCTTCCTTTTCACTAGTATTACTGAAGAAGCAAAAGGGTTGGCGCTAGGCCTGATGTGTCCCATCTCCAAAATATCATGAATAGTCTTCTCGATCTCATCCTTAAACTTCTTTGGATGTCGATATGGGGTAGTGACAACGGGCTTAGTCCCCTCCTCAAGATCGATGGTGTGCTCAAATCCCCTATCTGGTGGTACTCCCAGTGGAATCTGCTCGAACACCTTGTCATGTTTTCCTAGAAACTTGTGTACATCCATGGGATAGTGTTGACAACCTTTCATATTCTTCTATGCAGTGACTAAACATTATGTTGCCCATGCGTTATCCTTGTGCCTAAGGATGGCCTCCATCCTCTTAGCTGATACGATCATGGGCAGATATGTAGTCATACCCCTCAAAACAAATCTTCTACCTTCCTCATCTTTGAATTCCATCCTCATGATTTTGTAGTTCATGTTGATGTCTCCTAATGAATAGATCCACTGGATGCCCAATACTATGTTGGTTTCTTCCAAATCGACCACGTAGAAATCATTGGTAAATGTGTAGTTACCCATCGTCACATGTAACCCTCTGATCCTCTGAGTACACCCTAGATTGTACCCATCTAATACTACCACACTGAATCCTTCAAACTCTTATGTTGGGATTCCCTTCATGTCATCTAATGTTGTGTCAATGAAATTGTGGGTGGCCCCACCATCAATTAGTGTTGTAATCCGTTATCCCTATACAAATACTCTGATTTTGAATGTGTAATACTTGGGAACTCCTGAGAGTGTGGCTATGACCACCTTCTTGGGCTCTTCACGAGATGACTCACCCTCACTGTGTGGTTGATCCTCCTCAGGATTTTTTTGTACCTCTCCCAGTACATGACATGTCTCCTCATCATCCTCTCCATTAGAAAGCACTTTTCCTTTACCCATGCATCTGTGACTTGGCTCTAAAGGATCCTTGCGGGTGAAGCAAAGCTCCTTCCGACTGAGTTCCCTTCGATTTTCTTCATCCAAATGATCCTTTCTTGTCCATTCCTTCTAAAATGGCTTCCTGTCCTAAGGCATAGGAGGAATGCAAGGTTTGGTTGGTCCTTTAGTCTTTGGTATTGTATCTATCATATCAAGTGTCTTCATAATAGCATCTAGTACTGTGGTTGGTTTGAAGGCCTTGACCCACCCATGCTGTTATCACTGAAATTTCGTTCGCACAGGGCGACAAAGAACTCCGCATCGTCAGCACAGAAAAACAGTCATTCATGGCACAAGGATTAACTCCACAGCACATCAAAAGGGCCAAAACTATACAAAGTTGGCTAAAAAGATTAAAAAGCGCATCGCGCCCATGGTAAACTAGCGCATGCGCGCATTATATTCGTACATCGGGCGCATATGCGCGGCTGTGGGGTGCAAAACCTGCGCGCCTGCCAAACGGCGCATTTATGAAGCTGGTCGGCCTCCCAACCACTAATGGATCGGATCCCAAGTCGATTTGACATCAAATCCGAGCTCAATCTGCATGGGGAGGCTGGTCAAAGACCTAAATGTGCCCTAATGTGCCTCTCTTCACATTCAAAAGGGGGGTGCATAATAGCTCAA
>ML776553.1:6538613-6620725 GCA_009831015.1 Picea engelmannii | reverse complement strand
ATATATATATATATATATATATATATATATATATATATATATATATATATATATATATATATATATATATATATATATTCATAATATTATTTACATTCATCGACCTTTTTCACAAGGTCCATTCACATCACACATTCACATTTATGAGTTTGCCACAGTACCTAGCCAGTATAGTTATTTTTACAGACTGGGGGAAACAGGGTGTTACAGATGCCTTTGTTCTCTCCTCCAAGATCCTCTTTGCTAACTCTTCTAAGCTCTCCTTTTCTCTCTCCTCCAAGATCTCACAAATCTACACTCTCTAAGCTCTCCTTTGCTCTCTCCTCCTCTCCAAGCTCAAGAAAACATAGATGAAAGAGTGAGGGAAATGGAGGGAGAATAAATCCTTTATTATCCTACTTTATTTCCCCTAAACCATAAGCCCAAGGTAGGACCCACCCTTTTCATAAATTATAATTTTTTTTAATAAAAAAAATTTCTTTTTTTGGTTATACGCGGGAGCGTCCGGTTCCCTCGCTAGAGCGCACATGAAGTGTGGAGAGAGCGTGCCTAGAGCATCCTAAGAGCATGCTCCAAAAATTCTGGGCCGCCTCCTGGAGCACGACACTCCTAAATTGGTAGGGAGTGACCATGAGCAGGCCAGGGCACACTCTTAGATTTTTGGAGTGCGCTCTAAGGTTGGCTTCCTAGGCGCTCTAGCTCAGAGCGGGCATATAAGCTTCAAAGCAGGGGACACTCTTAGTAATGTAGCCCTTGAGCACATCTTTCTAGGTTTAACATTATTTTATTATATTTGCATGTATTCATGGATTAAGATGCCCCTCCACTTCAAACAAGTGTTGTCTTAAACCTTTAACTAACTGCGGGTTCTTTTGCATGAATAACTCATCTTCCCATGTCGCCTCTTCAACTGGTAGGTTCTTCCACTTGATGAGGTACTCAGTAATTGCTCAATTTCGTGGCTTCATAGTCTATTTTTCAAGGATTGTTTCTGGTTCTAGTATGGTTTTCCCTTCTTCATTAATCTTTGGTAAAATAGTTTGAACATGGATCTTGTCACTGATTACCTTCTTTAAGAAAGAAACATGGAATACTAGATGTACACGTGAAGATGGAGACAACTCCAATTTGTAATCCATACTTATAATCCTCTGCAACAACTTATAGGGACCATAATACCTCGGTTCTAATTTGTTGTCCTTCGTTTGTATGGTTGTAGCCTCAAAAATACCCAATCCCCCACTTCAATTCCATTTCACTGCGATGTTGATCTGCTTGTTATTTCATCCTATTTTGTGCTATAACCAAGTTGTCCTCCAATAGTTTTAAGACCTCTTGTTGGTGCCTTATGTGGTCCTCCATTGAACCTTTGTATTCCCTTTCAAGGGTGATGTGATGAATGAAAGATGATATCCATAAAGTGCCATAAATGGGGACATTTTTGATGAAGTATGGAAGGATGTGTTGTACCACCATTCTGCTAAGAGAAACCACTTGATCCATTGTGCCTGTTTATCATATGAAAAGCAACGAATATATCCTTCTAGACATTTATTCAAAATCTTAGTTTTCCCATTAGATGGAGGATGATATGATGAACTATGGGCCAATTGAGTACCAAGACAAGAAAATAATTCAGTCCAAAAATTTCCGGTGAAAATTGGATCTCTGTCATTTACAATAATCTTGGGGATTCCATGTAGCTTTTGAACTGTCTCCATGAATGTTATGGCTATTGTACTTGCTTTAAAAAGATGAGAAAGTGAGAAAAAATGAGCATACTTTTTCACTCGATCCACTACTACTATGATGGCATTGTTTCCTTCAGATTTGGGTGAGCCTATAATAAAATCCATTGAAACCTCTTCCCAATGTTGACTTGGTATAGATAATAGTTGTAGGATACCTAGGGTCTTGATTGTCTCTCCCTTTTTTTATTGATAGACCACACATTCAACCTCAAAATTTTGAACTTCAGTTTTAATACCTTCCCAGAAAAAATACTTCTTGATCATGTGGTAAGTTTTCAGAAGCCCTGAATGTCCTCCTATAGGAGTAGTGTGCAATTCCAAAGGGACCTTTTGTTTGAGTTGGGAATTCTTGCATAGATATAGGCGATCTTGATACCACAACAAATCATTCTTCCACAAATTTATCTAATGCACTTGGGTCCTTTTGTAGTTGTTGAATGATCTTGCATACCTTTGATCTTGCTTCTATTCTGTCCTTGCTTCTTTCATCCAATCAGATTGTGGAATGGAAATAGCACATAGTAAATTCTTTGTTTCTTATTCTTTCTTTGAAAGTTCATCTGCTACCATATTGTGTTTTAAATTTTTGTAGAAAATTTCAAAGTCATAACCTACAATATTTGTAACCCATTTTTGTTTCTCTTTTCAAGATAATCGTTGTTCCAAGAAGAACTTCAGATTATCATGATCTGTTTTTATTTTGAAGTGTCTTCCTATTAGGTAAGGGTGCCATTTATTGAATACATGTAGTATGGCCAACATTTCTTTTTCAAAAATGGGTTTGAGTAAGTTCTTTCCTTTAAGTTGGTTTCTTTCAAAGGTAAGGGGTCTTCCTTCTTGCATTGGAACTGCACCAATGCCATGGCCTGAGGCATCACACTCCACAATAAAGGTTTTTGTGAAGTCAGGTGTGGCTAGGATAGTAGTCATACACATAGCCTCCTTAAGTTTTTCAAAATATTTTGGTTGCTTCTCGAGTCCAATAAAATGCCTCCTTTAATAATGTTGTTAGAGGTGTTTCTATTCGACCATACTTCTTGATAAAATTGCAGTAATAGACTGCATATCCTAAGAATCCTCTAATATTCTTCAAGGTTTTCAGAATTTTCCATTCCATCATAGCTTTGATTTATTAGGGTTCACTTTGACCCCTTCATGAGATACAATATGACCCAAATATTCCACTTCTTGAACCCCAAAGGAACACTTGGAAGGCTTTGCATATAGTTGTTTCTCTTCCAATAGTTTTAAGACCTTGTCAACATGTTGTACATACTCTTCCCAAGATTTGATATAGATTAGTATATCATCAAAAAATACCAACACAATTTTTCCAAGGAAGGGTTTGAAGATAGAATTCATCAAGGTTTGAAATGTTGAAGGTGCATTAGTAAGGCCAAATGGCATAACCAATAACACATAATGACCGAATGTGTTATAAAGACTGTTTTGGGAATGTCTTCTTGCCTCATTATGATTTCATGATATTCCGAATGAAGATCCAACTTATTAAAGAAAATTGCTCCCAACAATTTATCTAATAATTCATCAATGTCAAGAATAGGAAACATATCTTTGATGGCCATTTTGTTGAGTTGTCTATAATCTGGACACATACACCATGGATCATCCTTTTTTCTAACCATCACCACTGGTGAAGAGAAAGCACTTTGGCTAGGTTGAATGATGCCGACCTCTAACATTTCTTGAATCATACGCTCAATCTCACTCTTTTGTGCATATGAGTACTTGTAAAGTCTAATGTTAAGTGGAACACTTCCTGGATGAAAATGAATAACATGGTCACAGTCTTCAGTAGGTGGAATACCCTTAGGCATCTTTCCAAATACCTTGGAATGATTGCTGATAACTTTTTGGAGATCCTCTAGAGTATAGGATATAGATGTTTGAACATCTAGTGAGTAGAATTGTGCAATTACACCATGGTGTCCCTTTTTGAGTAATTGTGTCAGGCTGTTAGAACTTATCACTTTAGAGGGTTTCCCTTGGATACCTATGAGCTCAATTTCCTTGCCTTGTGAGGAAAATCTCATGAAAAGATCTTGAAAATTAAGGGCCACTATTCCCAATGATTGTAACCATTGGACCCCTAATACAACACCACCCATTTAGATTTCCAGCATGGGACTATCCAATAAATACTCCCCCATATTGAGCTTAATATCATGGAACTTCCCTGAACAATTTATGGTGCCTCCATTTGCAATCATTACTTGAAACTCTGATGCTAGAAATAAAAAACAATTGAGAAGTTTTGCTAATTTGTAATTGATGAAGTTATGGGTACTACTAGAATCAATCAACACTGTTACCTTTTTATTTTTGATATATCCTTCTATCTTGAGGGTTTGTGGAGTACTGATGCTGACCAATGCATGACAAGATATGGTTGGAGTAGTCTCTTCTAGATCTAGATCTTGTGATTGTTCTAATTCTTGATCTTCTGCCTCTTCACTGTCTATGTAGAATAATTTATTCTCATAGCACTTATGCCCCTTATTGTACTTTCTCTCACAATTGAAACATAGTCCCTTTGCTCTTCTTTCATACATTTGCTAAGGTATCGACCTTGTCAGTTGAATGAGGTTAGAAGAGGTGACATAGTGCTCTTTATAACTGTTAGTGGCCACCCTTCTAGTAGACATATTTTTTCTTTCCACTTTTCTTGCCATATTGAAAGCATGCTCTAGGGATTTAGGTTCAAAGAGACACACCTCATGTTGAATGTTCTCCTTTAAAATGCCCATAAAGAGATCTAACAAATTATCCTTTGGAATGTTCTTTACTCTGAGACTGAGCTTTTAGAATTGTTGAATGTGCTCTGTAACCAGACCTTTTTGCCTAAGATTTATCAATTGACTAAAGAATGTGTTTCTCTTAATCTCCCCATAATGTGCTACGAATTCATGCGTAAAAATGGACCAAGATATAATCGAGTCCTTTTTTTTGTTCACAAGGGCATTTCTACCAAGCAAATTGATCAGGTTCTAAATACAAAGCTCCAAGAGTTACCTTTTGTAAAGTTGGCAGTTGGTGTAGATCAAATAATTGCTCCATCTAGAATATCCATGTTATAGGATCTTTACCATCAAATTTCCTCATATCAATCTTGGGAATTGAGTAGTTCCTTGGTGTCACATTGAACCCCTAGTGACATGGATCTTGAAATGATGAATAATCATGATTATGGGACTCTATCTTTATTTCCTCCACAATTTCACAATTTTCTTGTGTCTTTATATATCCTTTAAGAAAAAATAATAATACTCCTCGTTTTTCTCTTTATCACAAATTTTGAATGACCAAAAATATATCTTCCAATCAAAAGTTATGGCAATTGTAAGTTACATACCTTTCAAACCCTAATTTGGAGATTGTATGGATGGTCAATATTTGTCCTTGTTACCACCCATGCCTAGGGGTAGCTAGAGGAGATCATGTCTCATGGATCACAATGGAGAACATGATCCCAACCATGATGATGATCACCATGTCCACATATGGCAGCCCAAGGCGCATCACATCCAAGCAACCTAGAGTATGGGAGATGGTAAGCTATCGTCACCATGACGTATGTTAGCCATCCTTTTATGCAAAGTGTTGTGCTTAATTTGTCGGGCATGAGGATGAATATCTTTGGTTGAAGTTGGATAATGGATCAATGGTTTGGGAAATTATGTCAGTTGCCTTGTTTCACCTTGGTGGTCAACTTTTATGCCCTAGTCCCATGATGTCACCACCCAGGGAAAAGGGGTACTACTGGGGGGCCCTCATAGGGGTAATGTTCCTTTCCCGCCATACTTAACACTTTCGATCCTGGAGCCTCTCATAGTGTACTAAACTTTGGTAATGGGTCACGGTCCACTCTCTCATGAGAAGAGGGGTTGAAGGCTCAGAGGTTGATTGTAGCTGCTAGTAAAAGAATAAAAAAATGATGCTAAAGAAAGAAAGGAATGATAGCAAAGTACTAAAACAAAAGCCAATCCAAACTTGAGCTCTACCCTTTCAGTTCTCACCTTGGTCCCAAATTCTATCAATGGTATAGCTTAAAACCATATAAAAGGGGACTTGCAAATATGATAAAGCATACTAGAAAGATGGTTGATAAAGGGGTTTGGAAAAAATAGTGCCTAAGAATGAGGTAACTCAAGAGAAAGTGCACCCTCCACAAAGGCGTTCATAGAAATGGATTAAATTACACCATAAGCCATGAAGTAAGCCCTAAAATCATATCACTATCACACTTACTCTTGAAGGGTTTCTTTATTCCCTCGGGACTGTTGGTTTTTGTAGCATTAGATAGGTATTTCCATAGAGGCTTGGTGTATAGCTTGTGGGAGTTGTCCTTGTAACCTCTCGATAGACCTTAGGAAGTTCACTTTATGAGTCTTGTATTAAAGTGAATGCTCTTTTAATTATTAAGTTAAAAGCCTTAGTTTGGTTGCATTAGTTACTTAAGTGAGTTGATTAAGTCCTAACCTTCAGATTCAAAGTGAATGGGAGATTAGATCTCAGTCGTTGATCACTTTAGATGAGATCTAGGGTTTTGGACTTATGATTAGCTCAATGTAATAAAAGGGAGCCTAGGTGAGAGGGTGAGACATAGTGATGGTACACAAAGAATGAGTGAGCACTCGGGTGTGTCGGGGAAGGGGTTGAGGAAAGAGTGCAGAGGGAAACTAGGGAGATAGTAACTAGGTGGCCTAGGCTATCAACTGTAGTTGTATTTCCTCAGAAGGGCCATTATCCTAGGATGGGAGCCCTAATTTTATAGCAATAAAATCATCACAGAACTGGTTTTCCCGTAAGGGTTTTTCCAGGGGTGTTTATGCGAATCTCGTGTGCAAATCTGTTATGGTTTTTGTGTTTTATACTTGCACTGATTTTCATTAAGTAATTCAATTGTGTTGTTAATTAATAAAGTGTTTTTTATTTGAGTTAACAATTGGGTGATAGGTTACATATTTCAACAGGGACCTATCCCTCTACCTGGGTTAATTTTTTTCCTATCTAGGTGGCACACCTAATAGGGTTGGATGAAGGCCCTCCCATACTTGAACTTGGCTACTCACATGGGGTCCTGGGCTGGTGTGATGCTTGAAGGGGATATTGAGGTGAATTGTCTTACATGGATTATATCTTAAGTTAAAAATTACTTTGCATACTTTAAGGACTAATGTTTCTTATGAACCTTGGCTAACCATGTTTTTGTCGAAATAATGTAACTGCAAAGAGTATTCTAATTATTATTTGATATATTATTCATCAGATCAATCCCCATTGTGGATTAATCATGTCAGTTATTGTAATAGGACCAAATACCCTTTTGTGGATTGGTCAAAAGACAATTGTAATAGGTAGAATAAGAATTCAGCCCCAACAGATATTAAAGAGGCCTAGAAATATAATAAAGGTGGGTTTACCCACCCTGTTTGAGAATTTTGCCCTGCCAGTGAAGAGACACTTCACACATTCCAGACTTGTATAAATAAAGAGGTCAGCGCCTCACTTAGACACACAACTCACTTTCTCAGTTTGAGAGACAAGTTCAGATCTGCTACCGGAGAAGAAGGAGAGAGAGTGGCACATATCTGGGAGAGGACTTTCTGTATTAGTTTAAGAGATCTCTTGCCATTGTATTGGCTATATATATTAAGGAAGTTTTTTTGGGTTTTCTTCCCCTAGAGGGTTTCCCAGGACAAATGTTGTGTCTCTTGTGATTGTGTATTTCTCAGTGATCTTGGATTATGATATTGTTATCTAATGAAATGAAAACATCTATAATAATGGCTTAAACATTAACATGGTATCAGAGCCAAGCTGAAGGAAGCATCTTTCACAAGTGAAAAATGTCACTGTTACCGTACATGAAAAACAGGGATTTTTGATGGTGAAGATTTTCAACCTCGAAACCAGCTAGAAAAGTGTGCCCTCCCCTAAGGATCAGTTTGGCACTCTTAGCGCACCTTTTTAGTGGTTGGATCTCCTGAAAAGTGAAACCCTAGTTTCACAAAGTACCAGAAGTACCAAAAAACTGGTGTACCAGAAGTACCAGAAGTACCAGAGTACCAGAGGTACCAGAAGCACCAGTCCAGAAATCCAAAAATCAAATTTGAAGAAGAAAAAGTTGGATTTTCTCAGATCCAAACACATCGGGATACTCACCTCAGCCAAGCGCTCCTCCTGGTAAGTTCATTTTTTTATTTTGAGCACTTTCATTTTTCGGTCATTTTCCTAGCTCCAGGTAAAGATGTATACAAGCATTAAGCTTGTTGAAAAGTTAGAAGGAGTGGAAAACTTTTGTTCCTGGAAGTATAGTATTGGAATCATTCTTGAAGAGAATGATCTAGCAAGATTCGTCAAAGAAGAAGTACCAGAACCCGACGATGCTACAGAAAAGGCAAAGCATCAAAAGGACACAATAAGGGCCAAAAGAATCATTGCAGATTCAATCAAAGACCACCTAATTCCTTATGTTTCATCCAAGAAGACTCCGAAAGAGATGTTTGATGCCTTGACAAGACTATTTGAAGGAAAGAACATAAACCGAAAGATGAATCTTAGAACTCAAATGAACAATACAAGGATGTAGAAAGGAGAAATGATTCAGGAATACTTCGCTAGAATATAAGAATTCAAAGAATAGATAGAAGCTATTGGAGATACCATAGACGAAGACAAACTCATAATGACGACCCTAAATGGTCTCACAAGACCTTGGAATGCTTTCATCCAAATGATATGTGCCAGAAAGGAGAAACTGAAGTTTGAAAGTCTATGGGAAGAGTGCATCCAAGAAGAAACAAGAGTAACAAATCAGGAAGTGTTACTAGCAAGGGATGATGATCAAGCCCTAGCTACTCACACCAAAGGAGGAAGGAATAAACCCTACTTCCAAAAGGAGACTCATAAAGAGCCTCAACAATCAAATAAATTCAATCATAAAGAATCTCATCCAAGGAGATTTCAGAAGAAAGGACAACGAAAGGAAAGAGACTACTCATCTGTACAATGCTATCATTGTGAAAAGATGGGACACATTGTGAAGTTTTGTCCAGCCAGATGAGAAGAATACAAGAGAAAACATAAGAGGCTCCATGCCCATGTAGTCGAAGATGAGGAGCCACCCGCAAAGATGATAAGAGAGCAGATCAAAGACCATGTCTTGATCTCGGCCTTCTCAGGATCTGTAAAACCTGGAGAGGACACTTGGATCATTGATAGTGGTGCATCCAAGAACATGACAGGACAAAGAAATATTCTCTCTTGTATCTAAAAAAATAATTTTTCTCAGAAAGTGACACTTGGTGATGATTACCAATATCCCATCAAGGGAGTGGGAGAATCAAACCATAAACTGAATTCAGGGAATTCACTAAAAATGAAAGACGTACTATATGTACCAGGCTTGAAGAAGAGCCTACTCTCCATTTCAACTTTAGAGAAGAAAGTCTTCAAAATTGCCTTTATAGATGGAGAAGTTCTTATGTGGGCTAAAGGAGAAACCTTAATTGAAGCAATCATCATTGGAAATGAAGAAAATGGCTTGTATAAACTAAAGGGTCACTCAAAGGCTGCCATGACCCATGCCATTGAAAACTCATGTGAACTTTGGCATAGAATGTTAGCCCACATCAACTACAAAGAACTACCATACATATGCAAAGCGGTCACAGGTTTACCAAAACTCAAAGGGGACCATAAAGGCGTATGCAATGGATGTGCACAAGGGAAGAATATCAAGAACCCATTTCCGAAGAGGGACAACAAGACAGAAGGAGTCCTAGAACTCATCCATTCATATGTGTGTGGCCCAATGTCATCATCCTCAATTAGCGGGTATGTATATTATGTATCATTCATTGATGATTACTCTCGTAAAACTTGGATATATTTCTTGAAGACTAAAGATGAAGTGTTCAATAATTTCAAGGAATTCAAAGCCTTGATAGAGAACCTTTTTGAAAGAAAGATCAAGATACTCAGATCAAATAATGGAGGAGAATATACTTCAAAAGAGTTTGTGAACTTCTGCAAAGATGTTGGGATCAAGAGGGAACTCACTACTCCCTATAATCCCCAAAAAAATGGTGTAGCTGAACAGAAGAACAGAACCATACTGGAAGCTGTGAAGACTATGATCCATGATCAATATCTTTATATGTGCTTATGGGAAGAAGCAACAATGGCATTTGTTTATGTGCAGAACCGATTGTCCCATAGTGCACTTGGGCTCAAGACAACAGAAGAGATGTTCACCGGAAAGAAGCCAGTGGTAAGCCATCTAAAAATATTTGGTTGTCCAGTGTTTATTCATATACCTAAAGAAAAGAGAAACAATTTGGACCCTTCAAGAAAGAAGGGAATATTTGTGGGATACTGTGAGGTCTCCAAGGCCTTCAGAATCTATATACCAGGTCAACATCACATTGACATCAGTAGGGATGTGACCTTTGATGAAGATGCAGCACTCAAGAAATCTAAACTATGCCAGCTTGAAGAGGTATATGAAGAGGAACCCGTAATCCCCAACACTGCAATGAGGGAGGTTCCTAGAGCTGCAGAACCAGTGAGGGAAGTCATAACTTCCCCTAATGAGGAACTTCTAGAAGACCATGATATAGTAGAAGTGCAAGAACCTCCTCAGATGGAGATCCTCCATAAAAGAAAGCCAACTTAGTCTAGAGAGCTTATATAATATGGAGAGAAGTATGGTGTTCCCCAAGGAACTATGAGACAGGTGAAAAGACCAAAGCCATTCTCCAATTATTTAGCTTTGATGTGTGATCTCCTAGAAGAGGAGCCTACCTGTTTTGAAGAAGCCATTTAGAGGAAAGAATGGGAAGATGTCATGACAGAGGAATACCAATCCATAATGAAGAGAAAAGTATGGGAAATAGTTCCTAGACCAAAGAATAAAGATGTGGTATCCTCCAGATGGATCTTCAAAATAAAGCATGCTGCTGATGGAAGTATTGAGAAGTATAAAGCAAGATTTGTCACTCGTGGATTTTCCCAGAAGGAAGGCATTGACTATGAAGAGACATTCACTCCTGTGGACAGATACATTTCAATCAAAACCATCATATCTCTTGCAGCTAAGATGAAGTGGAAGCTGCACCATATGGACATGAAGATAGCTTTCATAAACGGTGTTATCTAAGAGGAAGTGTATATAGAGAAACCTCAAGGATTTGAGGTTGAAGACATGAAGTCTCATGTCTACAGATTGAAGAAAGACTTATATGGATTGAAGCAAGCTCCTAGAGCTTGGTATGGCTGTATAGACAATTTCTTGACGAGCTTATGCTTTACCAAGAGTAAAGCAGACTCAAATATCTACTTCAAAATCATGAATAATGAGCCAATAATCTTACTTCTATATGTGGATGACTTATTCTTAACTGGAGAAGAAAATCTCATCACTGAATGTAAAAAGAGACTTGCCTCCGAATTTGAAATGAAAGACCTTGGCCTAATGCATTATTTCTTAGGTCTTGAGGTATGGCAGAGTCATGGGAGGATCTTCCTTAACCAAGGGAAGTACACGGTCAAAATCTTGAAGAGATTCGACATGTTGGAATGCAAGCCCATGAATACACCCATGGAAGCGAAGTTGAAGCTGTTGGTCGATACTTTGTCAAAGTTGATTGATGCCACATTGTACAAACAGATTATTGGATCGATGATGTACCTGATGAACACCAGACTAGACATTTGTTTTACCATGAACACCTTGAGTCAGTTTTTGGTAGAACCCAGACATGTTCACCTAGTGGCTGCAAAACATGTGATGAGGTACCTTAAAGGTACAATAGATTATGGTCTCAACTATGATGGAGATCATGATTTCACATTGAGTGGATATATTGATGCAAATTGGGCAGGAAGTGTTTCTGACAGGAAAATCACTTCAGGATGTTGTTTCAGTTTGGGATCAACTATGATCTTGTGTCAGAGTAGGAAGCAATCTAGTATTTCTCTCATCACAGCGGAAGCAGAATACATTGTTGCATGTTCTGCAAGCTGCAAATCTATATGGCTTCGAAAGTTGCTGACCGACCTATTTGACTTAGAGATGAGAGAAACCTTAATTCTATGTGACAACCAGAGTTGTATAAAGATGATAGAGAATCATGTATTCCACGATAGGTCGAAGCACATAGAGATCCATTATCATTACATCTGTGATATGGTACAGAGAGGAGCCTTAAAGCTCCAGTACAATAGCATGGATGAACAGGTTGTTGACGTATTGACCAAGCCCCTATCTCGTGTGCAGTTTGAGTACTTTCGAGATAAGCTTGGCATAGTCTGAAAGGACCTTCCTCAAAAGGGGGAGTAGTTGTTGTGTTCCTTGCTTCTGACCTAGTTGTCAGACATAAAGCAAGATGAGATGTTCCTTGCTTCTGACCTAGTTTTCAAATGTAAAGGAAGATGAGATGTACCTTGCTTCTGACCTAGTTTTCAGACGTAAAGAAATATGAGATGTTCCTTGCTTCTAACCTAGTTGTCAGATGTAAAGAAAGATGATATGTTCCTTGCTTCTGACCTAGATGTCAAACGTAAAGCAAGTCTAGTTCCCTGCTTCCAACCTGATGGTTGTGATGTAAAGCAGGATGTGTACCTTGCTTCTAACCTGATGGTTGTGACGTAAAGAAAGATGATATGATGAGACTAGCACTGATCTTCCGGCTGGATAGTTGTGACGTAAAGCCAGTCTAGTATCCTGCTTCCAACCTGATGGTTGTGATGTAAAGAAAAACAAGTATCTTGCTTCCAGCTTGAGTGTTGTGACGTAAAGCAAGACATTGATATGAGACAAGTACTAAGCTTCCATTTTGACAGTTGTGACGTAAATCCAGTCTTGTATTATGATGAGCCAACCTTGTGTTGTGATGATGATGATGTATTAGTTTTTATACTAATACATATTGATGCAGATGATGATGGAAATCCTTTGAGAATGACGATGTTGTCGATGAAGAAAACTTTCGATGATTTATAGATACGCTAGTCAGTGTTCCAATATGATATAGATGATGTTGTCCTCTCACTCACTTGATGTTGTCCTCTCTCTCTTACATGATGCTGCTGAAGAATACCCTTCTTGTTAAGGAGGAGTGTTGAAATAATGTAACTGCAAAGAGTATTCTAATTATTATTTGATATATTATTCATCAGATCAATCCCCATTGTGGATTGATCATGTTAGTTATTGTAATAGGACCAAATCCCCTTTTGCGGATTGGTCAAAAGACAATTGTAATAGGAAAAATAAGAAGTTGGCCCCAACAGATATTAAAGAGGCCCAGAAATATAATAAAGGTGGGTTTACCCACCCAGTTTGAGAAGTCGGCATTGCCAGTGAAGAGACACTTCACACGTGCTAGACTTGTATAAATAAAGAGGCCAACGCCTCACTTAGACACACAACTCACTTGCTCAGTTTGAGAGACAAGTTCAGATATGCTACCGAAGAAGAAGGAGAGAGAGAGTGGTGCATATCTGGGAGAGGACTTTCTATATTAGTTTAAGAGATCTCTTGGCATTGTATTGGCTATCTATATTAAGGAAGTTTTGTTGGGTTTTCTTCCCCTAGAGGGTTTCCTAGGATAAATGTTGTGTTTCTTGTGATTGTGTATTTATCAGTGATCTTGGATTATGCTATTGTTATCTAATGGAATGCAAACATCTATAATAATGGCTTAAACATTAATAGTTTTATGCTTTGATTTGTCTTGGGTGGCCCTGACATGGTTCTTTAAGGGACGTCCAGGGCTTGTACCCAAGACGTTGTGCCTTTATTGCGGGACTCTGGCATGTGTGATGGAGAGCAGTGGGTCATCTAGTGAGTCACCACCCTTAGACATCGATTCTCACACACTTGGTGTCAATGTTTAAGCCATTATTATAGTTGTTTGCATTTCATTAGATAACAATAGAATAATCCAAGATCACTGAGAAATACACAATCACAAGAGACACAACATTTATCCTGGGAAACCCTCTAGGGGAAGAAAACCCAACAAAAATTCCTTAATATAGATAGCCAATACAATTCCAAGAGATCTCTTAAACTAATATAGAAAGTCCTCTCCCAGATATGCGCCTCTCTCTCTCTCCTTCTTCTCCAGCAGCATATCCAAAACTTGTCTCTTAATGAGAAAGTGAGTTGTGTGTCTAAGTGAGGCGCTAGCCTCCTTATTTATATTAGACTGGCACGTGTGAAGTGTCTCTTCACTGGCAGGGCTGACTTCTCCCACTGGGTGGTTATAACCACCTTAATTACATTATGGGGCCTCTTTAATATCTGCTAGGGCTGACTTCTTATTATTCCTATTATAATTAACATTTGACCAATCTGTAAAAGGGGATTTGGTCCTATTACAATAGCCGACAAGATCAATCCACAATGGGGATTGATCCAATGAATAATATATCAAATAATAATAAGAATACTCTTTGCAGTTACATTATTTCAACACTCCCCCTTAACAAGAAGGGTATTCTTCAGCAGCATCATGCGAGAGAGAGAGGACAACATCATCAACAACATCAAGTGGGTGAGAGGACAACATCATCAATATCATCCTGGAACACTGACTGGCGTATCTATAAATCATCGGAAGTTTTCTTCATCGGCAACATCGTCATTCTCAAAGGAATACCATCATCATCTGCATCAATATGTATTAGTATAAAAACTAATACATCATCATCATCATAGCACGAGGCTGGCTCATCATAATACAGGACTAGCTTTACATCACAGCTGTCAAGCTGGAAGCTCAGTACTCGTCTCATCTCAATGTCTTGCTTTTATGTCACAACACTCAGGTTGGAAGAAAGATACTAGACCGACTTTACGTCATAGCTATCAAGCTAGAAGCACAGTACTAGTCTCATATCATCGTCTTGATTTACGTCACAACACTCAAGCTGGAAGCAAGATACTCGTCCTGCTTTAGGTCACAACCATCAGGTCGGAAGCAAGATACTAGACTGGCTTTATGTCACAGCTATCTAGTTGGAAGCTCAATGCTAGTCTCATCATATCATCTTGCTTTACGTCACAACCATCAGGTCAGAAGCAAGGTACACATCTCATCTTGCTTTACATCTGACAACTACGTCAGAAGCAAGGAACATCTCATCTTGCTTTACGTCTGACAACTAGGTCAGAAGCAAGGAACATCTCATCTTGCTTTACGTCTGACAACTAGGTAAGAAGCAAGGAACATCTCATCTTGCTTTACGTCTAACAACTAGGTCAGAAACAAGGAACACAACAACTACTCCCCCTTTCGAGGAAGGTCCTTTTGGACTATGCCAATCTTATCTCGGAAGCACTCAAACTTCACATGAGATAGGGGATTGCTCAACATGTCAAAAACCTGTTCATCCATGCTAATGTACTGGAGCTTTAAGGCTCCTCTCTGTACCATGTCACAGATGTAATGATAACGAATCTCTATGTTCTTCGACCTGTCATGGAATACAAGATTCTCTGTCATTTTTATGCAGCTTTGTTTGTCACATAGAATCAAGGTTTCTCTCATCTCTAATTCAAATAGGTCGGTCAACAACTATCGATGCCATATAGCTTCGCAGCTGGCAGAACATGCAACAATGTATTCTACTTCCGCTGTGCTGAGAGAAATACTAGATTGCTTCCTACTCTGCCACGAGATCATAGCTGATCCCAAACTGAAACAACATCCAGAAGTGATTTTCTTGTCAGAATCACTTCCTTCCCAATCTGCATCAGTATATCCACTCAATGTGAAATCATGATCTCCATCATAGCTGAGACCATAATCTGTTGTACCTTTAAGGTACCTCATCACATGTTTTGCAACCACTAGGTGAACACGTCTGGGTTCTACTAGAAACTGACTCAAGTTGTTCACAGAAAAACAAATGTCTGGTCTAGTGTTCATAAGGGACATCAGCGATCCAATAATCTATCTGTATAGTGTGGCATCAATCAACTCTGACGAAGTATCTACCAACAACTTCAACTTTGCTTCCATGGGTGTATTCATAGGCTTGCATTCCAACATGTTGAATCTCTTCAATATTTCGACAGTTTACTTCTCTTGGTTAAGGAAGATCTTCTTAGGACTTTGCCATACCTCAAGACCTAAGAAATAATGCATTACCCCAAGGTCTTTCATTTCAAATTTAGAGGCAAGTCTCTTTTTACATTCAGTGATGATATTTTCTTCTCTAGTTAAGAATAAGTCATCCAAATATAGCAGTAAGATTACTGGCTCATTGTTCATGATTTTGAAGTAGAGGTTAGAGTCTGTTTTGTTTTTGGTAAGGCCTAAGCTCATCAAGAAACTGTCTATACGACGATACCAATCTCTAGGAGCTTGCTTCAATCTGTATAAGGCTTTCTTCAATCTGTAGACATGAGACTTCCTGTCTTCAACCTCAAATCCTTGAGGTTTCTCTATATACACTTCCTCTTCGATGACACCATTTAGGAAAGTTTTCTTCACATCCATCTAGTGCAGCTTCCACTTCATCTTAGCTACAAGAGCTATGATGGTTCTGATCGAAGTGTATCTAGCCACAGGAGTGAATGTCTCTTCATAGTCAATGCCTTCCTTCTGGGAAAATCCACAAGTGACAAATCTTGCTTTATACTTCTCAATACTTCCATCAGTTGCATGTTTTATTTTGAATATCCATCTGGAGGATACCACATCTTTATTATTCGGTCTGGGAGCTATTTCCCATACTTCATTCTTCATTATGGATTGACATTCCTCTGTCATGGCATCTACCCATTCTTTCCTCTCAATGGATTCTTCAAAGCAGGTAGGCTCCTCTTCTAGGAGATCACACATCAAAGACGTATAACTGGAGAATGGATTTGGTCTTTTCACCTATCTCGCAGTTCCTTGGGGAACACCATACTTCTCTCCATCTTGAATAAGCTCTATAGCCCAAGCTAGCTTTATTTTATGGAGGATCATCATCTGAGGAGGTTCTTTCACTTCTACTATATCATGGTATTCTAGAAGTTCCTCATCAGGGGAAGTTACGACTTCCCTCACTGGCTCTGCAGCTCTAGGAACCTCCCTCATTACAGTATTGGGAATTACGGGTTCCTCTTCATATACCTCTTCAAGCTGGCATAGTTTAGATTTCTTGAGCGTTGCATCTTCATCAAAGGTCACATCCCTGTTGATCTCAATGTGATGTTGACATGGTATATAGATTCTAAAGGCCTTGGAGACCTCACAGTATCCCACAAATATTCCCTTCTTTCCTGAAGGGTCCAGCTTGTTTCTCTTTTCTTTAGGTATATGAATAAACACTGGACAGCCAAATATTTTGAGATGGCTTACCTCTGGCTTCTTTCCGGTGAACATCTCTTCCAGTGTCTTGAGCCCAAGTGCACTATGGGACAATCGGTTATGCACATAAAGACCTACCATTGTTGCTTCTGCCCATAAGCACATAGGAAGATCTTGATCATGGATCATAGTCTTCACAGCTTCCAGTATGGTTCTATTCTTTTTGTTCAGCTACACTGTTTTGTTGGGGATTATAGGGAGTAGTGAGTTCCCTCTTTATCCCAACATCTTTGCAGAAGTTCACAAACTCTTTTGAGGTATATTATCCTCCATTATCTGACCTAAGTATCTTAATCTTTCTTTCAGAAAGGTTCTCTATCAAGGCTTTGAATTCCTTGAACTTGTTGAACACTTCATCTTTAGTTTTCAAGAAATATATCCAAGTTTTATGAGATTAATCATCAATGAATGATACATAATATACATACCCACTAATGGAGGAGGATGGCATTGGGCCACATACATCTGAATGGATGAGTTCTAGGACTCCTTCTATCTTGTTGTCCCTCTTTGGAAACGAGTTCTTGATGTTCTTCCCTTGTGCACATCCATTGCATACGCCTTTATGGTCCCCTTTGAGTTATGGTAAACCTGTGACCGCTTTGCATATGTATGGTAGTGCCTTGTAGTTGATGTGGGATAACCTTCTATGCCAAAGTTCACATGATTTTTCAATGGCCTGGGTCATGGCAGCCTCTGAGTGACCCTTTAGTTTATACAAGCCATTTTCTTCACTTCCAATGATGATTGCTTCATTTAAGGTTTCTCCTTTATCCCACATAAGAACTTCTCCATCTATAAAGGAAACTCTAAAGCCTTTCTTTTCTAAAGCTGAAATGGAGAGTAGGTTCTTCTTCAAGCTTGGTACAAATAGTATGTCCTTCATTTTTAGTGAATTCCTTGAATTCAGTTTATGGTTTGATTCTCCCACTCCCTTGATCGGATATTGGTAATCATCTCCAAGTGTCACTTTCTAAGAAAACTTCTTTTCTGAGATACAAGAGAGAATGTTTCTTTATCCCGTCATGTGCTTGGATGCACCACTATCAATGAGCCAAGTTTCCTCTCCGGGTGTTACAGATCCTGAGAGGGTCGAGATCAAGACATGGTCTTTGATCTGCTCTCTTATCATCTTTGCAGGTGGCTCTTCATCTTTGACTACATGGGCATGGAGCCTCTTATGTTTTCTCTTGTATTTTTCTCGTCTGGCTGGACAAAACTTCGTAGTGTGTCCCATCTTGTCACAATGATAACATTGTACAGATGAGTAGTCTCTTTCCTTTCGTTGTCATTTCTTCTGAAATATCCTTGGATGAGATTCTTTATGATTGAATTTGTTTGACTGTTGAGGCTCTTTAGGAGTCTCCTTTTGGAAGTAAGGTTTCTTCCTTCCTCCTTTGGTGTGAGTAGCTAGGGATTGATCATCATCTCTTGCTAGTAATTCTTTGCGATTCGCTACTCTTGTTTCTTCTTGCATGCATCCTTCCCATAGACTATCAAACTTCAGTTTCTCCGTTCTGGAACATATCGTTTGGATGAAAGAATCCCAAGGTCTTGTGAGACCATTTAGGGTCGTCATTATGAGTTCATATTCGTCTATGGTATCTCCAATAGCTTCTAGTTGTTCTTTGAATTCTGAGATTCTGGAGAAGTATTCCTGAATCATTTCTCCTTTCTGCATCCTTGTATTCTTCAGTTGAGTTCTTAGATTCATCTTCCAATTTATGTTCTTTCCTTCATATAGTCTGGTCAAGGCATCCAAAATTTCTTTCAGAGTCTTCTTAGATGACACATAAGGAATCAAGTGGTCTTTGATTGAATCTGCAATGATTCTTTTGGCCCTTATTGTGTCCTTTTGATGCTTTGCCTTTTCCGCAACATCAGTGGGTTCTGGGACTTCTTCTTTGACAAATCTTGCTAGGTCATTCTCTTTAATAAGGAGGCCAATCCTATACTTCCAGGAACAAAAGTTTTTCACTCCTTCTATCTTGTCAACAAGCTTAATGCTTGCAAACATCTTTACCTAGAGCTAGGAAAATGACTGAAAAATGAAAGTGCTTAAAATCAAAATTTGAACTTACCAGGAGGTGCGCTTGGCTGAGGTGAGTATCCTGGTGTGTTTGGATCTGAGAAAATCCAACTTTTGCTCCTCCAAATTTGATCTGCGTATTTTTGGACTGGTGCTTCTGGTGCTTCTGGTACCTCTGGTGCTTCTGGTGCTTCTGGTACCTCTGGTATTCTGGTACTTCTGGTACTTTTGGTACACTGGTTTTCTAGTACTTCTGGTACTTTGTAAAACTAGGGTTTCACTTTCCGGGAGATCCAGCCACTGAAAAGGTGCGCTGAGAGTGACAAACTGATCCTTAGGGGAGGGTGCACTTTTCTAGATGGTTTTGGGGCTGAAAAGCTTCACCATAAAAAAACCCTAATTTTAATGTACGACAACAGTCACGTTTTTCACTTGTGAAAGATGTTTCCTTTAGCTTGGCTCTGATACCATGTTAATGTTTAAGCCATTATTATAGTTGTTTGAATTTCATTAGATAACAATAGCATAATCTAAGATCACTGAGAAATACACAATCACAAGAGACACAACATTTATCCTGGGAAACCATCTAGGGGAAGAAAACCCAGCAAAACTTCCTTAATATAGATAGCCAATACAATTCCAAGAGATCTCTTAAACTAATACAAAAATTCCTCTCCCAGATATGCGCCACTCTCTCTCTCCTTCTTCTCCAGCAGCAGATCCAAAACTTGTCTCTTAATGAGCAAGTGAGTTGTGTGTCTAAGTGAGGCGCTAGCCTCCTTATTTATATTAGACTAGCACATGTGAAGTGTCTCTTCACTGGCAGGGCCGACTTCTCCCACTGGGTGGTTATAAACACCTTAATTACATTCTGAGGCCTCTTTAATATCTGTTGGGGCCGACTTCTTATTCTGCCTATTATAATTAACATTTGACCAATCCACAAAAGGGGATTTGGTTCTATTACAATAGTTGACAAGATAAATCCACAATGGGGATTGATCCAATGAATAATATATCAAATAATAATAAGAATACTCTTTGCAGTTACATTATTTCAACACTTGGAACCCTGAACGATGGAAATATGGGCTTGGTAGGAGCATATTTAGTCATAATGACACATAGATGGGCTGGAAGCCCCACAGGTTGGACAGAGTACCCCAGAGCATTCTTCACCAAGATCAGAGACGTTGCAACAACAGACAGTGAGAGACATGGAAAAGACGAGATGCAGCTTCACAAGGCATGGATGCAACACCTAGATCTTGGACACTAGCCCTATTTTGGTGATGATGTCACCTTCTAGGGTATGATGTGGCTAGGGTTTGGTGACTTTGTGGGGTACTGATAATGCATGGTGTTATCTCTCCAGGAGTCCTTCTCAAGTTGTAGCTTGAAGAAGTCTGGTAACTTAATGTGTGTTTTGATTTTGTGTGTTTATGTATCAAATGGGATAACTAACCAACTGGTTTGTTTTCAAGACACTCAAATATATATAACCAAATGAGACAATGCTTTCAAGAGTTACTAATCAGATGAATAACCAAACTTGATGGGTGAAGAAGACTATCTCTAGATTTGGAAGGTACTGGAGCGTCATGATCCATCACCGCCGTCTCAACTTAAAACCTTGGAGAAGGACGTTTCCTCTTGTCAAAATCATCAATATCAACAATGTTCAGAATTTGTTTGTCTCCATTATTGTCATATTTAACGAACAGTAAAATTCATCATGGCGATCATGAAAGTGAACTTTGAAGTCACTGTTTAACTCTGTAAGACCCTTTTCACCCAGCGAAGCAAAAACCATGTTTTCAAATATGACAAATATGTCTTGATGTAGAAACTCAAAAAAAAAACTCCTTGTTGTAGTGATAGGATATGGACTTGGTGCGTGCGCATCTACACATGGACTCCATATATTTTGCTGTAACAATTTGCAGCGGCATCCCTTTGACATTCATGCATTTTGGGAACCTGTAGATTACAATTGATGCTCAAGCTATCAACATTTTTAGAATATCTGAGTAACATATCTTCACCTCGGTACATTCTCTACGCTTTATCGCATGCTTAGCATTTGCGCCTGGCTTTGTGGCTCGATCTTATGGCTTAAATCGTGGAATGATTCATGACTAGAATTGTGGCTTGATTAGTGGCCAAATATCTCGACCTGTCAAAACCTTTAGTCAATACTACGTTCACCCTTAGACATCTGTGCTTCCTTTAGCTTAGCTTGTGGCTTGAATTTAAATGCGCATCTAGTATATATGACATGTAAATAGGACTTGGAATGTGATTGGTTTTAACCTATTTAATTTTATAAAGAGTTATGAAACCGAGAGGTCAGTTTTAGTTTGGTTTAAAAACAAAACTCAACTGAGATATAAGAATTAGGCATGTAGTTTTAACTCATAGCTTGGTTTAGGATTAGAGCACTTAAAGCAGACCACTTTTGATGAGATTAATATATATATATATATATATATATATATATATATATATATATATATATATATATATATATTTTATGTTTGAAGATCAAAAACATAAACTAAGGCTTACAATTTATTTGCTTTTTTTGCATCACAGGTTAAAGACAGGGTGACAAAGAGACCTTGGGCAATGAGATCTATGGGAGCTTATCAAAGCTAAATGAGTAATTGAGGGGTTATGAGAACAAGAAAAAGACCTTGATATGAGAAAATCTAGCACAAAATTGATGAAGGCACTCAAAATTTCCCAGTACATTTTGAGTGCTAACACATGGCATGACGTTTGGTGAGGAGAGACATCACTTGCTCCCAAAATGCTCCAGATTGATGCTATGTGACCTTTGGATGCCTTTTTCTTGCCCAAGAGGGCTTGACGTCTCACATGTGTGGTTCATTATGATTTATTTTTGCACTTTTAGCATTTGTAAAGGTTAAATGAGGGGTCAACCCCACTTATATTTTTTTATTGACATGTTATGTGGACAATCATGTGATGGTAACCTCATATAAAAAGTCTAACCCTCACTTTTATTTTTTCATCATGATTCTCTCACCATTTGAGAGACTACTTCTAAAATTTTGGCCCTTAAGAGTTACTAGTCTTTATCTCTCATGTGTTATGCTTGGAAAGGATCTTTTTGTGGATGGTTGGCTGATTTGGATGGATATTTCTGCAATTAGGGTGAAATTCCCTTGTTTTCTTGGATGAAGTAAGTAAATTTCTGCAATTATTGTTTATTCTATTAATGTTTATGGTGAAATTGCTATTTTGTTGCAAGAAGTCTTGTTAATTGAAACCCTAAGAGAGGAACATAAGTGCTTCTTCCTCTCACAAGGTTATATTTGTCTAAAATTGGTTAATTGTCCTTGTTAGGATTAGAACCCTAAAGCCCTAAAATGCTAGCACTTTAGGATTTTAGCCCTAAACATTTGATCTTTGACCTAGTTGAAGCTACAAGAAGGGAGGAACAATTTTTAGGGTGCAAATGTACTTACACCCTAAACGTCCTTCTCCTCAAGATCTAAAGCTTAAGGTCCAAATGTGCTTGCACCTTAGGGTTTAGATCCTACCTCTTGGTTTCAAGTAGATCAACCTTCAATCTTGGTTGCCTTAAAGACTCCATAACCCTAGAAAGACACTAATCTTGAAGCAACTCTTGTGGTGAATTGATTGATAAACTCTCTCTCTCAAAACTCACAAGAATTCTACTAGCTATACTAACCCTAACCCTAACAAACTCACTAAATTACTTGCTGCTGCTATAAAAAATTTCTACAGCCATCATAAACTACATTAATTTGCTGCATACACTCATCTAAATGTGGCTTAATTCACTCATAAATAACATCTAACAATTGGATAATATTCTATTGGTTGCATGCTTAATTTTCATGGTCAATTGTGGTATTTCTGAGCACTTTATCTTGTTGTTGTTGCAAAATACTTATTGCTATTATAAGACTGGTTTACTGCTGTAATTTGCAACAGCCATAGCTAACTAACTTGTCTAGTGTCTTAAACAGGTCATTGTTGCATTATTTGGCTTGGAAGTTGTTATATATATGCTGCAAAGTGTTCTTCTTCCAGGCAGGTACAACAAACTACTTCACAACCTCTTCCTTTCCCTGATCTAGACCAACAATTCGGTAATCAAGATAGGGGGCAGTAGGCTTCACTCCTAAACTTGCTATTTGATCCTTTGAGATCACCAAGGAAGCATCCCTTGTGGTGGACCTCTTCCATCACTAAAACGAGGGAATATCCTACTAAGGTGACAGTGGCATTTTCTTCTATAGTTACACAAGATTTGGCAATCTTGTGTTGGGCTTTGCATAAGTACAAATATTTCAATAATAGTCCCGATGTATCTATGAAATTTGAGCTCTTATGAGTCTAAAAGTTTGGCCTGTAGTACTTTGATATGTCTTCTTAAACTCTTGAAAATTTCACAGTCTCAAACACTTAAGAATTGAGAATGAAAACCAACTCCTCAGGCGAGACAACACCTTGAGGCCAGGGAAGCAAAGCCACGCTTCGTTCAATTAATCAATGAGAATTACAATATATATATATATATATATATATATATATATATATATATGATGATGATAGATGGTTTAAAATGGTTGGAACCAACCTCAACTAATCACCGCAACTAATCTCCATTATTTCTAAGCCTCCCCTTTAATGGAGAAAGGATTGACATCCACATCTAACATATCCCTAAACAGTTCAAATTTGATCTTCCCAAGAGGCTTAGTGAAAATATCAACAACATTTTCACTAGTATTACAATACATTAAAGAAATGTCATTAGACTGCATATTTTCTTGAACAAAATGAAAATGAGTATCAACATGCTTTTTCCTTGAATGATAAACTTGATTCTTTGCCAACTTGATTGAGCTCTGGTTATCACATTTGATTATCATAGCTTTCCTTTGTTCTTCTCCAACATCTTGAAGTAGTCTTCTCAACCAAACAACTTCACAAGTTGCTTCACACAATGCTTTATATTCTGCCTCAATGGATGACGAAGATACAATAGGTTTCTTCTTACTGCTCCATGAAACAATCCTAGATCCAAAGCCAAAGGCATAACCTATAGTAGATCTCCGATCATCTGAATTGCCAGCCTAGTCTGAATCTGAGTAACCTGTTAGCTCAACATCAAATGAATCAGTATATTTAATACCATAATCAATTGTGCCTTTGAGATACCTGAGTACCCATTTCGCTTCATTCCAATGGCTTTCTATAGGTTTAGCCATAAAATGACTTAACACGCTAACAGAGTATGATATGTCAGGTCTGGTTGTAGTGAGATAGTTCAATCTTCCCACCATCTGTCTATACACTGTATCATTTACCTCCTTCGAACCATCATCACAATGAAGTTTTGTGTTCTGCTGCATTGGAGCATAAGAAACTTTACACTGATCCATTTTAAACTTCTTAAGTACTTCTCTGACATATTTACCTTGAGACACAAAGGTTTGACCAACATTTCTCCAAACTTCAAGACTGAGGCAATAATGTAACTCACCAAGATCTTTCATTTCAAATACCTGTGACATCTGCTTCTTAATTCCACTATTCAATTTTTCTGAATTTCCTGTAATAATTAAATCATCAACATATAAGGAAATCAATACAACATGCCCCTTTTCATCAAACTTGGTATACAGATTTGGATCACTTTTTCTCCTCATAAAACCCTGCTGAAGAAAGAAAGAATCTATCTTCTCATACCATGACCTAGGTGCCTGTTTCAGTCCATACAATGCTTTCTTTAATTTACACACTAAATGCTCCTCACCACTTTTCACAAACCCCTCTGGTTGAGTAAGGTAAACCTCCTCTTTTAACTCACCATTCAGAAAAGCAGATTTTACATCTAATTGGTGAAGCTTCCAATCGTACTTTTTAGTTAATGCAATTAACATTCTTATAGTGTTTAGTTTAGCTATTGGTGCAAATGTTTCTTCATTATCAATGCCCTCCTTCCATGAATACCCTTTTGCTACCAATCTAGCTTTATATTTATCTATACTACCATCTACTTTGAATTTAGGTTTGTATATCCATTTACATCCTATGGGATTTTTATCTTTAGGCAATTCAGTCAATTCCCAAGTTTTGTTTTTCATTATAGTCATATTCTTCCTCCATTTTTTTTCTCCACTCTCCATGTTCATTAGCTTCATTAAAACTGATGATTTATAAGGCATTTGAAATATTACTCATTAGGGCATAATCTTTATACTTTTCAGGTGGACGAACCTATCGTGAAGATCTTCTAAATTGGTTGGTGACTTCTTCTCCTTTTTGTGAAGATTCTTCTTCATTGTTGGATGTATTCATGTCACTGGGTGCCTTTTCCTGTTGCTGCTTCTCTTCTTTGACCTCCTCATCTTCAAGAAGTACATGCCATCCTTCATGACCATTGTCTTCATTGTTTCCTTCTGCCTGTTCAAGGACAATTACATCTCTACTTGCAAACACTTTGTGAGTAGATGGATCAAACAATTTATATGATTTAAATTATGAACAATACCCTATAAAAATACATTTGATAGCTTTAACATCAAGCTTCTTCTTGTTCTCCTTTGGAATATGTGCAAAATACTTACACCCAAATATTCTCAAATTATTAACTGTTGGTTTAGAATCTTACAAGGCTTCGAAAGGAGTTTTATGATCAAGACACCTTGTTGGAATTCTATTCTTTAAATAAACAACAGTGCTAATGGCCTCAACCCAAAAAGCATTTGAGAGATTCTTACCTTTCATCATACTTCGTGCACACTCCACCAGAGTTTTGTTTTTCCTTTCTGCAACTCTGTTCTGTTGTGGAGTGTGGGGTATTGTAAATTGTTGTACTATTCCATGATCTTTGAAATACTTGATGAAGTTCCCTAATCTGTACTCTCCTCCTTGATCTAAGCGGAGGATTTTGATGGGTTTTCTTGTTTGCTTCTCCACCATGTTTTTAAATTCCTTGAAGTATCAAAAACATCACTCTTTTTCCTAAGGAAATAAACCCATGTGTATCTTGTGCAGTCATCAATAAATAACAAAAAATAATAAGCACCACCTAAGGACCTTGTTTGCATTGGTCCACGAGCATCAATATGTATAAGTTCTAATACATATTTCTTTCTCCTATCAGGATTAGAGGGGAATTCATCTCTGTGCATCTTTCCTAATGCACAACCTTCACAAGCAACACACTCATTCTTCAACATAGGGAGTCCTTTAACTATACTTTGTTTTTGTAATAACAACAAATCATGATAATTAATGTGACCATACCTTTGGTGCCAAAGAGTTTTTGTAGGAATAGTTGCATAAGTCAATTCTTGATGATTCCTGCTGGTGACATCAAGTTTGTACAGACCTCCAACTTTGACTCCTGAGGCAACAGTTCTGTAATGATCCACAAGTCCTTCACTATACAATGTGTCTTGAAGAATTCAACCTTCAAATTCTGATCTGTAATTGTGGGCACATAAATCAATTTTTTCTTTATCCCAGAGACATACACAACATTGTGAATGTGTTTGATAGTGCCATTTGGAAGTGTTACTGGAATATCTCCATATCCATTGATTTTATAGGAATGATCATCTCCAAGATAAGTATGGGCACCATTGTGTGTTTCTTTAAAGTTTATATACCAATTCTTGTTACATGTCATGTGAATTGAAGCTCCAGAATCAACAAACCATGCATCAACATTATCTGTTTCAACAGATAGTGCAGCATTAGACACAAACAATTTGATATCTTTTGAATCAATATTCAAGTTTTCTTCTGCAAAATGTCCTGAATGTTTTCTATTTTTATGCCTAGCCTCATCATCATTTTTCTTCTTATAACATTATCTGGGAAGATGCCCAATCCTACCACAATAGAGACACTTAGGGTCATTTTTATTAGATGTCATACCTTGATTTGGATTTGGAAATGACTTCCTCTGAAATGAACTTCCTCCTCTGCCTCCTTCTCTTTCTTTCCCTTTAGGGAATCTCTTGTTTGTCTAATGTGCTAAGTCTGAATTATGAGGCTTCAAATTTGCACGCCTCTCTTCCTCTTGCAACAATATACCTATTAGTTCCTCAAAAGTAGGAGCCTTGGGCAAGCAAAGTAGAAAGACATTTGTTGATTGTGATCCTCTCCTGATCATGGAATTACTCTCATAAGAAGTTTAAATTCTTACATGAGGGCAGGGTATGAATCTATAGGTACCTTTCTAGATATTATAGGTGATCCCCACCCACTTAACATTTAAAGTATAACCTAGCCATGTATTCAAGAAAAGGACCCACTGACATCACGGGTTTCTATAGGGCCATTATATCAAAGAAACTCTTGTACCACCCCGCTTCCTTAGCACCCAATTTGCCCTAGAAAAGCTTATATCAAAATCTGAAAGGGTGATATCAATGTAAAATTTAAAGGAAGTAGAAAGCACTATAAAATTGTGTGGGAAGTATAAGTAGACCTATCGGGGCTATAGACACTCACTGGTAGCAAGGCCATACTTATATGGTATAGAGGTAACTTTATTGGGGCTATGGATGCTCACTGGCAGCGATGCAATGCCGAGAAAAGAGAGACGAGGAACAAACTTAGCCTAATGTCAAATCATTGAAGGATTATGTCTAGTGTCATGCTTTGTTGACAATTGTGCATAGGTTAAACTTAATCAATTTACCTCACACTTTCACTCACAGATAATGCCTAGAAAGGAATCTAAAATTTCTTACCATCTGTACTTATATTTCAAATAACAAACGCAATGATGTGGAACCCACGATACAGGTGAAAGACCGCAATTATGCAAGGCTATTATTGTCAAATCAAGAAATGACCTTTAAACTCGTAAAACAAATAGAGATAATTGGTTCTTCCCAGTGAATTTCCAATTGTTGTACCCACAACAATTCCCATTAAATTTTTATAGCTTAGAAAAATTCAATGGGACCCCCCTACTAAATTTCTACCTGACCTGATACCAAAGGTAAACTATCTTCTAAGTTTTGGCTATCATGAGTCATGGGGGATTTCCTTTTCCTTGTTATTTGTCACTAAACCCTCTTAATGTTCCCTAAACCTTTCTATCTAATCTCTCACATGCACTTAACCCAAGAATGCCAAGCCAGTGCAAAGCCTCAACCAACCAATAAAATATTACATATGTGGATCCTTTATTCATGTTTCTTACATACCTTTACCTCAAATATTGATTTGTGCCTTTGCAGAAGGAACCTTGCCGAAGATTCCTCAACAAGTCCTCAAACTAATTTTCACTATTCACCTGCAACCCGTGAAGCGCAAGCTTGCGGGAAGTCTCACATGATATTTCAAGACAATAATAGTTTTCTACCAGATGTCACGACTGACCACGACCCACAAGGCGTATAACTTTGCGGAACAATTCCTCGCGAGTATTCGCACAAACCAGTCGAACACAAATCTTTACCTTTCTTGCACCCTTCATTTCTGCACAACTTGTGTTTCTCTCTGTTGAGGTACGATAAGCCTAAATAATATATGCATCATGTGTTTGATCGAACGTATGAGGTGGACCACGCAAAGTATCTCAACTGTCGCAACATTACCCACCCATTGATTAACCCACACGTCTCATTCTGAGAGAGCCTGTGGAGTCGCCAATGCAGAAGATCTTCACTTGGAAACTATGATGAAACCCCTCACACATTCATGAGTCACAAATCGTAAAGGATTTCACCCTGCAATCTGTATTCCAAAAAGAGTGCTCGATCACGTGTTTTTTCCACCTACAATGAAATAATTACGAAGAATTAAATGCATTAATGCCTCGATGGCTAACATTTTGGGTAGAGGGTCGAGATAGGATTATTCACATGATATGTTATTAACGGCTAGGGGTATATGAATGTTATGTATTAATGTATCATATATTCCAGTTCATTGCTTAATATTTGTGAATACTGCAAGTTAGAAGAGCAAGGAAATGTCTAAAGTTGCAGGTCGTAGAGCCAAAACTCCACAACCATCCATGGCACCCTCGACAAGGAGAAGAAATATGATAGTGTCATATACTAGACACCATATCGTCCTTCGGGGTTGTTTCATATGGGAAGAGATACATAACATCTATGCAATGGAGAGTTCCTAGAAAATGACCCAAACCTCATAGTATATCAGAACATACAGAAAAGTGATATTCATATCGTTATTGTTCGTCTTGGGATATTACATTACTATGAAGTTCCTAGGTGGGCTTATGAGAATTTAAACACATAGGTACATACTATCACCAACAACAAAGGAAATTTTGTAGCTCCTCTAAATCCAAACAATTTTCCCAAGATCTACAAATTGTCAAAAACCATTGGCATTTATGAACAAGGGATTCCTGGAAAATTTTGCTAAAGAAAAGTTGAAGCCTTTAGAGATTCTTCAGGAGTGGTGGGGGGAAGAAACACCTTTTGTCTCTAATATTAGTAGGGCATACAATACCCAATATTTCAAGTTGTATAATTTTCTAATTGCAATGATATGCAAACTATATGGGGAGGAGAATTGCATGCATTTTAAGCATGAATGGACCACCATAGCTCACGAATTTCTGTTGATGGGTCAGATTAGCCTGAAATTCCTCAAGATTGAGGATTTTGTGCCTATAGACATTTTTGAACCTTCTACCTTCCCAAATTACCTGGTCACCCATCCTAACCCTGATGGTGATATGTCTTTTCTTGGAGTAGTATTCCCAATTATTGAGTTTCAAAGTGAATACCCTAAAGCTAAACAAATAAATGTGTAATGATTTGGGCCTATGAAATCATTGGTCATTCTTTTAAGTTCAAAGCAGGTCCTAATCCAACTAAAATAGGTTGAGAACCTAGGAACAAGACAATCAATGTCAGAAAAGGAAGCACATTATTAATTTCATGATTCATATCATTTAAATCCTACTCCATGGCCTAGCAGGAGTAGAAAGACATTAATTTTTCAAGTATTTACATTATCTTCCCCTTCATATAATACCTTTTGATCACAAATTTTGAACAAATTGAGGACCCAGTCTTACATATTTTCATTCCGCACCCATCAGATCCTCTTTCAAAATTACCTTGGAATTTACCAATTCTTTTGTGATAAGTGAAAGTGAATCCATTTTTAGAATGACCTGACAAAGATTGGGGAAAAGTCACTTAACACTTAGATCCCAAGCATCCATTCCTTAGATGCATCATCATCAAATAAAATTCATCTAGATCAATTCAACCAATCCTTTGTTAATATTCGTGGATTGATTTCATATTTTGTCATGTACTAGTACATCAACAAAATAGTCAGGAAGTTGTTCTCACCCAACTACTCTTATGTAAGATTGCATTGCTAAAGGATATTGCGAGTATTAATATTTTCTACCACCTCACCTTCTGTTGCAAAAAGATGATATCCTTAGATACTTGAGTTACCCAACTTCTGGTTGAGCACACTGAAGACATTTATACAGCTTGTTGGTATGGAGGCTGCTCAATCTAAACTAATCTTATTTTCCCAGTCTAAAACTGTAAAAAGCAATTCATAGTTGTGGTGGAACACTAAAGTCTTTGATATTCAATTTTAATGATCCATATGATGGAAAGATATATATCTGTATTTTTCTACAAGCTCCATTCACCTAAAAATAATGCAACAAATGTACTTTGATAGCCTCCGGCAAGACTCATGGGCTAAACTAAAATCCATGGAACATACCCAACAAATCAAAGCAACTCTCATATCACCCCACTTCCCATACACCAAATTATACCTATAATGCTTATTTACAATTCAAAATAGTGAAGATGCTCTGAAATAAAGGGGAATTTGAAAGCACCATTATTGGTGTGGAAAATATAACTAAACTCGTCCGAGTTATGGACGTTCGCTGGTAGCGGGGCTATGCTTATATGATACCAAGGAAACTTCGTTGGGGCTATGGACGCTCGCTGGAAACAAAGAAATGATAGGAATAGAGAGATGAGAGACACACTTATGTACATGATGACCTCTAACTCAAAGCTTAACACCCATAATTGAGACAAGGCTAATCAGAAGTGCACATTTTAATTTAAAAATTTACCTCATTGATTGGCTCATTGAAAAAGATATGTTAGATGACTTTTCCTAATAGAAGATCACATCTTTTGAGAATTTGGCATTAATGTGGTACCCATAATTATGAAAAATGCTTACTATGACACTACGGGTTTGAATTTATAGTTAGATTTGAAATTAAATTCCTAAATATTCAATGATAGAGATAATTGATTCTCCCAGTGTGTCGCCAGTTGTTGTGACCACAACTAGTCCCCATTTTATTTCATTCTCTCACGAGCCAAAATAAATGGGGGCCCCATTAATTTTACATCTGTATAGCTAAACTACTTCTAATCCTACCTTTCATAGCCTTCCTTGACCTACCCATATAGAAGCATGAGCAAGTGGGAAACACTAGTCCTCGAGGAACCAATTGTGTACCATACACCATTGAATTCAATATTCATGTCCCTACCCTGATTCAGCAAAGAGACCTTTGAAAAACCTTCTATTAGGACCTTATCTATGATTGAATGATGTTTTCATACTCCAACAATAGTTTGATCAATAGACAGATTTCCCTCACCTAACCTACCTTCTTAAGGGTGAAAAAAGGGTCTAGCCTCACCTACCTTAGCTCACCTACCCCGATTAGTAGTTTAGTAGAGGTTATCCCCGCTAGTAGGAAGGCCCAAGACCTTATATATTTCACTTGGATTAGATGAAAAATAAAGGGATAGGGGCCTAAAGTGATACATAAATCCCTGCCTTATTCGAGGATTAATCTATTCAGGGTAGAAAATCCTTCTAGTGAAGACTCGCCTTGCCTTATAGCTAAGGAAATAAGAAAAGCCAAGGAAATGGGGGAGGAAATAAGGAGTTAGGGATTGGGGCCAAGGAAACAATAGCTTAATCAATAGACCTTTGAGATACCTTCTATTCAGACCTTATCTATGGTTGAATGATGTTTCCATACTCCAACAATAGCTTGATCAATAGACAGATCACCCATTGGATATCTGAAGCTGAGCATGTGGAATAGTCCTCATGGTGACACACCTTTTTCTAGGACTAACCCAGTTAACCGACATCTTTTAAAATAATCCTAGGATCTATCCATAATAAGAAAGACCATATTAATTGAATTGTGGGAATAACTCAAAGCTAGTCTCTCAAATATGTAATCTGGCAGAAATGGCAATCTCCTCACTATTGGGATGTCTGAACTTGGTGATTCAAAGTTTGGAATTTATAATACTTCAATCTGCAGTAGGCTTCTCTCTTCCCAACAAATTCATCATTTTCCATCCACATATCATACTATCAATTTCTCTCGGAGTTGGATGACTATGGGATGGCTTTCCTAAGAATCAATTTCCACCAGCTAAAACCATAAGAAAAGTAGATATGGGGTTAATCCTAACAATCACAGAAATTATTTTCTTCATCTACGATCCTCCAAACAATACACAAAAGGGGGTGGGGGGGGAGTTTTTTGTTCATAAAAATTTGATACTCTCCTCCGTGAGGTAAATGATCACCATGATGAGATTGCATGTCTCCTTTCCTGAGTACATGACCTAATCTCACTACATATGACATTATCACAGTACCATATGTGCAAGTAATGGTAAAAGGCTAGATTTGAGACATGAATACCTAACCAGGTTAAACAGGGAGAAGGATATGGTATTGATATCACATAGATGAGGATTCAATCTGGAATTAAATAGAATTCAATTAAATTTATTGGTTGAGTAGGAGGATAAATAGGGATTGAAATACATGTGAAAATTTTATGAAACATGTGCTCATATTTTCCTCTGTCTATGCAAGATGAGGAGACACTCGAAATGAAGAGAAGGGGGTGATAACCTAGATTATTCACTCACAATCTAAGAATGAATAACCACTAATAGGAGATAAAGAAGAAAATGCCACAATCGAAGATCAGTAGGATCGCCAGTAACAAGAAGATAACCGCACAAATTTAATAGTGGGTGAAGCCTCTTGCAGGCTTAGAAGAACCACATGTAGGGATAACATAGACCATTTTCATTGGTTTGTGGATGTGTGGATGCAATCATTTATTAAACCTTGTAAAACCTTCATACATTTATTACAACAACTCACGAGCTGCATATGTGATTGTTTCCAATTGCGGGAAAGAGCCTTGTGGAAGTCACCCAAAGAGATTCAAGCAATGATCCTCTAAAAACCCACAAACCCATAGGCTACATAAACCCAACGCTTATGATCTATCCTCTGTGGATCCCATCCTTTTTCGATACTTACCTTTGCAGGTTTATCTGCCAAGAAGTTAGTCACATGCTAAAGCTCATTCCAACTCCACATTGCAAATCATATGCCCTTGAAATGTCGTAAAGTCCTATCGAAACTACATCGTGAGTAAAACCTATTTGAGATTGCCAAACCAATTGAATATTATCTATAAACACGCAACCCACAAGCCCTTTTTAGAAAGAATCTATGAAGACGACCTCTCGTAGGTTTCCTTCTACTAGATCACTAACACATAAAATCCTATGACCTTGAAACCCCATGACCCGCAAATTTACCAAATGAATTCTCCGCAAAACATATGGTTGCAAAAGTCCCATGAACCTACATTTGTTCCCGCAAACCTACTTACAACGTAAATATGTTTCCAACTTGTCATATCACACGCATAAAATCTTTGTGGAATGAGAGAATTATAATGCAGTAGAGGGAATCATGGATAGGCAGAGGACAAATCTAGATCAATTTAGTTATTCTGGTATGCAGGATAATAATTGTCTATGGATATTCAGGTCCTGAGAGATCCATGAAGTGAGTGGAGAAGAGGGAAGAAGTTAATTTCCACATGTGGAACTTGAAGAATGACGGCTATATATTAGGGTACATGAGACACATAGGTTACATGCATTAAAGGAATATATGCCAAAGGAATCCAGGATATTATAGGTCTAAGAGAAATCACAGATCGCCAACTCTCAAAAACCATGCAGACCCCGGATAATTAAAGAAGGAAATGTCCTTTCGAGTAGGAAAACATGAGTGAGACAATGATAATAGCGCTCATGTGTCATCATCTCACCTCAAGGAAAATCACCCAAAGATATCATAAAAGGAAGCAAAGGGTACTGAGAATTCATTGTTTAGCAAAGAGAGGAATAGAGTGCTAGCTTTCATGGTTGCAATAGTAGGAGTGGTTTATTCATTCTCCTAGATATTTCCAGTAGGAAGGACTAGTAGGATTCGACAATGCCAAGCTAGCAAGGAACTTTACTTGTTTTCTCAAGAAACATAGCACACGTTCTTAGAAGACGCACGATGCAGCTGGAGAGATGGCAATAATAAACAGTGCAACCTAAGGTCCATCTAGATCAAAACAAATAGCCAATTATTGATAGTGCTACAAAAACGAGACATGTAGATAGAGGTCAACAACTATTTGTGTTTGGAAAGGAGTAAGGTTGGAGGGAAGACCTACATTTCCTTCTAAGCCAACTGGTTCCCTTGAACAACCACGACAGGTCTATGATCAATGAACATGTTTGCAAGTAGTTTTTCATCATTTGGACCAAATTTTCATGGGGAGTGCCCTTCATCGCCAAAGATTTAGAGTTTCTCACCTTCCCAAGGAGGTCATAGTAGGAAGAAATATTATGTAATGATTTCTCTATGTTTCAAAAAAATCAAAATGAAATGGTAATGGAAAGAGTAGGGAAGTTATAGCATTAGTAAATGAAAATTCATGTAATTAGGAAGGTCACCATTCCACCTTCAGGGATAAAAGAAGTTTGATGTAAACTGAGAAAAGGGGAGGGTTGGAGAGCCAAAATTGGGTGTTCTCTAATTCTTTATCAAAGTCAAATACAAATAGTAAAGTTGTTTGCTTGTTGTTGTATTCCTAAGAACGAACTATTTCTTTGAGGGAGAATAATATAAAGAAACTTCATGATTCATTTATTTAATAATGCATTGTTGGTGATTGTTTTCTGCAAGTGTTTTCAATTTATCATTCTTGTCAATTGTCATTTTTAGGAAATAATTATAAATGGATTGTGAATTCAATTACAAGAACATGCTTATGGTCATCTACTTTCAAACAAGTATGTAATATGATTTGATTTTGTAAAATTAGAACTATTTTTGTTTTGCACACTAAATTATACACCTATAATTGATTCTTCTATTGTTAGAATATGATTGTAGTTTCTTATTAATGTAGGATTGCATTATCATATTAGAATAGTTCTGCGTTTAGGATTTAGCCTAGCTTAGATGGAAAAGTCTCTCTTAGAAGAGAAATTCATTTAGTTAGCGACAACCGGACCTATATACTAGTGTAGGTTGTTATTCAAATGAGAGTGGGTCTAATTGGGGCCTACCATTGGGAAACTCTCCCTCGTGTCAACGTTGGGATTTTCCCTCGCGTTAACAGGTTGTTGTAATGCAAAATTTTCTATTTGTGAATTGTTGTCTAGTTTGGTCTATTAGAGAGTGTGCTTGAGGTGGGGTTTCCTTGTAATTTTGATGGTTGCACTCTCTTCTCAATTTCTAGCATTGTACCTTTCATACAACTCCATTGCAGCTCGAGGGACCCTGGGGAAGGAGAGCGCCTATTGAGAATTGGTAGGGTGGTTAACTGGGGAACTTTCTGATGATTAGAAATTTGTTGCAAAGAGGAATTCAAGCTCTCAAATCAAAATTTGACAAGTCAAGAGTTGATTCTCCGAGAAGTAACCTTCATACTAAAATAAAGTACTCTATAACAAAGACACTTTGTATTGTTTTTGCAATGACATTCTTCTCGAGATTTTAAGTACTAATATTTTGGCCAATATTGTTATTATATTTTATTGTGATATTTACGCTAACAATGAAGTGATAAGTACATGTGATCAAATACAATTATATACCATTTTTAGTAGGCAAGCATCAATACTTATCAATAGGCAAGCATCAATAGTGAAAGCATAAGTTTATCAAATCGGTTTACTAAGGAGAAAACATTTACTTGTTTGAGTTTTACTAGGACAACAATGAAAGTGCAGGAGTTTGTTCTAGCTTCACTATTCTTGAAGTATACAATTTTTTTTTCTAGACAATAATGAGCACAAAAAACAAAAGCTATTCCAAGGATATCAAGTAATTTCAATCCAGTCGTTGGAATTGTTTGATTATTCCAAGTGAATATTTTCTTATAATAAAACACAAAGTCTTTTAGATGTTGTTACTTATAAAATAAGTTAATATTCCCTAAAAATTTGTGTGGCTAATCAGTTGTTCATAAAAGATGGATTATAATGATGTTCTATAGTGAGTTATTTTATGTCTCATAGAATTGTAGTTCCCATATTAGTTTGCATTTAGGTTTTTGCTTACAGTTGAGTTCCAAATATCCATGGAGATTAGATACCACTCTCAAAACCAAAAATAGTTTTAATCATTACAAAAAAATGATCTAGTCAACTTGATTYGGTTATACATGTAAAGGCCTCAAACTAGACAAACTAAAAAAAGAGAGAGGCCCTAACTATGTAATTGACAAGTCACTTTATCTATTTCATTGTCTTCATTTCTAGAGTGTTTGTTTTAATTAATCACCAGCAAGGTTAGGATAGTTGAAACTTATGTTATGGCATCAAATTTACATATGCATGTGTGTTTATATATGTGTTATATCTAGCATATAATCTACAAGTTAACAAAAATGAAGAATATGTGTATGTTCCCATATTTGGACATGTATATGTATCATGATAACATATGACTGTGACACACATAAAAAATTAGGATAGAGTATACATAGATCGCAAATAATGTTTTCTTTTCCATAATTGAATAACAAGTTAAAAGTCCATGTTAGATGGAATCATTCGACTTGCTTTTAAAAAAAATGAAATTGGGTAAATTATGTTAATAAAAAGTTGTATCTGAGTTAAAAAATGTTATTACATCATATTGAATGTCTTTGAACTTCAAAAAAGATAAACAATTCTAGATCAGATTACAAAATTTACATATATTTTTTGGCGAAAATTCCCAGTATTTACTGCTATTGTAGATTCTATAAAAAGTGCCTAGTATGGTAATAACTTGAAGAACATAAACTTAACAAAAAATATGGTGCCTTATGGCCTCTTCCATACCAAGTTTGGTTGGCATTGATTCTTGCTCCTCTATCTCCATATCCTCAAGGAGTCGATGCACAATATCCTCCTCCTTTGGTTCTCCATGACCTGAATTTGTAGATAACCTATAATTGGATGCCCTAGATTGAGCATCTTTACACAGGTTGACTACTAGGTTCCTTATCACGTCACATTCAACCTCAAGGATGGAATTTTTTTGTTTTAACTGAACCAAAGTACCCATGACTAAGGCAATTTTAGAAATTATTCGTCGCCCATTATCATGCACCTCAGATGTAATAGTAAAGATAAAGTTCATGTTACTTTGGATCATTTCCTCATGTGAACATAAAACTCCCTTGATCTCTTGTGATTCTCTTAAGTCCATGTATTTTATTATAGAGATAGGGAGCCACTCTAAAAATAAGGATTGGAGATAGATAAGCTACAGAGCCATAGATCCAAACCTAATATAACCCCGACCAAACCAATAAAGAAAGTAGGCATACTAGTCTAGAGACCACAATACCTATAGAAAAGAACTAAATTATGAGTACAAAACTTGGAATTTGTAGATAGAGTAACAACATTCCCAAAGAGATAGTCCACCCAAAGGAAAAATACCTTCCCTAAATTATCTAGACTAGGAAAACCAAAACTCTATGCACGTTGTGTTTGAAAAGATTGAGTCTTCATGAAACCAAAGACAATAAACAATATTTCTAAAAGGAAAAAATACCTCAAATTCACCATCCTACTAAAGAAGACCAACCTAAATATCATAGTTATGAATTCCCAATGTCGTTTGACCAAGAAGGAGGCACCCCACAGACCTTACTACACCTCGCAACACATATCTCTATAATTCCACCTCGCCTAAGATATAAAACCACCTTGCATTCAAAATTTTGATTCATTGCAAGTCTAAGCATGTGTGAGGGGGGCTCACTAGTCATGTTTATTGTGTTTCTTTGATAATGGGGTTGGAAAATGATTGACATGTGGCTTATTAAATTATCGGTACTTACCAATGAGTGCATGGGGATTGCTTAAGGGATAGTTTGGAAGGCCAATGAACCATTCGTCATTGATACCCCCATTTTTAATCCAGTAGCTTCATTTGCAAGAGAGTAAACCTCACTATTGTTCTCACTTGGGACCTAGTAAAAGGATATTTTTTGAAACCTAGTGGCTTATTGAAAAGATCAAACCAAAATAGAAGCAAACTTGTAGTTGACTCGAAGGTATTTTTTGTTCATCAATCGAATGATTATGCTTGAGTCTCCTACCATTGTGAGGGCATGGATTTGACTATCTAGTGCCATTCTTAAACCTTGTAGCAAAGTGTATGCTTCAACCTAGTTGTTAGAGGAAATTCCCAGTCCCAAGCATAAGATAGTCAATATTTCCTCCGGGATAGATGAGGATCCCCCCTACACCTACCACCCTTGATCGTTTGACTTGTTATTAAAAATGGTAAGTGGTAGAAATTATTAGGCTCAAAAAAAGGAAATGGTAAAGTTGAAATTGGAACCTATAAAGGTAGAGTTGATGGAATCTAGTTGCATATACTAGTGGGAAAAAACTTTTTGGAGGAGAAACAATATGTTTAAAGAAAACTAAAGGCACTTTTGAACTTCAAATCAATATTTTCTTATTTTTATTCTTTATGATGTCATAGGAAAATACATGCATGTGCATCAATTATGCTTGAGGACTGAGTCCCACTTGCTCAAAATGAAATTACCTTAGCAATATATCTCGTATGTATCAATTCTTTTAAAGAGTTAATATGGATTAGTTGCAATCAAATATGATGGTATGAAGTGGATCGTGCAATATTTGTAAGTATCACTTATTCCACGAGCAATTGTGAATGGTATTATGTACAAAGGGTTTATGAAGATACTATTATGCAAGGGCAGTCTTTAATCTACTATGGCCTCATTTCCTTCGATATTGCATACCCTAAGTGGTGCCCAATGCATCTATAAATTTAATCATATGATTCATTTTAATTATACAGTTATGGTCACTGACAGAATAATAATGATAGAAGCATTTTGTGTGGATATCAAGGACAATTCAATAGTACAACTTCCATGGAATAGTTACCCACAAGATGACAATCACAATATCGAGTGATGGCATGTATGTATTTTCCATCCTATGAATTATGTAGGGGAGGATCCTCTAGAGGTGCATTATAAAGGGTGACTTGCTAGCATGGTTTCTATTCTACAAGGCATTTTACATACCCCGGTATGAGCATTAAGATGGCACAAGGACTTTAGAATGCATAAGTATTCACTAAGCAACATTTGAACATAGATGACTCTCATTTGACCTTGAAGGGATCTTTGTTGTCCTCTCTAACTCAAGGGGAATTTTTCTTGGACCCTTGATCTGTATTAATGAGGGGCGTAACCTCAACAAAGGGAATTTTCAGGAATAAGTTGGTAAAGGTTTAACCAAGTGATTTGGGTAATTTAGTGAGATGAGAAGACTAGATAAATTCTGACATTTTTAAAGGAAGGATATTGGAATCACAAGAGAATGGGAACTTGTATTGAGATTGTTAAATTGAATGTGATTGAGATTAGAGGCCTTTATCTATGGGTTAGTGTCTTACATTATTGAAGAATAATACTTTGATGAACTTTCATAAAGACCAACATAAATATGTAATATATTGACCATTAATACTATGTTATGGACCCATGCAATAAAATATACTTACACGAGATGTACAAAGATGTATTTGTATAAATGATTGATAAAATGATAATATGATCATTAGAATAGTTTTCAACATTTATCTTGTTGGGCCAAATCATGTAGTTGAGTTCTTTAAGTTTCATTTAAGAGGCACAAAATGCGAGAAAGTTCTCAGGGGTTTCTCCACAAGGTTTTCCATAAAAAAACAAATTATAACCTTTACAAAATTTGTACAACCTTGCGCCTTTTGCCAAGGTGGATTAAAAACATTTATATAGATAACTTTTCAAACTTATATTGTATATTGGGTTTAGCTCAAGTGATTGTGTGATGAAGTATTGTGTGTGTGTGTGTGTGTGTGTGTGTGTGTGTGTGTGTGTGTGTGTGTGTGTGTGTTTGTGTGTGTACATGTGAGCGTGCATGTGTCAATTGGGTATAGTCTAGGTGGTTGAGAGGAGGAATGTTATCCTCTCCACCTACGTTCAATCTTCGCAAGTGACATGTTGAGTTTTTAACCAGTATATTGTTGTAACGACTTTGAACCCTATTGTTGGCTTGGCCTTGAGCCTTAAAGAGTTTATGGTTCACCTTGGGTATTGTTAATACTTAAGATTATTTCTACCTTTCTGTTCCAAAAGAGTTACCTTATCCTATCAAAAATATTTTCTAAGACCAATTTGTCTTATTTGTTGCTCCTTTTATACTTTAATTTTCATTTTTGGTGTGATTTTCCTTTGCTTAATTTCATTTTCACTTGCTTTTTATAAGATATGTTTGAAATATTTGCATAAGTAGGATGTATCACATCAGATTTGTTATTCACATTTCCAATGAAAGGGAATTTTCCAAGGTTTAAATAATAAGCAAGGTTGCTACAAGAATGTTTCCATTCTTGCAGCACATTAAAACATCATTATTTCAAGTGTGCTTCAAATCTGAAGATCGTGACAGCAGTCCCAAAATCATGTAGGAGATCATGCAAATAGTTATTGTACTTAATTGTGTCATATCTAAATGATTATTCTATCCCTATGCACGCTTTAATTAATACAAATCCAAATATGTTCGTACTTCCATCAAAATCAGGTGTCAGGCCATGAATTTAAAACATGCAAAACTATGATTTAAAATTTTCTAAGGATTTATGAAATAAGGGGATATGCAGTTTATTGTCATATGCAACAAAAATTCTTCTGCGTCAGCTATTCTGTGCAGACATATTTGAAAGCCCGAGTAAGGGGAAACCCTAATTATTGGTATAATAGAGCTTGTGATCAGTGTGAACGTGTCAGAGTGGAATATGTCACCCAACAAAGTTGGGTGAATTCTTCGATTAGAACCAGAGGGGATTGAATTATTAGAAGCATACCTTGAAATTATGCAGAAATTTGTCCAGGGAGAATGGTTCAAGTTTTGTTGTGCTTTTCAAGGGCATCATGAATATATTTCAATGTTATTTGCTAAGAGCTTCGACGAGTTTCAAACTCAGGTGGGAGATGTGATTATTCATGTCACAGAACATTTGATTGTAGCAACATGTCGTTTTCCTGTAAAAGGTGAAAGGTGATGGAAGAAGAACAAACTCCCTGAAGACATGTGCAACTAATGCTTAGTGGTAGAGAATCACAATCCATACTGGAGTCAACGCATCCCAAATAAATGGTTGAAGAAGGAATGGTGGAGTATCTTAGCAGTGGTCCAAAAACATATAACCTACGAAGGTAGGTTTTCTACCATTCATTACTATCACATACGAATTTTGATGCATTTAAATGGAGATAAAGAAATGAATCTACCATTTTATCTTTTGAAAAGTTTGACAAAGATGGAAAAGAGGATACATAGCCATCCTCAAATTTCCCTTCAAAGTTTATTTCATCATGGTCTTATCAAAATTTTGGTTATGTATGTATTAAGTGAAGTTCAAGTGTCCTGGAAACAATGATTGTCTTCCTTAGGGTTTGAAGAACAGGTTTCAAAAACACAAAAAACAACTCCTGACAAGAAAACTAGGATTTCAACAAGAAAGGGCAACACATCAAAGAGTACATCAAAGGTACAAGAAGAAGCTTCCCCTATAATGAGAGAAACCAAATTGAGCAAGAGAAATCTTGCTTTACAACAAGAAGAATCAACTAAGCATAAATCTAAATCATCTGCATCAAAACAAGAGTTTGTGGGAATTGACAGGGTGTATACCAAGAGGAGGACTACAAAAATGACACAAAAACTTCATAAGATAAAAACAGAGCATGAATTGGAAATTCACAATATACCAGTTAAGAAATCTTTTTAGGTAAGACAGAGAAAAGGGAACAAAGACAAATAGCCTATAAGCTACCCTAGCAGACCCCAAACATGACCTACAAATAAGCTGAGGATGAATTCTAAGGCTTTTTTCAAACCATCTCTAACGGAAGAAAATTTGATTATCATAGATGATGACATTCCAGAAAAGACCCCTGAGATTACCAAGAAATAAAGGTTGGCAATTAAAACCTTAATGGAAATGCCAATAAGGAAAAACAATGATAGTCAGTGGCTAAAGTTGAATCTTCTCAATCAGATGATGGAACAGAACAATATCTCACCTGCAATTTAGAGATGCAAGAATTGTAAGAATCCTATATGGAAGAAACATACAACTTATCTAAACCTATGAAAGAGGAAATTATTGAATAAAAATTCTGAAAGGAAAATAAGTATGAAATAAATCCCATAAAACCTAGAATATCAATTGATCTAAATATACATGCATTAGAAGAGGACCAAGATCAAGATAGGGCAAAAAAAGAGGATGTACCATAAAAACAAGGGTTAGGGGAATACATGATAGTTATTGAGGATTTGAGACAATAAAATCAAAGGATTGAGGCATGGAATGCTAAGCTACAAGAGAAATTCCAAAAATTAAAAGAAAAACACAAGAAACGACGTGATTTTACAAAGAAAATCAGGAAGAAGAACATCAAATTATACTAGACTAATGCCGTGCTCAAAACCAAACTAAAGTAGGAATATTTGAAGGTCAAACTTCTGCTCAAGGATGAAATATTTCCAGGGCTTTATCAACACACAAAGTTATCTCAGATTTTTGGGTTCATGCTACCAGAAATAGTGGTTTTTGTAGCTCTCCTTTTTTGACAGAATGATGAGGAAATTTAGGAAGTTGAAGAACTTTTGCAAGCAGGTTCAACATCATGAATGACAATGATCTAGTACAAGTTGAAGGTCTAGTTTTTTGCATATCTATTCCTAAAGAAGTTGTTGTAGATCCTATATGTGAGGGTCAAAGATATCTTAGGAGTTATGATATGGTCCTAAAATAGAATATCTTTTCCCTAAGATCCAGGATTTAGTTGTTGACACATTGAATAAGTAGAATGTAATCTCTAGTTGATATTCAAATATATCGAATCTATAACTAGGTTTTAGGATCTGAGATCCAAATGGAAAACAACTCTTTGTATAAAAATGAAATTAGATGATAGAGTTAGGGGGTTCAAATTTTGTGGCATTCAAGGAACATATTGATCAAAAAATTGTAAAGTTGGAATCTGCAACATTTTGCATTCAATTGAAAAACGTTCTGATGGTTAGACTATATTTTTATGTCTCTTATTTTTTGTCTGATTTGAATGCATCTGAAACTTTTTGTAAAGCATTTGGTTTACCCTGTTATGTCTCGAATTTCAGTAAAATATTTTTTTTGTTAAAATCATCTTTTCAAGAGTTGCATTTGAATGATTCTTTCATGTTTCTGAATATTATTTGGAAATTTGAAATTTCTTCTTTACAAGTGAACAAATTGTAACTTGTAGTTTCCATTTCATCAACCTTTACTTTATTCATATAACTAGACATAATGAATGCCTTTGACTAAGTTGAATTTTGTGGAAACATGATTCAAAAGTTTAACCTGATCAATTGTTGTCTAACCTATCCACTACCTGGTCCACAAACCAATCTATAAACTCAATTTGATTTACAAATATAAACCATTGCAATAATTGAGGTGCCCTGAATTGCCCCTTAGCATCCAGGGACATATTTAGGGATAACATATTTTAGCACCATTGTCAGAGAATGAAGGAATGAAGATATATTTCCCTAGGAAGAACAACATTGATAAGGGATAGCTCTTGATGGTGGACCAAATTTAGACATTGAAATTAGACTGCATGTTTTTCACCAAGCTACTCCATTGCAGAAGTTATCGCTCCTAAAAGAGAAACGAATGGACCAAAGTTTGAGCCTACCAAAGCCTCAATATCATCTTCATCTTCAAGAAAAAGAGTAACCAGAACAAATCCGAACCCCAAGGCAGTTCTATCATTGTCAGATCTAGAAAAAATATTAAGAAAATCAAAGAAAACCCAGCGCTAGTCCTCTTCTTCTAAAGGTAAGTCCTCTTATGAAGAGACAATTTTTGTTCCTAAAAAATCCATTATTGTTTCTGAATAAAAGTTATTTCTTGTTATTGAAGAAAAACCTAGTATTGATCCTTCAGAAATAGTTGAAGAAAAGGACAGGGCCAAAACTATTTCTTTAGAAGAACATGTAGCTCTTCAGTTAGGTGAACAAATAGTTGAGGAATGTAATCTTTTTTCTTACCTAATTAAAGAAAAAGATGATGAAGAGTTGAATTTTCTAGGAACACCCATAAGAGACTTGCCTAAGTATACAAAAGAACAAATTGATCAGATTTTGTCTCCATGTTTTCCTTAGCCAAGCAACTCTGAGGAAGCTAAACCAAAAATTCAAGTTTTTAATTCAATATCCTTGCCATTGAAGGATTCTTAAAGTATAAAGAAACCCATACTCAGCCTTCATCACCTCCTAAAATCCAAACAACAGTCTCATCTTCTCCATCTCAGCCTCCATCACCACCTAAAGTACATACTCAAGTTGTTCAAACAATGGTTGTAAATAGGATGGATGTTATCATTGTTTATAGATATGCACCCTTGGTTTTACCTCAAGTCTTAAACACTTTCCTAACTGGAGATTACATGAAATACCTTCCCAGATTCAATGGGGAGGGAGATGTTACTGTTGAATAATACTTAACCCCTTTTTACAGTTTTGTAGATAATTTCAATATAGAGCAATCAAATGTTTGGATGACTGTGTTTATTCAAAGTCTAGATGGAGAAGTAAGAAAATGGTTATGCGGTCTTCCTTTAGGTTCTATTCCAGATATTGACATTTTAGATGAGACTTTTATGAAACTGTGGGGAGACAAAAAGCATTGCTTGTATTATATCACTGAGTTTGGAGCCCTAAAAATAAAAAGTGGTGAGTCTGTGTCATATTTTACTAAAAGGTTTAATAAAATGTTAACTAAAATCCCTGATGAAATTAAGCCTACTGAAACCTCTGCTAAAATTAATTTTTCTAATGACTTTGATGCTGAATTTTTTCTTTTGTTGAGAGAACGAAGGTCTGCTACTTTGAGCTCGATGCAAGAGGAAACTATTGAGGTTGAGTCAAATATTCTGGCAGCTGAAAGATTAAAGAAAAAATCTGACATAGACAAAAAGAAGCAAACCGAGGATGTCCCGTATGCTTCCAATACATCAACATATGATCCAAAAATCGATGAAATGGATAAAATGTTGAAGACTCTAACATCATAATTGTCCATATTGAAATTGGAAGCAAAGTAGCCTAATAGACATGTTCAAGAGGGTGGGAATAGGAATCCAAATCAGTTCAGAAGACCACAAAATTCTCCTCAAATCATGCAAAGAGAAAGAAGGAATCATGAAGACCAAAGGATCTTGCCCCCTTTCCAGAATAATGCAGTTGAAGAGACATAAGAAAGTGATGATGTTGAAGAAAATTCAACAGTTCTTTTAAATGGAACTAAGCTTCCTACCAGTCACTTGATTCAACAAGAATATGAGGATTGTTTGATATCAAATCAGTTTGATGATTAAGAAGAGGAAATTTTTCGGAATGAGCCTCAAAAGAAATACGATTTAAGGTCTAAACAAATTGGGTCAAAAACGAATGCTCAAACTCAAATTAAGAAGAAAAATACTCCACCTAAGCAGGGGCCAAGCAAATCATATCATCATCAACAACTTATCAAGGCAGGCGTTTCAGAGGTAAAAGAAACAAAAAGACAATTGTCTCCTTTTAATCTGAAGCACGAGATAAATAAAATTAAAATTCTTGTGCCTTTGGTGGAGCTAATGAAGAATGAGCCTTTTAAACATTCTAGCTTGAAGGTTTTGCAATCTCCTGCACCTGTTATCTCTTCAGATATAGTAAATTTGCAAGATGAAAATCATGTTATCACAATTGGTCTGCATATTGAAGATAAATATGATTCTTCACCTCCATTTTATATATCCCTAAACATTCATGATAAAATTCTACATAAGTGTCTCATGGACTCTAGAGCTTCAAATAATGTTATGTCGAAGGTGGTTATGGATGAGTTGGGGTTAGATATCACAAAACCGTACCAAGATCTCTATTCTATTGACTCTAAAAAAGCCAAGTGTTTAAGAGTTATCAAATATTTGGTTGTAACATTGTCTCAGTTGCCTATGAAGAATGTTGTTATGGACATTGTAGTGGCTGATATACCACCAAAGTTTGGAATGTTGTTGTCTAGGTCTTGGGTTAAAAAGGTTGGTGGATCTTTGCAAATGGATTTGACATATGAAACCATACCTATTTTTGGGGGAGAACATCGAAAATTATATAGGGAAGTTTGATTTTCTTATATTGTAAGTGATCATGACAATCTAGGAAATCGCCCTATCTATGCAGTGGACAATGAAATTGGCTCAACCATATTTCATATCAGTGATGATGTTCCTGAAACATCAAGTAACAAGCTCATTGGTAAGCAAGCAAAGGATATGGAAAACTCTGTGTGGAAAATGTTTTTTGATGGTTCATGTTCAAAATAAAGGATTAGGTGTTGGGATTGTAATTATTTCCCCTTCTAAAGAAGTTATATCTATGTCCTATAAATTGGAATTCGAGACTACCAATAACATTGCAAAATATGAATTAGCTTTCTTCTTGGGATTAAGAGTTGTAAAAGAAATAGGGATTGACAAATTAAGAGTTTTTGGAGATTCTGAAATAGTCATCCATCAAGTCAAGAATAATTATAAAATAAAGCAGAAAAGACTGAAGCAATACAAGAATGAGGCATGGGATTTTGTGGAAAATTTATTTTTGTCTTTTGATACCACATTTGTTCAAAGAAACTTTAATCAACAAGCAGATTCACTATCATTAGCAGCTAGCAATTTCAAGACTCTGTTATGTTCCAATTTTAGATATGAAATTGAAGTTAAAAGTCGGCCTTCAATCCCAGATAACATCTAACACTTGCAAATTTTCAGTGATGACCAGGAACTGAAAATATTTCTAGAAACTATTGATGAATTTTCTGCAATTTCTATTGACCAAGAGAATGAAATAATGAGACAGAAATTCAATCAGATGTTCCTTTTCAGAATAAAGTAGCAGGGCATAAAATTATGGAGTTAAAGACAAAGCACATTCCAAAAGGTCTGGTCCCACTGTAAATATTGTTTGACAACAATGATGTTTCCAAAAAATCTTCAATTGAAATTTAGGAAAAGAATGTGTTTGATTGCAATATTGGCACTATCACAGATCCAAATATTACAAAATTTTCCAAAGCATTGCCAGAAGAGTGGAAGAGAAGGTATGTTAAACTTATGAGGGAATTTGCTGATATTTTTGCTTGGTCATATGAAGACCTTAAGATTTTTGACATTGACATAATTCAACATAAAATTCCTTTGAAAATGGGCTCTAAACCTTTCAGGAAGAAAATGAGACAGTTTAATCCTATGTTTTTGCCTATCATTGAAAAAGAGTTAAAAAGAATGCTAGATGCTAAGATTATAGTACCTTTGAGATATTCAGAGTGGGTGGAAACTTTGGTGCCATTCAGGAAGAAAAATGGTGAAATAAGGTTATGTGTGGATTTTAGAAATCTAAACAAGTGTTCACTCAAGGATAACTATCCATTACCAAAAATGGATCACATTTTGCAGAAAGTGGTAGGAGCTCAGAGGATCTTTGTGTTAGATGGGTATTTTGGATACAATCATATTATAGTATTTGAAGAAGATAAAAAGAAAATTGTTTTTACTACTCCATGGGGTACCTTCATGCACAAAAAGATGCCTTTTGGACTGATTAATGCAGGGGTTGTGTTACAAAGAGCAATAGACATTGCATTCGTTGGAGAAAGGGACAAATTCAAAATGATCTATCTTGATGACATCATTGTTTTCTCAAAATATGATGACGAACATTTGCAACACCTCAAGCATACATTTAAGAAATGCAAAAGGTATGGCATATCTTTAAATCCAAAGAAATCTAATTTTTTTATGCATGAAGGCAGGATCCTAAGTCATATTGTATCTACGGGATGAATTAAAATAGATCCTAAGAGGGTGAATGCTATCTAGAAGATTGATATTCCTAGAAACAAAAAATCCATATAATCCTTCATAGGTAGAATCAACTTCTTAAGGAGATTCATACCTAATTTTGCTAAAATTATTAAGCTCATTACAAATATTTTGAAGAAGGATGCTGAGATTAAGTGGACACATGAAGCTAAGTCATCCTTTGAAAGAATAAAACAAACTTTAATTGAAGCTATTGTCCTCATCAGTTGAGCTTATTCTAAAGATTTCTTGATCTTCTCTTTTGCTTCTGAAGAAACAATTATTGTTGTACTATTGCAGAAAAATGAAGAAGGATGTAGCCCATTTATTTCTTTAGAAAATCTATTAGAGATGTAGAACTTAAGTATAACATAATGGAAAAACAGGTTTATGCCTCAGTGAAGGCATTGAAATCTTTCAGAGTTTATATTTTTCATTCTAAGATAATTGGCTATGTTCCTAGCAACAATGTGAAAGATATGCTTGTGCAACCAGACAACGAAGGAAAGAGAGGTAAATGGATAGCAAAGCTCTTGGAATATGATGTAGAACTCAAACCTACCAAGTTGATCAAAGGGCAGAGTCTGGCAAGGTTGCTTGTTGACTCAAATTGCAAAGCTCTTGGACTGAACTATATTCAAGATCAGTCATTTATTCCAGTATCACAGGATAAAGACAAACATTTATAGGTATTGGACAAGTATCATTCCTCATCATGTTATAAGGATATAGTTTATTTTTTGCAGAATTTTTGGTGTTCATCGGATTTTGATAAATCTAAAAGTAAATCTCTCAAGATAAAGGTTGTATAGTACTTCACTATTAATCAGAATCTGTTTTGGAAGGATCCCAATGGCATTTTGCTGAAATGTATTTATGAGGATTAATCAAATTTTATTATGATTGGCTTGCATAAAGGTGTTTGTGGAGGCCATCCACACTGGAAAGCCACAACATTTAAAATTTTGAGAGCTAGGTACTATTGGCCCACTATATTTTCTTATGTGTTTGCTAAAATTAGAGCATGTGAGCAGTGCCAAAAGTTTGCTGGAAAATAAGAATTATGTTCTCTTCCCTTAAAGCCAATCATAGAAAATGGCCCTTTCCAGTAGTGGGGCTTGGACTTCATAGGATAAATTCAACCACCTTCCAGTGGAAAACATAGATGGATATTGACAACCACTGATTACTTTACGAAATGGATTGAGGCTATCCCAACCAAAAATGCAACGGATAAGGTAATTATAAATTTTCTGGAAGAAAATATATTTTCTAGATTTGGTCATCCTAGAAAGTTAATTATAGATAATGCTCATGCATTTAAATCTATTGCTATGATTGAATTATGTGAAATCTATAATGTTACTTTGGCACATTCTACTACATATTATCCACAGGGTAACGGGTTGGCAAAATCCTCCAACAAAACCCTGATCAGAATTATCAAAAAATTGTTGGCAGAAAACAAAAAGGGATGGAATTCTAAATTGAAATATACTTTATGGGATGATAGGGTGAGTACCAAAAATTCAATTGGCACTTCTCCTTTCCATTCAGTCTATGGGATAGATGTTATTTTCCCAACCCAACTGAGTTTACCTATACTAAAATTCATGCAAGAATAATTGGAAGAACCTAATGATATTCAGAGGAGGATTTTTCAAATCATTGAGGTTCAATAGAAGAGAGGAATGTTAAATGAAAAATATGAGGCTTATTGGATTAAGGTAAAAACAATATTGTCCCCGAGGTGTAGAACGATGGCAGAGTGTTCAATTAAGGCACCTTGTGATGTGAAGTCAACAGTTCGAAACCTTTAGGGACACCAAAAAAATCCAGCCATGTTAAGGGTTGGTGTGGCTCAAGCTAGGTGTGATCCTTAGGTGATTTTGATGGCTTAGATTCCCTTGAGTCACGATTTCTCAAGCCACGGGCTAGTCCCCCAAGTCACAGACAAACTAGCAAATGAACAAAAAAGAAGGTAAAAACAACATTTGACAAGAAAACTAAGAAGGATAGTTTTCAAACAGGGGATCTTGTTCTGAGGTGGGATGCCAGAAGAGAAGATAAGCCAAAACATGGTAAGTTTGATAATTTGTGGTTTGGCCCATTCAGAATAGCCAAAGTTATGAACAACAATTCTTTTGTCTTACAAAATTTGGATGACAGTGAGATATTTGGAGGCCCAGTCAATGGGCTCTTTCTGAAACATTATTTTACTTAGTGAGCCAGAATTAATTTAGCTTATACATATTGCCTTATTTTGGTGTGTTTTAGCAGATTAAATAAGACTCCATAGCCCAATGGAGCTACTAGTGTACAATTAAGCTTGTTGTAGTTGGGTATTTCAGAATGTATAATATATAGTCTATAATAAGACATATGTCAGAACATATAAGAAAGAACATGGTGAAGGTTACAAGTTTCGGTGCTAGAATTGGAAAAGAAGGCATTGGTCTACAGTTCTTAATGTCTCACAAGGAGAACATTATCCTCGGACGGAGCCAATGTTACTCCTTAAGCCTATTTCTACCTTTTTATTCCAAAAACGTTAGCCTATCCTATCAAAAATCTTTTCTAAGACCAATTTGTCTTGTTTGGTACTCCTTTTATAATTTAATTTTCATTTTTGGTGTGATTTGCCTTTGCTTGATTTCATTTTCACTTGATTTTTATAAGATATGTTTGAAATATTTGCATAAGTAGGCTGTGTCACATCAGATTTGTTATTCACATTTCCAATGAAAGAGAATTTTCCAAGGTTTAAAGAATACGCAAGGTCGCTACAAGAATGTTGTCATTCTTCCAGCACATTAAAACATCATTATTTCAAGTGTGCTTCAAATTCGAAGATCGTGACAACGGTTCCAAAATCATGCAGGAGATCATGCAAACAGTTATTGTATTTAATTATGTCATATATAAATGATTATTTTATACCTATGCATGATTTAATGAATACAAATCCAAATCTACTCGTACTTCCATCAGGCTCAAGTGTCAGGCCACGAATTAAAAACATGCAAAACTATGATTTAAAATTTTTAATGGATTTATGAAATAAGGGGATATGCAGTTTAATGTCATATGCAAAAAAAAACCTTCCGCGTTAGCTATTTTGTGCAAGCATCTTCGAAATCCCAAGGGGAAACCCTAATTCTCATAGGTATAACAAAGCTCATGCTCAATGTGAATGTGTCAGAGTGGAATATGTCACCCAATAAAGGTGGTTGAATTCTTCGATTAGAACCAGAGGGGATTGAATTATTAGAAGCCTACCCTAAAATTATGAAAAAATTTGTCTGGGGAGAGAATGATTCAAGTTTTGTTGTGCTTTTCAAGGGCATCATGAAGAAATTTCAATGCTATTTGATAATAACTTCAATGGGTTTCAAAATCATGTGGGAGATGTGATTATTCATGTCACACAACATTCGATTGCAGTAGCCTGTCGTTTGCCTATAAAAGGTGAAAGGTGGTGGAAGAAGAACAAACTCCCTACAGACCTGTGCAACTAATTCTTAGTGGTGGAGCATCACAATCTAGACTGGATTCAAGGCGTCCCAAGTAAATGGTTGAAGAAGGAATGGCAGAGTATCTTAGCAGTGATCCAGAAATATATAACATGTGAAGGTAGGTTTTCTACCATTCATTTCTATCACATACAAATTTTGATGCATTTAAATGGAGATAAAGAAATGAATCTGCCATTTTATCTTTTGAAAAGTTTGACAAAGATGGAAAATAGGATACAAAGCCATCCTCAAACTGCCCTTCAAATTTTATTTCATTAGGGTCTTATCAAAATTATGGTTATGTATGCATTAAGTGAAGTTCAAGTGTCTTGGAAACAACTATTGTCTTCCTTAGGGTTTGAAGAACAAGTTTAAAAAACACAAAAAAAAACTCATGACAAGATAACTAGGGTTTCAACAAGAAAGGGCAGCACATCAAAGAGTACAACAAAGGTACAAGAAGAAGCTTCCCCTATAATGAGAGAAACCAGATCGAGCAAGAGAAAGCTCGCTTTACAGCCAGAAGAATCAGCTAAGCAGAAATCTGAATCATCTGCATCAAAACAAGAGTTTGTGGGAATTGAAAGGATGTATACTAGGAGGAGGACTAGACAAATGACATAGAAACTTCATAGGATAAAAAAAGAGACTGAATTAGAATATCATGATATACTAATTGAGAAATCTCCTAAGGTAAGACTGAGCAAAATAAACAAAGGCAAACAACTTGTAAGCTACCCTAGCAGACCCAAAACTCGACCTGCAAATAAGTCGAGGTTGAATTCTAAGGCTCTGTTCAAACCATCTCTAAAGGAAAAAAAAATTGATTATCATAGATGATGACATCCCAGAAAATACCCCTGATATTACCAAGAAATAAATGTTGGCCATTAAAACCTTAAGGGAAATTCCAATAAGGAAAACCAAGAAGGAAAAACAACAACAACCAATGGCTAAAATTGAATCTTCTCAATCATATGATGGAATAGAACAAGATCTCAAATACAGTCCAAAGATGCAAGAATTGTCATAATCCTATATGGAAGAAGCATATAGATTATCTAAACCTGTGAAAGAGGAAATTATTGAAGAAACATCCTCAAAGAAAAATCAATATGAAAGAAAGCCCAGAAAACCTAGAAGATCAATTGATCTAAATATACCTGCATGAGAAGAGGACCAAGCTCAAGACAGGGCAGAAACAAAGGATGTACCAGAAAAACAAGGGTTAGAGGAATACATGACAATTATTGAGTATTTGAGACAACAAAATCGAAGTCTTGAGGTGTGGAATGCTAAGCTACAGGAGAAAGTCCAAAAATTAAAAGAAAAACACAAGAAACAATGTGATTTTACAAAGAAAATTAGGAAGAAGAACATCAAATTATACTAGACTAATGTGGTGCTCAAAACCAAAGTAAAGCAGGAAATATCTAAAGGTCAAACTTCTACTCAAGGATGAAAGGTTTCGAGGGCTTGATCAACACGCAAAGTTGTCTCATATTTTTGGGTTCATGCCACCGGAAATAGTGGTTTTTGTAGCTCTCCTTTTTTGACATAATGATGAGGAAATTCAAGAAGTTGAATAACTTTTGCAAGCAGATTCAACATCACAAATGACAATGATCTAGTACAAATTGAACGTCTAGTTTTATGCATATCTATTCCGGGAGAAGTTGTTGCAAATCCTTTATGTGAGGGTCAAATATATCTTAGGAGTTATGATATGGTCCTATAATAGAAGATATTTTCCCTAAGATCCAAGATTTTAGTTGTTGGCACATTGTATAAGTAGAATGTAATCGCTAGTTGATAGCCAGATATATAGATTCTGTAACCAGGTTTTAGGATCTGAGATCCAAATGGAAACCAACTCTTTGTATAAAAAGGAAATTAGATGATAGAGTTAGGGGGTTCAAATTTTGTGGCATTCAAGGAACATATTGATCAAAAAATTGTAAAGTTGGAATTTGCAACATTTGCACTCAATTGAAAAACATTCTAATGGTTAGACTATCTTTTTCTTCTATCTTATTTGAATGCATTTAAAAAAAATTGTAAATCATTTGGTTTATCCTGTTATGTCTCAAATTTTAGTAAAATATTTTTGTTGTTAAAATCATCTTTTCAGGAGTTGCATTTGAATGATTCTTTCATGTTTCTGAATATTATTTGGAAATTTGAAATTTCTTCTTCACAATTGAACAGATTGTAACTTCTAGTTTCTCTTTCATTGACCTTTACTTTATTCATATAACTAGACATAGTTCATGTGTTTGAATAGGTTGAATGTTGTGGAAACTTGATTCAAAAGTGTAACCTTCTCAATTTTTGTCCAATCTATCCACAAACCAATCTATAAACTCAATTTGATTTACAAATATAAACCATTGCAATAACTGATGTGCCCTAGCTTGCCCCTTAACTGTCAAGGACAACTTTAGGGATAATAGTTACCATCCTTGGAATGAGGGGAAGTGCCTAGGGGGTTTCCTCTGAATATTTTACTTGGAAACACACACACTCACACACACTTGAACTTAATGGCGGATTATATCGCTTGGCGGAATTTTATTGAATTTCATTGTCATTGAATTTGGACATGAACATGAACCAAGGGACTTAGGGATTAGACATACAAACATGAGGACTAAAAAAGTTGAGGTTGTCGTTGAATATGTCTGATGTGTTCTAGCTCACCAAGGTGGAGATTTTTTGTATGTGTTGATTCTTCATTTTCTCTCTATATTGTCAAGTCAACTTGTCAATAAATGCTTCCCATCCATTTAAATCTATACACCTATTAGTTGGATCTAGTTATTAAATGTATCTAATTTCCCACTTGTATAGGCTCTTGTGTTAATAAGATATGTTCCTATTGAACTCATATTCTATAAAGAACTACTACCTTGGAAATTCCATCCAAATTAAATCAAATCACACGTGCACATGCACACAAACACATTACAAACTTATTGGGGAGTTTTATCAAATTCTTTTAGCTTGGATTTTTTTTTTATCAAATTCAAACACAAACTTGAACCAAGTGAGTTAGGGCTTAGAAAGACAAACACAAACACCAATAAGAGGTTGTAACTAAATATGTGTGATGTGCTCTATCTCACCAAGGTTGATATTTCATGTGTGTGTTCATTCTTCATTTCCTCTACATACTATCAGGTATACTTGATAATCAATGCATCCCATCCATTCAAATTTATCCATGTATTAGCCATATCTTGTCGATAAATGTATCTAATTTCCTACCTAGATAGGCACTTGTGTTAATAAGACATATTCCTACTATTATGGAGAAAATATCGTGGGTGGATGATAAGATCTCCCTAGGATCTACCTATTGATCCTAGACAGACAAAGGGCTAGACTTCTATGGCTTTCCTTTGGACTCAAGCAATTGGATTCATGATTAAACTAAGAAGTGGTAGAAATAACATACCTTTTCTGGAAGGTTGTCCTTCGTATATCCTTGTTGTTGTAGATCTAAATTTATAGCTCCAGACTCCGCAACCTACTTCCTACGACAAACAATGCCTTCATGTTTCTCTTCTTGGTGTTAGAATCCTAGATCTAGTTTGGATCTAACCTGATTTATAATGTAACAAATCAGATATGAATATTTATGCATGAAAACAAACATTCATAGGGGAAAACCAATGATCTATTAATATAGAAAATGGAATTACATCAATATAATTACCTTATGATGTAGATGCATTCCTCTTTGCCCCTTACTCCTCCTCAACTCTTCAACCAAGCTAGGAAACTTAATTGTAACTAATGTAGATGGAGAAGCTCCTTTGAATTTTGGTAGCATAGATCTTTAATGATTCTTTCTCCTCATGCTCAAGATTTTCCTTCTTTATATAGATCCTTGGAAGAGAATTGGGAGAGCTTATAGATCTTATAGAAACCAATGAATACTCTAATGATGTGAGTTCCAAGGCTCATGCCATGAAGAACCAACTCATCCCTCACTTACCTTTTCAAAACTCCGTGAATCTAGAAGGTTCCTGATGGTGTCTCAGGTTGCACTGTAGTTGACCAGCGACGCGTCGCTTGGTGTCATGTGTATGACAAGCGACACCCTTCAAAAATGACCTAAATCTTAAGCTGGAGTTGTGTCTCAGTTTTCATCTTCTATTGGATTCCCTTCTGGCCCTGTAGGGTGGAAATTAAGGCTATAAAACCTACCCAACCCATATGTTATATAGAACTATTGCCTTAGAAATGTAATCCAAAATTAATCAAATTATGAAATCCATGAAGAATGAATGAGAAATATAAGATAGGCAGAGGTTCCCAGGGCACTGTTTACATAATAGAGTTGTCATTAGGGAAAATGTATGCTTTGAAAATAATTTCATGCAATGATGAAGGTAGAGAGAACATGAGAATGATAACAAAAATCCAAACAACTTGCAAAATCCATCATGGAAACTTGGTTAAGCTATTGGGATTTCAAGAGATTCCACCCTGAATGGAACAACTATTACCACTAATACCCTTCCCTGGACACTTGTGGCTTTGTTCCTTGTATTGTTTTTGGCACTATTTCTTGCTAAGAGTTGTGATTTGTTGATTTCTTATGAATCCATTAAACCATATGGACATGTTTTTTTGCTCCTTTCGGTGTGTTTGTTCTCCCATAGAGGTATAGATGGTTAAGTCACTACACACTTGGCACTTAAAACAATTCAATAGAGTTCATTCTATATGAACAAGTTCCAATGGTTGAACTAATTAAAATTCCCTCGACATTGTTGAAATAAATAAGGAAGATGCTTCTTACTACACCTTTCCACAACATGAGGTGCCCTTAGGTGCAAGTGAAGACCACTTCAAGAAGGGAAATGTTTATCTCAAGTGGAGTTGTAAACGTCATCGTGTTTCGAATACAAGGTTGGGGGATCATCATCAACACCTAGTATTGACTCATCTTGTGTCATTTTCTTGGACTGTTTGAGATAACCAGAGGAGAGAAATGCAAATCTCTTCTTGCTTTAAACTAATCATTTCACACCAAATACCTCAATAATTCTTGGTTTTTCAGGACACCCACATATGCCATTTGCAAAACAATTGTTGGGGATTGTAGAGGATCAAGGAAATCATGTATTGTAGGTCCCTTTGTACACAAAATTTACCAAACAACAATAATTATTGTAGCAATGAAATGACATGAAGTTTTAATAATATGGGCATTCCAAAAGGAGATTGAAATGATATTATATTCACATCTCTCATGAGAAAGTAGGCAAAAGAATGGTGTACCCCAATCTCCTAAGACCTCATGGCTCTAGGAGGTCACAAGATCAAGTCACATAGAGGGTTCCATGTTTTACGACAATTCACCACTCATATTGAAAATAATCTGACATTAAAGAGTTATACCTCCTCTTGGTTTTGGTCTAATTTTAGATTTATCATTTAAACTCAAAGATAATCAAATATTTGAACAATGTATTCACCCCCATCATTTTTGTAATTGTGATTACATAAATAATATTTTTACTATACATTGAATTGATCCTACATGCAACGACAACATTGTAACATAGTGGATAATAAATATATACATGGTTTTAAAAAATTACATCCAAATACAAATAATGGAGTAAAAATTTATAACTCTTTAGGTTTTGTTACAATTTCTTAACTTCTTTATATCCACTTTTTTTCTTTTTTTCCTTTTTCCAAAGAAAAAAAAACTTTTATATTCAAGGATGAATATACATGTTACTATCCAATGTTTGTGTATAATATTGCATGTTGCATTCTATTTTAAACAGTCATGCTTCTTTATCTAACAAGTATACAAAAGTGTGTACAAAAATATCAAAAGGACCAAAAAAGATCATAATCAAAACACCACTCCTTGTCATTTCTTCCTTCTCCATGCATTCCTTGTTTTTTATAGACGAAATTCCATAGCTTCAATTTCCTCCCCTTCTATGAACTCGTAATAACCGAAAGCTCCAACTAGGAGTTGCAAAGATTCCTTTGAGAGTGAGTCTTCTTTTTCATTGAGTTCACAGAGAATGTGGTTGAAAGACAACCACTCAAAGGATTGGAAAGAGAGCTTGATATCTTGTAGTAGCGATTCTAGCCTAATATTGTGAACATTTGCCTTCTTTCTCTCCCACTCAATGACCATCTTGGAATCTCCCATCACTTGCAGTTTTTTAATAACTTTTCTTACAACTATTTCTAGAAGTGTCCATAGAGATATGAATTCCTCTCTATTATTTGTGTCATTTTCCAGTGCATAATGACTGTGTATGTAGTCATCTTTCTTCAGATGGAGAACCACTCCAACTCCACATGCAGGGGGGTGCCCTTGACAGGCCTTGTCAAAAAATTCCCATTGAATTTCATAGTCTAAAGCCAACATTATTGGAAGACGAGGAATCTTGGATTTTATCTCTTCTTTGTAATCCTCTGCCATCCTCAGGGTGACATTGGCCACAACTTTCAGAGGAATGAGTTTTTCGTTGAGAAGGTTGTTTTTCCAGGCCCACCACACATTGGACACCATTATGCTAGGGAGTCCCAAGTAGATTGGATTTGGTCCAATCCGCCTGTGTATTCGATTCTTTTCCATACCTGTGTTGCATAAGAGCAGTAAATGAATGACATATTCCTCATTAGAAAAGCATAAAGAACAATGTCCAGGCCAGCACCAGCCCCACATAAGCCCATTGTCCCAGGTGAACAGTTTATTGTTGAGGGCTAGCTAAAGGTAATTTTTCATTTTAATGGAGTGCTAATCTTCCAGATTAGGCTCCACCACCATTTGAGGTCCCCCCTATGCATGGCTCCCCTCTGGGTCTTATAACCAAGTTTTACAATTGTGACAAACAAGCTTGTTTGACAATTATAAGAATATCCAATTTAAGTAGGATAGAATAAGCTATTCCATTTATGATGAAATAATATTATATTGAGTAAAATGTATAAATATGATTATGATTATAAATGCATCAAAAGGCTTTGATTATGATTTTTCTGACATGAATTTTCTTCATTATCTTATCCGACGACATCTTTAATGTCTGGATTTTCAAGTTTTTCTTCTTTCAACTTTCTTATTTTTTCTAGCAACCCTTGATTAAGGTTCTTCAAACGAGAATTTTCTTCATTTTTTTGACAGGTTCTTCTCAATATCTTGATTATCTTGTTCCAACTTCTGAACTCATCGTTCCCTATCCTTTGACTTCTTGATCTGTGTAAGTAGTTTTTGACTATGGTCTTTTAAACGAAAAAATTCTTCATTTTTATCCTTGATAACTTTGTCAAATTATTTTTGCATCCTTGATATTGATTATTGATTTTCTTGAAGGATCACCTTCGAGATATCTTTAAAGTCTTTTGATGAAGGTATTATTGATTTTGACCTCATAGTAGTGTCTTGAAGTGTCATCATCTTCTTCTTATGGGGAAACATCACAAACTTTTTCTCCATGTTTAAGATGAATGTACCTATATTTTTAAACCACAGTAACCTGATGACGATGCCAATTTCTTCTTTATACATAGTTGTAACATAGAATTGAGATATATACTCATATTCATCAATCATCACTTGTAACTCCTTAATTTGAAAATAATCTTCCTTTTCAATTATATTCGGCTCTAGAATTAATAATTGATTTTCCAAGTCAATATTCATGTTATTTGCATTATGGTCCAAGCTAAAAATGATGTTAACATCTCTTCCTTAAATACTCTCCTTTAATGTTGAAACCCTATAACATAAATTTGGACAACGTTCATAAATAAATCTTCCTCTTTTTGTACTATTGGGAGCCATTTTATTTTTATTTTTTTCGGTAAAATTTTGCAATAATTGATTCTTGACTGTGAAGCTCATATAACCTCTTTTTTTCCAAGGAATTACGTAATACGCTTCAATATACTTGAAAAAATAAAAATAATTTTCTTTTTTTTTTATTTGCCTCTTTTTTTTTTTTTTTTTTTTCTTTGCCCGTTTTAAACTTTAATGGGGACTTAAAACCCTTTATAATTACCTTTTTATAATTTCGATATTTTTTCCCTCCAAAAAAGAACTATACTTATTATCGTTACTTTAGCTAGGGCCTTTAATCTACAATTATTGCTTCCATATATAATACAACTTCTTCTTCTTCTTTTTTTTTTGGGGGGGGGAATTTTGTTTATAATTAATTTTTATTTAAAAATATATATAATACTTCAATTCTTTTTAAATTTTTATTTAAATAAATATATAAACTTATTTTTCTAACTTCGTTTATCTTCGAATGGACACAAACTTAGTTGACCAGCGTAGAGGCTCTCATTAAAATTTTAATCAAACCTCATTTTTTTATTTATATTATCTCCAATTGATACGATACGATTGATTGGTTGTAACCTCCAATGTGGATGGTACATAAATAATGGCAGTTGTACAGACGTAACCATACATATTTAGCGTAGGATAGTATGAGTTGTGATGGTAGGGTATGACAGAGTTGGGTGACACACTGTGACAAACAAGCTTGTTTGACAATTATATAAATATCCAATTTAAGTAGGATAGAATAAGGTAATCCATTTAGGATGAAATAATATTATATTGAGTAAAATGTATAAGAATGAGATGATTGATTGCAATGAGGGCCATATATACCCACGCAGGGGTGCCTTTTCATTAATAGACGTGTTTTTTGGATAAGACATGTATTTTCATTATGATGTATTAATTATTATTATTTAATGATTATTTATTTTTATCTATACATTTTATATATTTATGTTCGTTACAACAGTGAAGTCCCATGTCTTTGGGTTTTTGGACTAGCACATGGAATCAAGGGTATCCTCATCGAGAGAAATGAAATTAGATTGCATAAGTATAACATAATTATTCCATTCTGAAGCTTCCTCACCTATTAGTCCCAGTGTCTCAGTGGTTTTCCAGGCCTCTATGCCTCTATGTGTAGGATTGAAAGACTTAACGTCACTTAACTAGAAAAAAAATTGGCACCTAAGAGATTGGATCAGACCGTTCAATAGTCGGAAAGAGTTTCCAACTTCTATCCATGGATCTTCTCCCAAGTGAAAAGATCGTTCGTTACCTATTTTCCAAGCCACCTATTCTCCCACCAAAGGAAAATCCTTAACCAAGGCCTTCCAAACATTTGAACCTTCCATTGAATTTCTCTGCTCTCTTATCCGGTCCACAATTGAGAAATCATGGAAGTATTTCGAGTGCATTACCCTTAACCATAAGAGGTTTCCTTGTATCATTCTCCATAGGCTTTTCCCTACCAAGGCCTAAGGAAAAACATGGATATTTTTAATTCCCCAACCTCCGAGCATTTTGGGCGACGCAATAGTAGACCATTTGGCTAGATGAGTACCCTTCAATCGTCTCTATCCTGCCCATAAGTATTGATAGTTGGTTCTAATGATCCTTTTTAGAATTCCTTTCGATATTAATGCAATCAATGACCAATATACACGAATACTCTCTAGGACCAACTTCACCAACACTAATCTTCCTCCTCAAGATACTAATCTATTAACCCAGATCGATACCCGAGCTTCAATTTTCTTCACCAACCACCCTCGATCCTAGATTCGATAATTGTTCAGTTTTAAGAAAAAGCCAAGGTATTTGAATCCTTCTTCCAACCTTCTTATAGAGGCATGCACAAGTCTCTCTACTTGGCTTAATTTTCCCTCGAACTAGTTATGAAAAATAATAGAGGATTTGTCAAAATTTATCTCCATTCCAGTGGCTCTCTAATAGAGCTCTAACACTAAATTGAGTTCTTCCAGTTCACAGATGGATCCTTGAATATTGCAGAAGATGTCATCCACAAATAGAATGTGGGAAATGGATTCACTATTTGAGACCTTCACCCCTTTTAACCTCCTTACCTCTTTAGCTTCTTTTATCAATCGATTGAGAGCTTCTGCTACTATGGGAAAGAGGAAAGGGGAAAGAGGGCAACCTTGTCAAAGTCCCGGGGAGGCCTTAAAAAATCTGGAGAGAGACTCATTGATCAAGACGGAAAGGATGTTGAATCAATGCATCCCATTATCCAATTTACCACTAGAAGATACATACCAATCTTAATCAAAACTAGGAGGAGGAAGGCCCAGTTAATTATGTCATAAGCCTTGGATAGATCCAACTTTATAATAGTTAGTTTTTCCTTCGAATATTTGTTCGAATGAAAGACCTCCTATGTCATGGCCATGACATCGTGGATTTGGCATTTGTGTAGAAACCAAATTTTTCATCTCCAATGGTTTCACTTAAAAAAGGATTTAGCCTTACCACGATTATCTTAGATATTATTTTATACACTGCACTGCAAAAAGAAATGGGGCGGTAATCTCCAAAGGAATAACATTCTTTCTTTTTGGGAATGAGACAAAGAAAGGTAGAGTTTGGAGATACCAAAATCTTACCAGTCCTTTGTGATTGTTTTACTATTCGGAGAAGGTATTCTCTCAGAAGATCGTTAAAGCCCAAGAAAAACTCTATCGAAAAATCGTTTGGTCCAAGGATTTTTCCCTTCTACATCGAGGAGATAATTTCTTTCACTTCAGATTCAACGAATTCCTCTTATAAAGACTTGTTCATTTCCTCTCCAATCCTCATCAAAAATTTAGAAACCACACGTAAAAATTCTTGAATAGAGCATCCATCAAGAGATTTGACAATACGCCGAAAATAATTGGCCCCTAATTCAGGTTTATCTTTAAAGGAGCCAACCATTCTACTATCCTAATTTATGATTTCCCAAATGGTATTTATGTTCTTCCTTAGGTTAGCGAATTGATGGAAATACTGTGTTATTATCACCTGTAGAGAGCCATAAGGCCCTACTTTTGAGCCTCTAGGATTCCTCTTCATTCTTAAGGTAAGAGTGTTGAGTTGTCTCCAATTATTTCAATTCATTCAATTGAATCTCACTTAGGGAGCCATCGTCAATTGACTCATAAAGAGCTTTCAGTTTTGTTTCCACTTCCATTATCTATCTTTGTTTTCGAGCTTTGAAAATAGGAAGCTAATTTTTAATGGGTTTTTTTACCCTAGCTAAATTTCCCGCAAATTGTTGCATAAAGGAGAGAGACTCCTTCTCATTTAAAATCTACCAAGTGTTTCGAACCATAGGAGGGAAATCTTCTTCCTCCATCCAATAGGGATTGAATTTTAGGGGAGGAGAGGCCTAATCCATTTCTTCCTTCAATTTGAGGACGATAGGTCGGTGGTTCGATATACCACCTTCATAAACCGAAGAGTTGACGAGTAGACCTTTTTCCACAAAAGCCTTCGATGCAAGAAATTTTTCCAGCCTCTTAGCCATTGCTTCTCTCCCTGTTTGGTGGTTGTGCCAAGTGGGCACAAACTTGAGTGGTTCAAGGTCTACAAGGTGATGTTTAGATAAGTAGGATAGAAAGAAACCTCTCTGTGTGTCTAATTTCAAACTCTCATCCCATATTTCTCTATAGGAAAGAGTAAATTTGAGATCATTTCCCATCATGAAGAGTGGATCAATGAAAGCTCCTACATAGGAAAAATCTTCCCAGAAGGGGATTCTATCAATGTAAGGGCCATAAATATTTAAGACTGAAAAAGAAAACATGAAGTCTTTGATCATAAGTTTAATCGATGTAGTTGAATGAAAGGATGATGAGGAGAGGGCTTTACAAGTCGATCCCCAACCCATAATCAGACCTCCTGACATCCCATCCACGTCGAGGGCACAAAAATCCCAATTCTTCGACCAAGCTTCTAGAGTACTTTTGTCTTTAGAAACATAACACATCGTCTCTCACAATAGAGTGATATCTAGATTTATGCTTTGAATAAGCCTTTTGCAGGCACCCCCCAACCCTCTCACGTTGAAAGAAAGGATGATCATTGGGGAGAGGAGGGAATGGCATTCCCCGCTCTAAGGGCCCTGGCAGTTGAGACTTGTTTTCCTCTGCGAATCTCCAAAACCGCCTTCTCTTAAGCCTTAAAGAGGTGGGATTTGTGCCCCACCGGATTGGACAGGGGGGGTCTGGGGCTAGACCCCCTCGAGAAGGATATGAAGCCTTCTACCTCCCGTTATATCTCAGGTCGTAATACTTTTGTCTGGGGGATACCAAGGGCTTATTGGATTGCCTGAATATACCAGATTTAGAGCAGGTATTTCCTCCCTCTTCAAGGATGCCTATGGGAGTATAAGGGAGGGGCTCGAGGGAGACGAACATGGGGACAATGGGCTCGAGGGATACAAACAGGGGGACAATAGGCTCAAGGGGAGGGGCAGGGGATAGGGAGAGAGGGAGAAGAGGGGGGGAAAGAGCATTCAGTGACAGGGGAAAGGGGAGACTTATCCATACCGCAAGAGTCTGAATCCTACGGGAGATTGGGAGGAGCCTGAACCAGACCTTTTGACTCTGCACGGAGTTCAAATATAACCACGTCCCCTTGAGCATGGAGTGCTTCCTTTGACCCCGCTTCAAGTTTTTTCTTGTGCCACACTTTAGGGTTTCTTGAGTAGGAAGGAGATACCTTCGAACACTGGGCTTGTACATGTCTAATTTCATGACATATAAAGCATCTAAACATGATGTTCCAATAGTCCACCTTTTGTTTCCACACCTTGTCTCCATGAACATGATCCATACTACCTATCAAACCATCCTTGACATCGACTTCTATATGAATCCACACTCACAGTCGACCGGGTTTCAAATCTCACGAAGGTTCTAAACTGATGAATGCCCCCAATTTGTTGCCAATTGCCTCTAGTGCTTCCCTGGTCTATAATGCAAGGGGTAAAATGGGTAGAATGACCCAAATATTTCTCACAACCACTAATTTGCATGCAGGATCAAAGCCAGTCGTCCACATTTTTAGCACTAGTCCAAAGGGGCCCCAACTCCAGTTGGATCTAAGAATTGCTATGTAATCTTCTTCTACCTTAAAGAAGAAACATGACCACCCTCGCACCAAATAATGAGCCTCGAGGGAGTACCCAAGGAGGTGTTTCCAATTTAACTCTATCAAGAGGTGCAAAGCATCAACCCTGACGTCTTTGCCACAAAAGCACCCTACAAGGGTTTTCGTGGCGAAATTTGCGACCTTTACCTTAAACAAGTCCTTACCCACCACCATTGAAAAGCTCCCCTTTCTCTCCTTCAAACATTTCACGCTCTGGCGAGGATTTTAGAGTTACTTTCAAACTTACCAGAGGGTTGAGTTTCCAAATTCCTTCTAGAAAGGCTAGCGGAGGCTGAAGAATTCCCCTTCCCCAAGAACTGGCATGTGACAAGGGCACGACAGATATTCCATGCTATATTTCGATTGTGAGATATTACAAAACATAAAGAGGGTTTCCTGCATCCCATCCCTAAGGCCCTGACACCTGCGGCCTATGCCTGAGCCTCCATAGGAACATTCTTGTTCCATTATATCCATTTTTTCCTACAATGTATATACCTTAATTTTCTTCAATATTCTATTCTCTCATTTTGAGATATGCTAGTTTAAGTGGTCTCAAGTTTTTTCTTTTAAAGATCTAGAGGAATCAATAACTCACTGGGATTACCTAAGCAAGGCCTAGGTTCAAATCCGTTTGGCTACCACTATAACCCCTAGGCTAGTGCCAACAACCTGCAAGCCAACATTTAGCAAGAAACTTATGACTTAGCAAGAGCCGAAACGTTATAAAGCCCACTGGGATGGAACCTCTATCCTAGGGGCCCCCGTCTTCCCTTCTAGCCTTATGACAATGAACCAACATATCGACTTTATGAAAATTGAATATAGGTGAGGAGAATAACAAATATGCTACCAAAGACTTTTACACTAATATATAATATATATGTGTGCGAAACTTGAAGTTAATACATATTTCAACCATTTTTAAATCATGGAATTTATACTATCGAAAGAATAAGAACTTAGGAAGAGGATCGAGGCATAAGTCCACGCCCACAAAATTTTAGAAAAAGGGCCATATCCATGTCCGAAATTGATCACAAATACACATTCATTTTTCCATTATAGGGAAATTAGGGATCATTTACATGTCCAAGATTTATCATTCATTTTTCCATCAAGCCATAATGGCGTTGACGGGAACCAAGTTACAAGGTGAGGTGTTATGTCATATTGTTAGTATGTAGGTATAGAGGCATGGTTCATCCCTCCAAATTTTTCCATGGATTCCCATGTCAAGTCAAATGGATCGTGTTCCAGGTACGGTCCTTCAAACATCTGTACCATGTAATACTTATCTTCCAGGCACAAAAAATATGCAGAAACTTAAGCTCTGATTCATCCGATATACACATTGGGCATGCTCAGTCAGGGCTCGAAAAACCCCAGAGAAAAGTCTCAAAGATTCTTCCTCTTCAGACAACAATGTCAAAAGGAAATACTTATCTTCATCTCTGATTCATCCGATTTACACATTGGGCATGCTCAGTCAGGGCTCCAAAACCCCCGGAGAAAAGTCTCAAAGCTTATTCCTCTTCAGACAACACGTCAAAAGGAAATACTATTAATAAATCTTGTTGCAAATAGCAGAGAATCACCTTTATTACAGTCTTCTTTGTAGATATACAGAGTCCTCAGGTACGGAGAGTGGTGTCCAGAGGTTGAAAACGAGCTCGAAAAGTTAAATATAGAAACATGAGCACATCTCTTTCATTCTAACAGGTTATGGGCCCACACTATCTTTAGATAGTCTAACCATTGGAAGATAGATTGGGAAGTTATTTGTTAAGCTCGTTGTGGCACCAGTTACATCTGTAGCTAGGTTTTCTGATTATGCAGCTGCAACAGACCCTAACCCTTGTGTTCGCGCACTTATGATGAAACATTTGACCTAATTCCTTGACATCCTAGTGCACCCTAGCCTAGCACACCTCTTGGTACTCTCATCTAGCAAAAACGTCAGGTTTGAATTTTTGGTCAAAGTCAAAGTCAAAGGTTGACTTATGGTCAAATTGATTTTGTGGTCAAAGTTGAAATTTTAGAGTTTCTAGCTTGTTTTAATCATTGAATCTTCTGATTGAGTTTCTAATCTCTTCTTGTCAAGATGGTATCTAGTTTCAGATTGGAAGACAAGTTGGACGATGCTACAATGTTTCAAAGGTATGCACTTGTATATGTTATCTAAGTTATATCATCTAGCAAAACATGAGTGTGTTTGCAGGAAATGTATTAGAGACCTTGTCCAAGCTGTAATCTTGGATTTAGTGCATTCAGAGGAACAAGTGCACCCTCCATAACAATTGAGGCTTCAGGTTCCAGGTTTGATTAAATTGTTAAGCTTCAAATTTGTGTATATCAAGGGTGATAGTTGCTATAGTACAAATTGTGAAAGCAATGTTTGAAAGATTCTATTATTGCTAGGTGCAATGAATACTCAACTGCATATGAATACTATTTATATAGATTCTTATTGTACTTGTTTGCAAGTTGAACTAACATTTCCTCTAGATAGATATTTCTTGTTTGCTCTTGTTATTCTTGTTCCAAGTAGGTACCCTTATGAAATATGTTTGATGAACAATTCTTGCGGAAGCTGTCATAGAAGAAGTTTATCAGGATGACACAACTTCTAGATGGGCAGCAATCAAAACAAAGAGAAACAAACTTAAAGAGACTAAGAGGATTCAAACTAGAAGGAAGTCAGGAATCAAAAGGAAACCAGAACAAGCTTGTCACACTTTGCAGAAACCAAAGAGAGATGCAACAGATGGAAGCATGGAATCTCTCAGATGGAGGGAGATGATTACATAATTCCAAAAGAAGAGCATGCATATTTCTCATTCAGGCATTAAGTTGGGATTAGGAGGAAGCTAATCCCCAACGATATGATCCATTGAAGAATATGTAAAAACCATGAAGTATATGTTCATGTTCTTCATTGGAAGTAGTAACCATGATAAGAAGCACATGTTCAACTTGACTCTAGAAGAAGTCTTCTTCGAAAATAAGCCTTGAATATCCTTGGTTGTCCATCTACATTTATGTTCCTATGACAAAAGGTTGGAGCCTTCAGGAAAGAAGGGCATGTAATCTATAGAATATTCCATGGACTCCAACATTGAAGAAAAACATGAGGAAGAACATGAAGATTCCAAGAAAGAAAGAAAAAGTCAGAACAACAATTGAACCAATTTGAATCCACTAGAAGCAGTCAAGCAGAAGGAATGGAAGGAATTTGTGATGAAGAATAATGTATGTGAGAAATTGTGAAAAAGACTTGAGCATTGATAGATGCAAGGCAAGTCTTAGGGCTAGAGGGTTCTCCCAGAGGAGGGAGAATACTATGATGAGAGCTTGTTCCAATAACCAGACATACCTCTACCTGAGCCATTATATCACCTGTAGTATCCATGGGTTGGATTTTACATCAGATGAATGTAAATACTGTTCTTCTCAACAGAGTAATTGAAGAAGAAGCATATGTAGAGAAACCTCAAGGTTTTGAGGTATAACAGAAAGAGACCCTTGTATGCAGATGGAAGAATACCTTGTATGGATTCAAGCAAACTTGGTGCAGAGCCTCTCATATACAACAGAAGTGTGGTGAAAACTTCCTGTGACAGAGGAAGTATATTGAAATGGTTCTTCAGAAGTTTGGGATGATGGATTGCAAATCCATGGTAAACTCTCATGATGACAGATCTGAAGAAGTTGAGAGACTCTGATCCAGTAGACATGTCTCTGTATTGACAATTGATTGGCTCGTTAATGTATTTGGAGAATACTCAACCAGATATTTGCCTTGTGGGACGTTTGAGTTATGATATACAACTGCATGGATTTATCGATTCAGATTGGGAAGGGAGTGCAGATGACAGAATAAGTGCTACTTGGATATGTTTCAGTTTGAGATTTGCCACAATGTCATGGGCTAGCAGGAAACATAATTATGTTGCACTCAACACTGCAGAAGCAGAGTATATTGCAGCTTGTGATGCTTGTACATAAGTAGTGTGGCTCCGTAAGTTGGTTTATGGATTGTCTGATTAGGTGCTAAATTCGACCGTGATATATTGTGATGATCAGAGCTATGTGAATCTTTCAAAGAACCCGGTGTTCCATGATAGGTCGAAGCACATTGAGATCAAGAATTATATTCTTCATGATAAAGTCCAGAGGGGAGAAGTGGTTCTCCAGTATATCTCCACAGATGAGCAGATAACAGAGATTTTGGTAAAGCCTCTGTCTAAGATGAAAAGTTTGTATACTTAAGGAACAAGTTGGGGCTCGTGGAGATGACTTCCTTATTGAAAAAGGAAGTGATTACTCATAGGTTGGGAGGGAGCACTGATATGTTATTGATTTATGGACAGTCATTTTCCAGTTCAGAAAATGGTCTAGGTTGGGCAGTTTCTTTCCAGTTTGGAAAGTGGTTCAAGATTTTTGATGGACAATCATTTTCCAATTCAGAAAATGGTCCAGATCAGACAGTCATTTTCGTAATGAAAATGGTTCAATAGATTGTTGATGTACCATAGACAACGATTCCCTTGGTGTCCAGTGTGGGGGAATGGTCTAGGACAATAATTCTTCTTGGTAGTTGTTGATGATTACAGCTGCTTGAGACATCCTCTAGGACATAGAACTGAGAGAGAGCCCCTGAGTTGGGTGTGTGGTTCCTATCTGACACAGAACTAGAATGTTGTGTTGGTCTCCTCCTTGTAGAGAGTTGACATGAACTCCAGATGATTCTCTTGTGTAACAAAGTGAGAAAGAAGATCTGTTGAGTTGGACATGCTTGTGGCTGAGCACATGTGAATGTGTGAAATCCCATGAGTTGGGTGCATCGTTCTGAGACAAAGATGAAACGATATATTAGCCTCCTCTGAGTAGAGAGTTGAGATGATGAAATCCAGATGACTCTCCTATGTAATGCAGTGAGAAGGAAGATCTATTGAGTTGGACATGCCTGTGGATGAGCACATGTGAATGTGATCCTAGTGGCTGAGCACTAGTGAGTGTGGTTCTCCTGTGAGACGCAGTGAGATAGAGATGTGGAAATCCTTTTGGCTAAGCACAGATGGATGTGCCCCTAGTGGTTTAGCACTAGTGGGTGTATGAGATCCCTTGCTATATTGTTCAAGAGTCAGACTTACCTGTAACCCTATTTGTAATGTAAAGGGTACAGGTCAGCCCCACCATAAAGTAAAATATAATTAATGTAAAATATAATTAATATACAAGATAATTAATATGGTAATTTTTAATTATATTTTGAGTTATTGAGGTCGGCCCTATTGTGCCAATAGACACATCATTTGATGTGATAAGTCTTATATAAATAAAGGTGAATCCCCATTGAGGAAACACACTTAACATTGTGTCATCTCATGATTTCAGAAGTTGTGGTATGAAATTATGAGAATTACAACACCCTCTTGTGTGCTATTTTTGGTGATGGTGTGGGAGGTCTTTCTCTTGAAGAATATAGAAAAGGATTGGTTGGGTTTTCTTCCCTTGTTGAGAAGGGTTTCCCAGGATACTTCTTTTGTTCTTGTGCATGGTTATTCTTCTTGTGATCTTGGTTTGCTTTAGTAGTTATGGTTCAAGTTAAAAGATAAACATAAAATATAATTAAATGCATGAGCCATAGCTCATTGAAAATTCAACATGGTATCAGCGAAGGCTTGAAGATGATCATGTGCACAGTCAAAAAGGAAGGTAGCCATGGAAGGAGACCTTACTGTTGGCATAAAGAAAAGAAGGTAGGAGCTCCCTTAATTGTTTGTGGTAAAGGCTAAAGGCAGACCTCTCCTTAAATCCATGGTAAATGTTGAGGCCGTACCTAAGAGGAGACCCTAAGAGGAGATTGCAACAACGGAGAGCCTTGTTGAAGACCCTAAAAGAGAGACCCTAAGAGAAGACCCTAAGGGGAGACCCTAAGAGGAGACCACAGCAAGGGAGAGCCATGTTGAAGACCCTAAGAGGAAACCGCAGCAAGGGAGAGTCCCCTCTAAAGCTGCCACATAAATACCCTAACAACAAACACTTAATGAAGAAGGGTCAAACCCCTTCTGAGGTGAAATGTAAGGTTGCCACATCTAGGAGAACCCCCACGACAAGTACCCTAAAACATGTCCATAGACCTGGTTGAGGCTGCCGCAACCATAAAGAAAATTGCAGACTGTGAGGGAGCCATCATTTGACAGTCCCGAGGCAAATTCGTTGACAAACATGAGGTACATATCTGAGTAGAGTTAAGAGGAAATTCTGGGTAGTTTTAAGGGCCATTTGAATGACATTACAAAGACCTGTGGACAAGTCAAATTTCTGAGTTATACTTTTACTATCCTATTGCTCCATACTGTCATCTTTTGATGTCATATACTGATGCAAGTATTTAATGGTGGTGCTGGTGTATATCCCAACAATTATAGAAGGATGTTGTTGATGTCTTGCCTATGATGTTCCATCTACTCTTGAAGTTCTCTCCACAACAAATTATAATTGCTTGCCTAAGTGCATTGAGGATATTGGTAAGAAAACAATGCTTGCTAAAGAAGAGCAAGAGCTACCCTTGCCTAAAATGAACACACCGTTACAATAAAAATTGTTGAAGTAGTTCCACCAAAAGAAATGTCTGGTGTAACTATATCTGATGATAGAGAAGTATTGTTTGTTGAAAGGAAATTCAAAGTTCAGGTTACACTGGGTTATTGTGGGAATATATCACTTTGGAAAACACTTCTTCTAGAGTTGCTTGTAGGTGAGAAGAGTGGACCAAATCCGAAATACAAAAACAATGATTGCTTGAAGTGTTTGGTCTTAAAAATTTGTGCTAGCAGCTCAAGGTTATTTCATACAATCAAGACATTGGTTGACAGGAAGGAGATTCTCATTATTACTTATGTCATCTACAAACAACAATAAAGCCTTGATTACAGTCTTGAGCTACAAGGTTGATGCAAAAACTTGTATAGTTCAAGGTGGCTACAAGGAAAACAAGCGAGGAATGTCATTGATCATCATGACATTGACAAACAAGTAGAACCTCCATTCGTGTACACTCTCAAGTATTCACTTGTATATATATTATTTGCATCATTGTCATAAGGGTACTTGTAGGAGGAAGAAACCCTTGGTGTAATCATGGACCCAAAGAGGTCTCAGTGCATTCAAAAGAACAACACACTGGAAGTGAAGACTCCAGGTTTGATTGTTTTTAATTAACATGCCTCTAACCTACATTTCTAAGGTTTCTACATTACAATTAGGTGTGTTAGCTATGACAACAAATGTTTTGATTCTAGAGATGTACTCATGAATCTCCTCTAGGAGATATTCTTGTCTTGTTTCCTTTCATTTGTTTTCTTGTCCCAGGTAGGTTAACATCAAATCAAAATGCTTATCCTTCAAACTTCAGAGGGAGTCACTTGACTCATAAGGAGTCATACTAATTGAGAAAGAGAGACAATACCTTCTTCCTCTTCAACAGTCCAGAGGGAGATAGCCATTGATACAGTTGATCCAGTTGTACCAGTTGATATTCCCAGGGACATTGCAGTAGGCCATAAAATTCTTGTCTAGGCTTGACAAAATCTGCAAGAGACAAAAAGACATGCAACTGATGGAAGTGTCAAGAAATACAAAATGAGACTTGTAGTCAGACGATTCTCCTAAGCAGAGGGAGTGTGCTATGATGAGACATATCGATCCAGTAGCCTAATGCACTTCCATCTGTACTACTATCCATGAGTTGGAAACTACATCAAATAGATGGATTCTTGATGAGTTTTGGTTTCAGCAATAGTGTTGCTGATCCAAACCTATACTATTACATTGTTGGTGACGAGAGCCTGATTTTGATGACTTATTCAGAAAGTCATGTTGTTGCATACAAGCAAGCCTCAACTTTTGATTTCAAGATGAAGGATCTGGGTATGATGCACTACTTTTTGGGACAAGAAGTATGACAGAGGACCAATGAGACTTTTCCTAAGTCAAACAAAATATACAGTGGTGATATTAAAGAAGTTCAGTATGACAGAATGCAAATCCATGTCTACACCGATGGTGATGGATTTGACGAAAAATAAATGATGATGATTTAGATGAGACTGATCCACATGTGTACCGACAACTGTTTGGATCATTGATGTATTTGGTTAACACCAGACCTGATATATGCTATGCAACGAATGTGCTTAGCCAATCCATGAGTCAACCGAGATAGACTTACTGGATAATAGTAAATTATGTATTGAGATATATATGAGGCACATTTGGATATGGCCTGAGATATGCCTCCAGTGTGAACTTGAGTTTGCAAGGATATGCCGATACAGATTGAGAAAAGAGTACAGTGGACCAGAAGAGCATATCCGATTGTTGTTTGACCTTAGAGTTTTCCATGGTTTCCTGGTGTAACAGGAAACAAAGCTCTGTGGCCTTGAGTACCACAAAAGTAGAGTATATAGCAGTGAGTGTGCGAAGCAGTGTGGCTCCATAAGCCTTTGGCATGTTTACTTGATCATGAGAGGGATTCTATGATTATAACTAGAGTTGTGTAAAGCTCTTTGAGAACTCTGTGTTTCATGATAAATCGAAACACGTTGAGATAAAATATCATTTTTCAGAGACATGATGCAGAGGAAAGTAGTACACATGTAGTACCTTCCTACACATGAGAATATTGCAAACATCTTCACCAAACTAGCTTGGTGAAGAATACCTCTCTAGTTGAGAGGGAGTGTTGATGACTACAGTCAAGACAAAGTTTGAGTAGTTTCGCGAGAGACTTGGCCTGGTGGAGTATGCCTCCCTAACTGAGAGGGAGTGTTGATGATTATAGCTACGTGAGACATCCTCTAGGACACAGACCTCAGAGAGAGCCCCTGAGTTGGGTGTGCGGTTCCTATCTGAGACAGAACTGGAACGTTGTGTTCGCCTCCTCCTTGCAAAGAGTTGAGATGAACTCCAGATGATTCTCATGTGTAACACAATGAGAAAGAAGATCTGTCGAGTTGGACGTGCATGTGGCTGAGCACAGGTGAACGTGTGAAATCCCATGAGTTGGGTGCATCATTCTGAGACAGAGATGAAACGATGTATTAGCCTCCTCTGAGAATAGAGAGTTGAGATGATGAAATTCAGATGACTCTCATGTGTAACACAGTGAGAAAGAAGATCTGCTAAGTTGGACGTGCATGTGGATGAGCACAGGTGAACGTGATCCTAGTGGTTGAGCACTAGTGAGTTTGGTTCTCCTGTGAGACACAGTGAGATAGAGATGTGGACATCCTTGTGTTTAAGCACAGATGGATGTGCCCCTAGTGGTTGAGCACTACTGGGTGTATGAGATCCCTTGCTATATTCTTCAAGAGTCATACTTACATGTAACCCTATTTGTAATGTAAAGGGTACAGGTCGGCCCCACCATAAAGTAAAATATAATTAATGTAAAAGATAATTAATATAAAAAATAATTAATATGGTAATTATTAATTATATTTTGAGTTATTGAGGTCGGCCCTATTGTGCCAATAGACACATCATTTGATGTGATAATTCTTATATAAATAAAGGTGAATCCCCATTGAGGAAACACACTTAACATTGTGTCATCTCATGATTTCAGAAGTTGTGGTATGAAATTATGAGAATTACAACACCCTCTTGTGTGCTATTTTTGGTGATGGTGTGGGAGGTCTTTCTCTTGAAGAATATAGAAAAGTATTGGCTGGGTTTTCTTCCCTTGTTGAGAAGGGTTTCCCAGGATACTTCTTGTGTTCTTGTGCATGTTTATTCTTCTTGTGATCTTGGTTTGTTGCAGTAGTTATGGTTCAAGTTAAAAGCTAAACAAAAAATTTAATTAAATGCATGACCCATAGCTCATTGAAAATTCAACGGTAGTCGCTTTGAGTAGTGGTCAAGTAGAATGGTCTGCCTCATCAGGAAATCATTCTTTCAAAGTTCATAGTTGTGAGCAGTTTCAAAGAATGGTCCTCTTTGGAGGTTGGTGCAGGACAGTCATTTCCATAGGAAATGGTCCGAATAGTCATTCCCTAGGTCAGACTCATTCTCTAGGTTGCACTATGATTAGTGTCGGAGGAATGGCCCAGTTAGGTGAATGGTCCAGGTTCAACAATCAGGGACATGCATTCCCTAGGGAAAACTCATTCTCTCTAGGTTGCATTATTATTAGTGTCGGAGGAATGGTCCAGGCTCAGAAATCAGGGACAATTATTCTTCTATGCTTGGGAAGAATAGTCCAGATAGCCCATGGCTGATGTTTTACTTTATGAGGGCAGATGCTCTTCCAGATATCACAGATGTGAGTGGAAGAATGGCCTAGATGACTCAGTTTGTATCATGATATTGTTTATGCAGGTTGATATCAGATGATATGATTGTTGTGGAGATTGTATGTCTCTAGACAATGGTTGTATGCTACTGTGGTGGATGCAATCCACTGGTAGTGACTGTGTGTCACTGGTTAGTAGCGGTGTGCTACTAGGAGTGGTTGTGTACCACTAGATAGTAGTTGTATACTACTATGGATAGACACAATTGTGCTCTACTGGATGGCATTATAGCAACAATATGCTACTGTCTGAGTGCCATGGAGACTACCACTAGTGTTGGAGTTGATTTCCAGCTAGATGGATGGTCAGTGTGTTGGTGGACAGACATTCTCCAAGCGAAGAATGGTCCATATATAATAGATTGTTGGTGGATAGTCATTCTCTCTGTGGAGAATGGTCCAGGTTGACATATCATGGACTGTTATTTTCCTAAGGAACAAATTGTGGCCCGATTAGGAAAATGGTTCAGGACCAATATTTTCCAAGGAATATAGGTAGAGATGGATCTCTATGGTACATATGAACCGATTAGAAAATAGTCCTAGACATTCCTGTAGGAATGGTCTCTGTATCCCATGGCATAGCTTTCAACATCTGTTGGGACAATCATTCTTCTAGGATGTATGTCTGGATTAGAAGAATGATTCTTGTATCACTCTGTGGAGTGAGTGACTTGTTCAACATCATGCCTGATTACTCAGATGGAGTATGGCTTCGAGAGATGATGCAGTTGATGCTATCAGATGATATTGATAGTGATGATGTTGCTCATGAGTTGATCTACATGATCATGAGATAGCCTGTGTGGCTATGATGATGCTACGGGTTGAATGGTTTGTTTGTGCTCAATACCATTTCTTTTAATACCTCCCTAGCTAGGAGGGAGTGTTGATACTATGGTACATGCAGGAGGTATTAACCTCTACGTGTAACCTTTGACGAGACTAGAATGTTTCGGGAAGCAAGAGAAACCCTAAAACGTTGGATATTAACCCTAGAAAACAAGTCGGCTCAAAATAATATTTAATATTGAGTTATTAGCCTCCAGAAAGAGAAGTTGGCCTAGTCAAGTGAGATAGAGTAGTATGAATAGAGGGTGTTAGAGCTCTTTTCACACTCACTCACAACTGCGTAAGATTAGTGGTGCGCAAGTTTGGAGAGGGAGTGCAGTTGCAACCACTGCAACTGGGATTTTGGCTTTTGGTTGTACTTGGTCTCTTGATTATGGTTTGGACTTTCTGCTTGGTTTCTGGTTATTCATGCTTGGTGCGCTACCCTTGGAGAAAGGTGTGCTAGCCTTGGTTGGCTAATGGTTTGCTACCAGAATTATTCTGTCTGTCAAGGTTAAGGTGCTTGAGGATGGTCGTTGTGCCTATGGTTGGGTGACAATATTGCTATATTTTCTATGGAAAAATGAGCACATCTCTTTCATTCTAGCACTAACTCCAAAAATGGAGAGGTGGTCTAGGAGAGAGATGTACAAGGTGAGTAGATGTACATAATAATAAGAAGCATTTTTTCCAATATTTGATGTTGGTCTCCCATGTAGTGCAAATAAGCTATTAATCTGTCAATGCATAGAAGTCGTATTCTATGGATGTCTCCCTTTGATGTTCATGAGGAGCTCCACATATCTAGGATAAGAAAGGATTGAAATGGCATTTGCCTATCTTGCAACAAGTGATGCATGTGAGTGAATGACTCCCTAACAAATCGGGCTAAACTTGATAACACGAAAAAGCATAATTATCTTTCAATTAGAAGATACAAACTCCTTCAAGAACTTAAGCATAACCTTGAGATATTTTAGAGGATGCTTCTTCTAGAAAAACCCTTTTGGCATACTTAAGTTTGAAAGTTTGGACCTTTCATTCCTCGTCACTCTTTGATATCATTAACTAGGTGATCTAGAATGGCTCATTATATAACTTCTCAACTATCTTAGTACTTTTTGGGTGGAAAAATTGGAAGAATTGGTTTGCAAGGCCCATTTTAGAGGCAAGTCCCAGTTTGGTGATTTGGGGTCTAGAACCTTCCAGTTTCAGCTTGAGGCATCAAATGAAACTTTTTGGGGTCAAAACTTTGCAATCATAGCTAATGTCCCCTTGATATTGTTCTACACACCGAAAGCTTTGCAACGGTGCAAAAATCACCTCAATTGGAGTTTGTATGTGGAAGTTCTGCCTCCCACAAGTTGACCTATCCTTTTGATCACCATGCTACCGAGTGGATGCCATGTTAGCCCCCATTACTCACACATGTGGGGCTAGTCACTTGTGGAATTTCAAGAATATTCTAGAGGGTCCAAAATGCTAACACTAATTGAGGGTTGAGGCATGCAAAACCCCTAACCTTAACCCAAGATGACTATTAGGCTATGTTAAATATTGGGGTGCTAGGAAGAGAAGGGGTTCCATTCCCTTTGTATTGTTATTGTTTCATATTTGAGTAGAGCATCTAGGAGTGGGATATCAAAGAATGACAGAAGAGGTAGAAGATTCTATAGCAACCATTCAGAGGCCATAGTTCCCATGGAAACTCCATAGTCAGTGCCCCTTTCTTTGTAATTGCATTTTATAACTGAGAAAAATAGAGCAGAGCATAGGCCTCACCTTCTGGCTGGGTTTTCTCCCATATTGGGTTCCCTAAGTAACATCTTGTGTTCATTTATGTGGATGGTGTGTTCATTTTATTGTTCTTTCATTCCAGTTTCAGTTATTTCCATAAATTTGAGTGCTAAGCTAGTAATAATAAATCTGAGATCTAAGGTAATAAATGAGGATATTGTTAGATTTGTTGTGACAAATTTTTCCAATGGAATATCCATGAAAATTTATAGATCACTAGGTTCCCAAAGAGTTATCACCTAAATCAACTTCATGCCATTTTTTTCACCTATAGGATGCAATACAAAACTATCTATAAGATGTAGCCAAGTAAAGTTGTAAATATCGAACACTGCTAGTTGAACTTTGTAAAACATGAAGTGGGTCCCCTTGCCCATCTAATGTTGTTTGTTATGGATTCCCTATGTCTTATATATCCCATATCATCCATCTAATTTATAGATTAGGGGATGCAAAAGAGTGATATGGATCTCGTTACACCTCATATTGTATGAGGTTCCACATTGTGATTTTCATCACATTGATTCCTTAGAGCATTGGACTAACTTGGGGGGATACATCTTGATGGAGCCCCTTCTCTTCATGGCATTGGATCATTTGATGGAGTTCTTTGGTTGGGGAGTTTCACTTCTCCTTGGTTGGATGATTATGCTTGCTAGTCTGATTGTCTTCTCACATGTGCTTGCCTTGTTGATCATGCTTTGGTTGCATGTTTGATAGTCTCGGAGCATGCTATCTCATTTTGGTGTTCTTGATTATCTTGCATATGGATTATGGGCCTAGTCCCCCAAGGGGTTAAAGGATGATGTTAGGAGGTATATTTTTCATGACATTGTTGGGGTTTCCCAGTGACTTTTCTCTTATGATGTTATATTATTTGTGTCACTAGGAGAGGTGTTCTACATGGTCCTCTTGTGTTGGATGTGTGGTAGGGACACACTTGATTATTAGATGGGTAAAAATTTCTATTGTTCCCTTCTCTTATGATGTTTAGGTGGTTAGATGATGGATGTGTTGCGGGAGTGCACTTTGCCTTGGTGGGATTCTGTTAGGTGTTATGACTTAACATTTGTAACATTTGCTAGACATCACCTAGGTGGAATATGTTTGGTGATATTAGTACCCTTGTTGATGTACTTTTTCCTAAGTTTGAGTAGATGGGGGGGTAGTATACTACATACATTTTTTATGTTCAAACCTTTGTTAAGGTTTGATGAGGTTTTATTATGTTATAGTCCTTTGGTGATGCACCCTAGGTCCAAACCTAGGTGGATCTTATATTTTGTCATTGGGTTGTTATCATGGTTGTCTTTGTTAGGATATATGACTTATTTCCATGGTACAATACTTGTTGGAGTGCATCACCCCCTATTGGCACATATGTTAATGTTGATTAATCATTTTGTGACTATTGGGAGGTTGGACTATGGATTTATTGGAGCATTAACATTTGTGCGCACATGTTGAGGTTCATTTAACTATTCGATGGTTAAATTAATCCATTTTATTACCTTGGAGGTTAATATATTGAGTGCCCTACTTCACTTGGTAGTTGTTCACACTTGGAGGGGTTATTTGGAGGTTATGTGAGTCTTTGTTATTGAGCGCTCCTCTCTTGGCCACAATTTTTGAGGTTTACATGATTATTTTATTGTTGGAGAGGTTGGCACATTCTCCTTGGGCACACTCTCTCTTGTACACATGGTTTGGAGGGATTTGTTGATGGTATTGGGAAACAACACATGGTTTTTGCATGGACATTGATGAATTCTAACCACCTTGGCACTTCTTCCTATGGTGTATTTCACATGGAGATATTATATTATTTGTTGGGTGGTTGAAGTTGTTACATGGCATAATTTTCTAGAGCACACCTCTCTTAGGTGCTTTCTCATATTTATTGCATGGTTATTTCAGCGACACTTCTCATCTTTTGACCTTCATTGGAGGGCAGTCTCACCTCTTTGACTTGGTACATATATTATTTTATGAGGTGGTTATTGAGGGATTTTATTGAGATGCATCTAGCATACTTGGAGGGTGCACTTGTGGAGACACTTCTTGTTATTCTTGGAGGTATATATTTTATTATTTCATGGAGTTTTGGCATGGTCAAAAGCCTAATTGTCCCTTATCTCCTTGGATTTGTCTTACTAGAGATGGTCCACTTGCTATTTTGGGGTTTGACTACTTCATTTCTTGTGGAACACTCCATCAACTTGGCACCTTGCACATTCCTCCATGAAATTGATTTCCTTGGGACTCGCAATTTGGATTGATTACATGCATTTTGTGGACCACTTGCTATTTTTGGAGGTTGGTTATGGAGCATTCTCCTTGGAGGAATATTTCATTGTTTTATCTTTCATGCGCCTTGGAGGAAACACTTTGTGAGCGTTTCTAGCTAGACCCTTGAGCTATGTTGCTAGAGCGTGGAGCGAAGTGGGAGCATCATTTTCCAAAAATCTCCAGAGCGAGAGCATCCTAAGAGCGTCTGCTATATATATTGCGTTTATGTAATATCCCAAGAGTTTTTAGGGAATCAAACCAGCTGGTAAACAAATTAATTGTGCAATTCCTTGCACATTATTTTTACCCTAACCAATTCATGAATAACACTGACACCAAATTTCAATTGTTTTACAATAACAGTAGAAAATATACCATGTAATTGTTGGACACACCTACCACACTTAGGGGGGGGGTGAATGAGTGTGGGGATCTTTTTCCCAAAACTTCCCTCTTACATAAAACTCATTAGTTAGCATTCAACATTTACTCATTACTCATTGTTTTCATTAATAATCAATTAGATGTGAATACATATCAGCAACATATATCAGCAATATATCATCAACAAATCATCTCCACAAGGAACACAAGATGTATGTACAATTTTTCTTTTTATTATGGACTTCAATCCAGGGGTTTTTCAGCAACAACTGAATAGAGTACAAATCTACAAGAGAACCATCTCTATATGCAAGACTTAGCTTACATTCTTATCACCAACTGAGATGAGGCAACAATCCTCAACAGATATCAATCTGTACCATAAACAAGAGCATCAACCATGCACCAACCTGTACCATAAACAAGTGCATCCAACCATGTACCAAGTATATACCAATCATGTGTCAGCTACTTATCAACAATAACTCATCAATATTTACCAACATCATCAACTATACACCTCATGTATGTGCCAACTCATCAACTATGTGTCTCAACCATGACTAGTTTTGGATTAGTCAACAACCCTAACATGAAATAATCATAACTTTGTACCTGTACTGAATAAAGATATGAAACTGATACACAATGTTCTTTAGTGTTTTTTATGCAATTCCTCCAAGTGGCACTACTTGGAACCTCTCAGAAAAGGATTTATAACAAAAATGGCATACCTTGCTGAATTCTGTCTTATTCTAGAGAGCGACCTTGCAGAGTGTTCCCCGCAAACAATGTTCGATGAAATGATCTGAAACTACTAAAGAGAATACTACAGACTGTACCCTAACCAACACATTTGGTCTCACTGAATTTTTATCCGTTATGAAGAAGTTATGACGTTTTTACCCGAAACACCTGATTTTGACTAGTTTCAGGACTAGCCACAAACCCTATTTTCCACGGAGTGTAAATCCAAAAATACAACGACCCACAAGCTGAATTTTTAACCATAGATACTTGGATATGTTTTCTCACTTGCATAGAAATTTCAGGATCTGAATCATTATAGAAAAGAAGTTATAGCGAAAATTGTGAGATGACCTGAAAATAACATACCTTAGAAAGCACCATCAAAAGAATTTATCCTTCCTTGCATTTTGACCTTCTTTTCTTCACTTTCCTCAGAATTTCGGCTTATATATCCTTTTTTACCTCAGTCACCTATATATATTCAATATCCTCAAGTGTTCCACACCAAAAATTCTCAAGAAGCTCTCACAAGAAGCTCTCCATCAATACTCCAAAATATATTCCCACAAGAAGCTCTCCATTGATCCACAAAAATGATGAT
>ML776553.1:6474674-6537927 GCA_009831015.1 Picea engelmannii | reverse complement strand
GAGTCATCTATACATTTTTCCAACAATGCATCATATACCAATGAAACCACATCGATCCATCTTCATCATGTATCAATGACAACTCATTGATCCATCTTCATCTATGCATTCTCAATACATATTATATTACATCAATCATCAATAAATCAATCCTTTGACATCAATCAATCACTTGACATCAATCAATCAAACCATTGGCATCAATGACAACATGATCCAACAGTAATACCCAATCTTCAGTGATATTTAAACCAGTAATGATAGTATCAGAAGCAGTGTCCAAAACCAGTAATGTACAGTATCCAAACCAAGTAGTAAACAATGTCCAAACTAGGCAGTAAATAGTATCCAAAACCAACAGTAAACCCTCAAAGAGGCTACTGTCCCAACTTTTCACACTAGGAGTACTGGTGACCAAATATAGAATTTAAATGCTGACTTCAACATTCACTTAGACAGTTTAGCAATAAACACCAGTTTCTTAGAATGACTAGCAACAAAATATAGTAGACTAAGCAATAAACCTAGAGCATCCATGGGGTGACTCGATACTATGGTTCCTATACTAGATCATCCTTCCCAACTGCAAACTAGGGCTATACTCTTACCGTCTCTTCTTCCAATGACCTTATGCCTTCGGCTTGTAGGCTAGTGCCTCTAATTATCCATGCAAGCACCTCAGTCCAATAGCTATGGGGTTCGACCCCTCTTCTTGACCCTCTCCAATCTTTTGCGATAGCTCCTAGCGATTGTGATGAAGCTTCGAACTATCCAATAAGGGCAGTCAACCCTCAAGAGGCCCCTCCAATCTGCAAACATAGTTTGGCCCCCTACCAGCGCACCTTTTTTAGTCACTAAACCTTCAAGAGAAAGGTTCTTGATGCAATGATGAATAACACTGAGCTAGGGTGAGGCTAGCCCACCGAAACTTAGTAAAAAAGGGTTAAACAACCCTCCAAAGGGACTGAGGAAACAACCTCCCAAGTCAAAGACAAAAAAATACTTAATCCAAATTGTGTCCTTCCAAATGTTCCTCTCACTTCTTTATATAGACTCCCTTAGCTCGATTTCCTCCTTTGCGGGTGACTTTCTCTTCAAGTTAGGTGTCTTTCCTTCATTTAGGCCCCAAATATTCCTCTAAGAGAAAATCATTACTCCATGAAGACCCTTGGGACCCCTTGTCTCCCCTATCCTTGGGGACTATGGCCTACGGGGAACCCTCTAAGCCAATGTGTCCCTCCTATGATGGGATTCAAAGGGGGGGGGATATGACAGTTATCCTTCCTTGAGATTGCTTGTCTTGAAGCAATTGCAACCCCGGATGTTGTAAAATCTTCTCTCCTTCCCATGTGGCATCCTCCTTCAGTAGATCCTTCCATCTTATCAAGTACTCATTGACTATCTTTTTCCTCAAGTGTTTTTCTTTGAATGCCAAAATCTGCTCGAGAACCAAAATCAAACGACCTTCCTCATTCAGGGGTGGTAAATTCGTGGAAGAAACAACCTACTGGCCCAAGGATTTGTTGAGGCAAGAAACATGGAACACATTGTGAATCTTGCTGCCCTCTAGTAGCTCTAAATCATAAACCACCTCTCTAACTCTTCTGATCACCCTGTAGGGCCCGTAGAAATGTGGCTCAAGCTTTTCTTTGTCACTCTTTTTAAGAGAAGACTGTCGATATGGTTGGAGTCTTAGGAAAACCATATCACCCACCTCAAGGCTACGTTCCACTCAATTTCAGTCTGCATATGTCTTCTAATGATTCTGTGCAATCCGTAAGTTGTCCTTTAGGACCCTCAGGATGTCTTGACTCTCCTGAATCCAGTCCTTGGCTTTGGGAGCCCTGCTCTTGTCAAATTTCAACTCTACAAATGATGGGTCCTCATGGCCATACCATGCTCTGAATGGGCTCATTCTGATATACATGTGATGGGTGGTATTTTAGAAATACTCGCCAAGATGCAACCATCTAATCCATGCCTTTTGTTGTTTGGACACATAGTGACGCAAGTATGCATCAACCCACTCGTTGACGATCTCAGTTTTCCCATCTGTCTGGGGAAGATAACTTGTACTGGGTGTCAACTATGCCCCTACCAATCTGAACAAATCATGTTAGAAAGCATTGAGGAACCTGCTATCCCTGTCGCTCACAATAACTCTAGGTAGACTATGAAGTCTAAATATGTCTTTGAAGAAGAGATTTTCCCCCTGTGGGGATTTGTAATCAAAGGATATGGCAAAGAAGTGGTCATAGTTGGTCAATCTATATACCACCACATAAATACAACCCTTACCCTGCACCTTCGGAAGCCCTGTGATGAAATCCATAGAAATACTCTCCCATTTCTACTCCGGAATAGGTAAAGGCTGTAATAGACCTGCGGGGTGCGTGAGCTTAGACTTGTTTTGCTAACAAGCCAAGCACTCCCTCACATATCGTAAAACATCCCCCTTGAGACCCTTCCAAGAGAATCTCTCATGTACTTGTCTATAAGTCTTCAGGTATCCTGGATGCTCGGCTAATGGTGTGTCGTGTACCGCTCTCAAGATCTTTGCTTTGAGAGTGGATTCAGGAACAAGATATATCCTAAATTTGTATTAGATGCATGCCTTTGTAGTAGATGATGTCATATACTATTGCATACCTGTCATACTGTATGTTGTCGTCTATCATCTCCCCTGCAAAAGCGTTCTTGGAGTAGTCTACCAGAAGAAGAGATTTCCAATCAATTGTAGTCTCAGATATGGCAAATGTCGTGGGTCTCCTGGATAGGGCATATGCAACTACATTGTTCTTCCCCTTGATATATTCAATGTCAAAATCATACACCTACACTTTTCTGATCCACTTTTGTCGTCTCTCTCTTATGTCCTTATGTTCAAGGAAATGTTTCAGACTATTGTGGTATGTTTTTACCACAAAATTCCCTCCAACCAAATACTGTCGGAATTTGGCCAACGCATGCATGATGGATAGCATTTCTTTGTCATAGATGGGAAGAAGCCTCTCGGTTTCTCCTAGCTTGTGGCTCTTGAAAGCTATGGGGTGTTTGTTCTGCATCAACACTGCTCCTATCCCTTCTCCATATGTGCCACACTCCAAGACAAAGGGTTGAGAAAAATTGAGGAGTGCTAATCAGACAAGTACTCATCACTTATTTCATCCAATCAAATGCCTTCTGGGCCTCCTCTGATCACTTGAATGCCCCCTTTTTAGTGATTTCGGTCAATAGTGCACTAAGCTGGGAAAACCCCCTCACAAAGCGTCGGTAGTAGCCACATAACCCCAAGAAGCTCCGTAGCTCTGCCAATGATCAAGGCATGGGCCAATCAATTATCTCTCATATATTCTCATGGTGGACCTGTACCCCCTGTGCTCCAATAATATGACCCAAGTATAAGATCTTTTTCAATCCAAACTTGCACTTGGCATAGAGTGACTGCTCCTCCATGATGTTGAGTATCTCATTCACATGACGTAAATGATCCTCCCACATCCTACTATAAATCAATATGTCATCAAATAATACCAACAAGAACTTCCTCAACTGCTTGTTGAAGATATGATTCATACATGATTGGAACGCAACTAGTGCATTAGTCAAGCCAAAGGGTATGACTAGGAACTCATAATGTCCGTAGTGGCACCAAAAAGATGTCTTGTGTACATCCTCCTCGCGTACTTTTATCTGGTGGTATATTGACCTGAGATCTATATTTGAGAAATAGATCTCCCCATGAAGCTCATAAATCCTCAAAATCAGGTACCTGTTCTTAATGGTCTTCTTGTCCAAGGCCCGATAATCTATGCACATCCTCAGGGCACCATCCTTCCTTTTCACTAGTATTACTGAAGAAGCAAAGGGGTTGAAGCTAGGCCTGATGTGTCCCATCTCCAAAATCTCATGAATAGTCTTCTCGATCTCATCCTTGAACTTCTTTGGATGTCAATATGGAGTAGTGACGATGGGATTAGTCCCCTCCTCAAGCTCAATGGTGTTCTCAAATCCCCTATCTGGTGGTACTCCCAGCGAAATCTGCTCAAACACCTTGTCATGTTTTCCTAGCAACTTTTGTACATCCATGGGATAGTGTTGACAACCTTCTGTATTCTTCTATGCATTGACTAAACATTATGTTTCCCATGCAGTATCCTTGTGCCTAAGGATGGCCTCCATCCTCTTAGCTGATACGATCATGGGAAGATATGTAGTCATACCCCTCAAAACAACTCTTCTACCTTCCTCATCTCTGAATTCCATCCTCATGATTTTGTAGTTCATGTTGATGTCTCCTAATGAATAGAGCCACTGGATGCCCAATACTATGTTGGTGTCTTCCAGATCAACCATGTAGAAATTATCGGTCAGTGTGTAGTTACCCATCGTCACACGTAACCCTCTGATCCTTTAAGTACACCCCAGATTGTACCCATCTACTACTACCACACCGAATCCTTCAAACTCTTCTGTTGGGATGCCCTTCATGTCAGCTAATGTTGCGTCAATGAAATTGTGGATGGCCCCACCATCAATTAGTGTTGTAATCCGGTATCCCTGTACAAATCCTCTGATTTTGAATGTGTAATACTTGGGAACTTCTAAGAGTGTGGCTATGACCACCTTCTTGGGCTCTTCACGAGGTGACTCACCCTCACTGTGTGGATACTCCTCCTCATGACTGTCGTGTACCTCTCCCAGTACGTGACCTATCTCTGGATCGTCCTCTCCATTAGAAAGCACTTTCCCTTTACCCATGCATCTGTGACTTGGCTTTGAAGGATCCTTGCGGGTGAAGCAAATCTTCTTCCAGCTGAGTTCCCTTCGAGTTTCTTCATCCAAACGATCCTTCCCTATCCATTCCTTCTAAAATGGCTTCCTTTCCTGAGGCATAGGAGGAATGAAAGGTTTGGTTGGTCCTTTAGTCTTTGGTACTGTATTTTTCATATCAAGTGTCTTCATAATAGAATCCAGTAGTGTGGCTAGTTCGAAGGCCTTGACCCACCCACACAAGGGCTCGGATAAACCTTCTGTGAATAATATCACCAATCTATGCTATGATATGTCTGTCACCTACACAACTACCCTCTCAAACTCTGCAATAAAGGCCTCTAGTGTACCTGTCTGCCTTAACTGTGCCAACTCACAGAAGGATATTTTTGGATCCTTCCTATCGAATCTGTCCATCAATATCTATGTGAAATCCACATAGGATGTGATTCTAACATGCCCTAGAATCATTAGACCATGATACCATCATTCATGAGCCTCACCATCCAAGTGCAGCATGGAAAATTTGATGGCTCCTTCTTCTATCATCGGGTTGAGCTGGAGGTAGGTGTCCAACTTCTGAACACATCATCTAGCTGAGCCCGTCATAGGGTGGGATGGATAGATTCCCCACCTTCTGCCTTAGTTCAGTGTTATTTTGTTGCCTTAGTGCTCCTCTATGCCCCTCTCTAGGTTTTTTCTTGTACTTGATGTTGCAGTAGTCCTACATGGACATGGCTGGTCGAAACTCCTCCCCAAGTGCCAGGTATTCCTTGAAATATGTGGAGAAATCCTCACTTTGATTCTGCCAGACTAGTTGTTTCTCCTCATTGAAGCGAAGAAGGAGGGGTCTGGGTGTCCTCCCACTTACTTTCTACTACACACTTTGTCTTGATACATGAGAGTTGTTTCCTTCTACTGGACCTCCCCTATTGCTCCCTTCTGCTTGAGATCTGTTTTGTCCATTATTTCTTCCTTCTACATGAATTATGGTCTGTCCATTTCCCCCATTGGTGTTAAGGCCCTGGATGTTACTCAGAGGGTTCAACAGCTATGTGAGGGTGTCAATTAATTCCCTTTTCCCTTTGGAAAAAGTTTCCTTCATTTCGTTTTTCCCTTTGGCCAAATCACTCAGGATGTGCAACACACTGTCATCGTCTTTTTCATTTATTTCTTTGTTATAGTCCCCCATGTTCCCTATTTCTTCTTTTTATTATTTTTTAGATGAGGGATGTCCCCCATGCTCTCGTATTCTTGTCATTCAATCAACCACAGGCTGGCAATATCAGAGCTCTGGTACCACTGTAATTTCCTCAGGGTTTCTAGGGACTCAAACCAGTTGGTAAACAAATTAATCTCCCACGCCCTCATCTTCTCATCATTCAATCAACCACAGGCTGACAAGATCAGAGCTCTGGTACCACTATAATATCCCTAGGGTTTCTAGGGACTCAAACCAGCTGGTAAAAAAATTAATTGTGCAATTTCTCACATTATTTTTACCCTAACCTGTTCATGAATAACACCAACACCAAATTTCAATTGTTGCACAGTAATAATAGTAGAAAAGATATCATGTAATACCCAATATCCAGTGATATTTAAACTAGTAATGATAGTATCCAAAGCAGTGTCCAAAACCAATAATGTACAGTATCCAAACCAAGCAGTAAATAATGTCCAAATCGGGCAGTAAACAGTGTCCAAAATCAGCAGTAAACCCTCAAAGAGGTTGCTATTCCAACTTTGCAGACCAGGAGTACTAGTGACCAAATATAGAATTTAAATGTTGACTTCAGCAGTCACTTAGACATTTTAGCAATAAACACTAGTTTCTGAGAATGACTATCAACATAATATACTAGACTAAGCAATAAACTTGGAGCATCCATGGGGTGACTCAGTATTGTTGTTCCTGTGCTGGATTAGCCTTCCCAATTGCAAACTAGGGCTATACCCTTGTCGTCTCTTATTCTAGTGCCCTCATGCCTTTGTCCTATAGGCTAGTGCCTCTAATTATCCATGCAAGCACCTCTGTCCGGCAGCTATGGGGCTCAGCCCCTCTTCTTAACCCTCTCCAATCTTCTGTAGCAACTCCTGGTGATTGTGGTGAAGCTTCATCCTATCCAGTAAGGGAATTCAACCCTCAAGAGGCCCCTATGATCTGAAAACATTGTTCATCCCCCTCCCAGTGCACCTTTTTCGGTCACTAAACCTTTAAGAGACAGATTCTTGATGCAACGATGAACAGGGCTGAGCTAGGGTGAGGCTAGCCCACCGAAAATCAATAACAAAAGGTTAAACAACCTTCCAAAGGGACTGAGGCAGCCACCTCCCAAGTCAAAGACAAAAAAATCCTTAATCCAAATAGTGTCCTTCCAAATGTGCTTCTCACTTCTTTATATAGACTCCCTTAGCTCGATTTCCTCCTTTGCGAGTGACATGCTCTTCAAGTTAGATGTCTTTCCTTAATTTAGGACCCAAATATTCCTCTAAGAGAAAATCGTTGCTCCATGAAGACCCTTGGGACCCCTCAGCCCCCCTATCCTTAGGGACTATGGCCGATGGGGATCCCCCTAAGCCAATGTGTCCCTCCTACAATGGGGTTCAAAGGGGGGATATGACAGTTTATATTAAAAAAAAAACACAGAAAGACAAATTAGCTACAAAATATATGAAACCATGCATATTTGTACATTAATATAGATATAAATGGTATCCATAGTACATCAATAATTAATCATTCGAGCATCAACCATCTAGATTCTAGCAATTACAAACTTACAAACCAACATACAAATTTTTAAGCCATAGAATATAAAGTAGACCATTAACTTATGGAATGAAATTAATTATCCATAATCCAACCATTGTCAACAATAACATGAGTCATGACCAAATAGTTATGTTTACAAAATAGGCCATTTGCACTGAAGTATGAAGACCTAAAGGTTCAAAACAATAAACTTTAAACTTTAAACTTAGCTTGTTGCTAAATACTATGAATCTATCATCTATAGACCATGACATATAAAGTAGCGATAAAGGAGAAACATCAAAAAACTATCCCATCCTCCTTACACCATCACAATTATTTCATAGGCCTCCTCATGGTGGAAATGGAGCCTCTCGAGAAGGATGAAAGTGGTCACGAAACTGTGCAGAGGTAGATGTAGATGATCGTGGAAGAAGTGAAGATGAAGCTCCTAGTGTTGTACCTAGAGTCCTGGACATGGGGACCATGGAAGTGGATGGGGTTGGCATCTTAACATGATCATCATCATCCAAAAGAGAATTCTCCAATTTCTCTAAAAACAATACTCCATCCTCCAAATTATCCTCCTCTAGATTGTTGTCCCAACACTTCAAGTTTCTATCCATCTTCGCCTCCTCGCAATAATGGGACAACAATCGCACGTTGTAATGAACATAAACCAACCTCTCTGACCAATTTACATTCAACATGTTTCTTTTGATGCTATGAATGAAACTGTAGGTTCTCCAACACATTTGTAGAAGAAGTGTTCACCACCTGTGAAAGCACCCGTGTTGCCAAACGTTGTAGCTGTGGGGCAACACAACCATGAGGGAGTCGGGGTTTGGGATTATCTCTTTAGATCTTGAAACTTGAAAGTTGAAACTTGAGATAGATGGATTCCTTTTTTCTCTCCTCCAAGCTCCTCTTTGCTAACTCTTCTAAGCTCTCCTTTTCTCTCTCCTCCAAGCTCTCTCAAATCTGCACTCTCCAAGCTCTCCTTTTCTCTCTCCTCCTCTCCAAGATCAAGAAAACATAGATGAAAGAGTGAGGGGAATGGAGGGATATTAACTCATTTATTCTCCTCCTTTATTTCCCCTAAACCCTAAGCCCAAGGTAGGACCCACCCTTTTCATAAATTATTTTTTTTTTTAATAAAAAAAATGTCTTTTTTTGGTTATACGCGGGAGCATCCAGGTCCCCCACTAGAGAGCACATGAAGCGTGGAGAGAGTGTGCCTAGAGAGTCCTGAGAGCATGCTCCAAAAATTCTAGGGCACTCTTGGATTTTTGGAGCGTGCTCTAAGGTTGGCTTCCTAGGCACTCTAGCTCAGAGCGGGCATCCGAGCTTCAAAGCAGGGGGGGCGCTCTTGGTAATGTAGCCCTTGAGAACAACTTTCTAGGTTGAACATTATTTTATTATATTTTCATGTATTCATGGCTTAACATGCACCTCCCCTTCAAACACGTGTTGTCCTAAACCTTTAACTAACTGCAGGTGCTTTTTCATGAATAACTCATCTTTCCATGTCGCCTCTTCAACTGGTAGGTTCTTCCACTTGATGAGGTACTCAGTAATTGTTCAATTTCGTAGCTGCATAGTCCATTTTTCAAGGATTGTTTCTGGTTATAGTATGATTTTCCCTTATTCATTAATCTCTAGTAAAATAGTTTGAACATGGATCTTGTCACCGATTACCTTCTTAAAGCAAGAAACATGGAATACTGGATGTAGATGTGAAGATGGATACAACTCCAATTTGTAATCCATACTTGCAATCCTCTGTAGCAACTTATAGGGACCATAATACTTGGGTTCTAATTTGTTGTCCTTCTTTTGTATGGTTGTAGCCTCAAAAATACCCAATCCCCCACTTCAAATTCCCTTTCACTGCGATGTTGATCTGCTTGTTATTTCATCCTATTTTGTTCTATAACTAAGTTGTCCTCCAATAGTTTTAGAACCTATTTTTGGTGCCTTATGTGGTCCTCCATTGAACCTTTGTATTCCTTTTCAAGGGTGATGTGATGGATGAAAGATGATATCTATAAAGTGCCATAAATGGGGTCATTTTTGATGAAGTATTGAAGGATGTGTTGTACCACCATTCTACCAAGATCAACCACTTGATCCATTGTGCTTGTTTATCAGATGAAAAGAAACGAAGATATCCTCTAGACATTTATTCACAATCTCAGTTTTCCCATTAGATGGACGATGATACGATGAACTATGGGCCAATTGAGTACCCAGACAAGAAAATAATTCAGTCCAAAAATTTCCGGTGAAAATTGGATCTCTACCATTTACAATAATCTTGGGGATTCCATGTAGCTTTTGAACTGTCTCCATGAATTTTATGGCTATTGTACTTGCTTTAAAAAGATGAGAAAGTGAGAAAAAATGAGCATACTTTGTCACTCGATCCACTACTACCATGATGGCATTGTTTCCTTCAGATTTTAGTGAGCCTGTTGTTGACACTCAGAACTAAAATGGGTTGCAGCAGATCAATCCTGAGGCAACCTCGAACCACTTTGGATTGGAAAGTTGCCCTCCTCCAACCCGAGAGGGATCTCTCGAAAAATGTCACAATAGGAATTTGAGTAAGCATGAAAAAGGTGGGCAGATTTATGGGTAAATGATGGTCTTGGATTTTAAGGTTTATGGGTTAAACCAGGGAAAAGGTCCATTGGTCATGGAGTCAAATGAAAACCGAAGAAAGGAGATAATAGCAGCGATTAAATAACTTGCGGAAAGTGAGGCAAAGTAAGTCTATCTTTCAGCGTTTTGATAAATCATGATGCGGTAGCGGAAAGAAAAAGGAAAGGCCGATGTAGCAGAGAATATATGCAGAATTCTGAAAATGCAGATTGGTCTTACACCCGTTGATAGCTGGTGCAGAGGAAAGACAATAAACAATTACAGAAAACCCAAATCCATTCGTTATAGTAGTGGTCATACTAAACTATAACGAAGCACATTAGTTAGAAGAAAACGAAATGTAATGCAGTCGTGATGGATTAAGGAAGACATAAACAATATGGTAAAGACAATATCAACTGTGAGTAAGGAACATATATAATGAAATCCAAACAAATTTAACACAGCTGAAAAGAAGAAGAACATGCTGAAAGAAATCGACCGTGATGAATCTCACAGTCACAAGGAAAAATCATCTTTATTACTCCATTAATGGCTTACAAAATAACTCAGTCATTACAATGAAACCCCTCTTTACAGAGGTTTTACCTCCATTGCTGCGCTCGCGCGCCCCCCCTTTTTGTTTCATACATTAGTCTTTTTAAAAAGAAAAATAAAACTCTTTGTGTTCCAGGAATGTGAAACGGTTTGTCTTCTGGACTCCGCGACTGCCAGATGTTCTGCAGTTACAAACATTGGTGTGCACTAGCAAAAACTCGTTCAGGTATAGAGGAAATGAATTAATAAAAATCTCTAATGGATGTAAATCGATTTCCTCCTCATCTACACTTATCTCTATCTCTTTAATATCAATGCCTTTGCCTGAACTTGGTGCAGCTTTACTCCCAATGCATACCAGAAAGCTGTTGTTTCTGTCCCTTCTTTTGCATGCTTTAAATTAACACCAGGTCTCAAAAAGTCTGCAAATCTGGTTGATGAACATGGATTTCCCATGCCAGATAAAAAATGATGACCCGGATAGTTCCAAGGTATTGTCCCATGTTCCCATATAGCTGCGGGACCGGATCACTGTCGAACCGGCCGAGGCGCATCAATACTGTGAAGGTATTAGTCAGGGGCTTTGATCAACAGGCTCGGTCACTTTGCTCTCATTTACAACTGCTTCTGTGTGCCGACAAAGGAAACTCCCGCAGTCCACATCCAATCCTGCGTTTATAGCATCGACAGATGTGTCTTCAAGAGTTGTTCCATAGTTTTGTTGCTTGTAGAACACAATAATGGAGTCACAATCCAAGATAATGTCCCTCACGATGGTAGCAAAGCAGGTCTATCCATCCAATGCTGCAAATCCATGACCCGGGGTGTATTAATTTCACTGGATTGGGGTTGTCCATGGAATGGCCGCAAAATGCATGGGCGCTTTCCTCCTGTGAACATTTGAGGTTGTAAGAGGCCCATTGATTACCCAATGGACAGGATTTCTTCGAGTCCAGATGCAACCACGGTCTCCCCTTGCAGCTCCATTTCAACGAATTAAGGGGTTCCGGGTACAAATTTTGAAAGCTTCTGACCATGTGAAAACCAGGAGGAATGGAAACAACTACCCCAACTTTCAAATCTGCTTCTCTTCTAGAACCTCCATCCAGTACTCCAACTCCTTCGTATAATTTATGAGCTCCATTTAGCTAGACCGATCACCATTACTCTAGAGTTAAAATAACATGACCTCCAGCGTTCTAAGGTTCTGGAAAGCTTTTTGTTCGAGCAGAATGTGGCTATAAAATTAGTGTGACAATAATCCCAAGCCCTCAAAGGGTGATATTGCACAGTTTCGAGACATTGTCTACAACAACGAGATCAAATTCCAGATATATGACTCTTAACAAAAAAAATACAAAAAGACGTCGTTATGCATGTTGAGTCAAGGCTGAAAGATTTGGATTGTTGGTCGAGAGAAACGTATTAAAATGGCCCTTGACAGCATGTCATTCCTTCTAGGAGAATCTCTCCGACGTATCTGCAATAGCCATAATCAGTATCCATGCATGGCCAATGAAAGTGAAATATGTTCATAACGCCCACATGAGCCAGCACGCCACCAAAAAAAAGCAACATGTCCATAAAAATGAAGAAACAAACGTTTTATGCAGTGATTCTCCTAACATGCATGGGTTGCCTAATCCTGTCATAGGCTCCAAATATAGTTGAAATCGCCACCAAGCCCATGCATTTCTCCATGGCCTTTTTTTCTTCTTCAGACACAATGAACCCCAGGCTACCGTGATTGGCAAAACCACAAGCCAATTTCGTCCCTTCAGAATAATTAAAATACTTTTTCCTTTCATTCACATCGAGATTTCCTCCAAAGGTCACCGGAACTGATGTTGAATTAGGGTTTTCGGTTCCTTTCATGTATGTAAGAGAAGACCGATCAATTAATTCGTCTTCCTGAATCTCATGAACACTGATATCCGAGACTGAAAACTGTGAATATAATGGCAAGATCGATTCGCAATGGCTATAGCTTTCCTCATAATCTGAGGGATATTCAAAGATTGGCCATGGAACCTCCGACTCTACTTTAATATTGGTAACATCCTGATCAAGTCTTTGCGGCTTACCAGACCCTGGACTGAGGCCTGCAAGGAAACTGTTCGTCAAACACACAACCTGATGGAAGGATGAATTCTTGGAGTTCAAACCGAGATCAGTTGAAGGTGAAGAATTAATCTTGAGAATTTTTGGTGGGGAAGATTTGAGAAGAGCAGCATGGTACAGAAGAAACAGATGATAGTATTAACAATCTGTGTCTCTTCATTTTCACACCATTGCAGGTCCAACTACATGGGTATCGCGGTAGATTTATTTCATATAATCACTTGTCGATTTCGTGACACTCTTTGATAGCCTGAAAGTCCAAAAAGAAGCCTACCCGAACCTTCTTTTTTAAGTGTCCATTGGCGTTCTGGGATTGAACAAAAAACACCAAATTTATTGGGCCCGGCCCATGTATTCTAACCGACTGTGATGCTTACATTTGAAAATAAGAAATATTTTAAAATCCATTGTACACTTGAAAATGTGTTTTCTCAATTAAGACTTCAATCCTTTACCTGTATCAAAATTTCTCACTTATGAACAGACGAGCAAATCAATTGGTGTCTCAGTGGCTTGGCACTGTGAATAGTGGATTTTGATTGCGACATTTCAACCCCCAAAGGTCCTGAAATTCTGCTTGATGCTTTAGGCTTTCAATCTTCTTGAATATTGTCTCCATATTGAGACCCATTTCCCTCAGTTGAAGCATTCTCCTTTGTATCTTGCTTATCATTCTCAACAATTGACTCTGAAGACGCCATGAATCTTGCATTTTCCACAGAAAACTTGCATTCCAAACCCAATGACATTGAGTCGGGAACATCTGGACGTTGTACACTTGCATGCCTCTCCCAAGTAAATGGGGAAAAAATTATCCAGTTCTGCAGATATCTTTCCTTCAGGAGACTGTAGAACCTTTTCCAATCTGTGAGCTCCATATCCAAATGCACTTCATATACGATAGAAGTTTGCTTTTCTCACACTCCTCCCAAGATTATTATTTTCACGTAATGGATCAACTACATTCAAGAACTTGGAGATAAATTGTCGACTATTACTATCATGTCCATTTGGAGCATCAGAGTACTTATCAATACATTTCTTTAGAAATTCCTTGCTAAGCAACAGTTTGCCTCCATCTATTTGAGGTGGTTCAGCTATTATTTGTGGAAGAGCGACTTTAGGAACAAGACACTGTATGCTGACAAAATAATTGTCCCAATCGAACTTGCTAAAATAATCTAGAAATCTAAATAAAACCTCCAGTGGACCTCGTAGTGATGCATGGAAAAGATGAAAAATATACAGGACCAATGTCTCCAAAGCATATGTAGAAATAATTCCATGATGGACGCCAAGAATACGGCTTTCGTAATAGCACCATGCTTTAACAAGTATAATACTACGTTTGAATAAGTGTTTCTTCCCAATCAACAGATTAATCTCCTCAAGAAAGAAAAGGGTACCAAGTCCTCCAAGCTGATTGAAGGAGACCCAATGCTACCATATACATGATCAAATGTAAATGAATGAGAACCAATTTGTACCTTGGGCAGCACAGTCAATTTTGATATCTGTTACAACATCGGCTCCCTCTAGGGATGGTACTTTCTCGTAAAGTGCCAAGAACAGTAGACCAGGTGCCTCATCCATTGGGCGACCTTACGCGAAAGTTGTAATTATGAGTTCTCCCGCTAGTGAAATCACCATCAGAGACTTTTAATGGAGTCGCCAGAGCATGTGCAACCAATATTTGCCTATGATCGGCTGCTCAACCAGGCCTTAGGACTATGACAATGTCGTTCTCCCAAGGATAGATATCAACTTCGAAAATCCCCGGCAACGGCGCTAGAATGTTGACACTCAGAACTGAAATGGGTTGCAGCAAATCAATCCCGAGGCAACCTCGAACCACTTTGGATTGGAAAGTTTCCCTCCTCCAACCCGAGAGGGATCTCTCGAAAAATGTCACAATAGGAATTTGAGTAAGCGTGAAAAAGGTGGGCAGATTTATGGGTAAATGATGGTCTTGGATTTTAAGGTTTGGGGGTTAAACCAGGGAAAAGGTCCATTGGGCATGGAGTCAAATGAAAATAAAAGAAAGGAGATAATAGCAGCGATTAAATAACTTGCGTAAAGTGAGGCAAAGTAAGTCTATCTTTCAGCGTTTTGATAAATCATGATGCAATAGCGGAAAGAAAAAGGAAAGGCCGATGTAGCAGAGAATATATGCAGAATTCTGAAAATGCAGATTGGTCTTACACCCGATGATAGCTGGTGCAGAGGAAAGACAATAAACAATTACAAAAAACCCAAATCCATTCGTTATAGTAGTGGTCGTACTAAAGTATAACGAAGTACATCAGTTAGAAGAAAATGAAATGTAATGCAGTCGTGATGGATTAAGGAAGACATGAACAATATGGTAAAGACAATATCAACTGTGAGTAAGGAACATATATAATGAAATCCAAACAAATTTAACACAGCTGAAAAGAAGAAGAACATGCTGAAAGAAATCGATCGTGATGAATCTCACAGTCACAAGGAAAAATCATCTTTATTACTCCATTAATGGCTTACAAAATACCTCAGTCATTACAATGAAACCCCTCTTTACAGTTTTTTTCCCTCCAGTGTTGCGCTCGCGCACCCCCCCTTTTTGTTTCATACATCAGTCTTTTTAAAAAGAAAAATAAAACTCTTTGTGTTCCAGGAATCTGAAACGGTTTGTCTTCTGGACTCCGCGACTGCCAGATGTTCTGCAGTTACAAACATTGGTGTGCACTGGAAAAAACTAGTTCAGGTATAGAGGAAATTAATTAATAGAAATATCTAATGGATGTAAATCGATTTCCTCCTCATCTGCACTTATCTCTATCTCTTTAATATCGATGCCTTTGCCTGAACTTGGTGCAGCTTTACTCCCAATTCATACCAGAAAGCTGTTGTTTATGTCCCTTCTTTTGCATGCTTTAAATTAACACCAGGTCTCAGAAAGTCTACAAATTTGGTTGCTAGTTGTTGTTGCTCCAATGAACATGGAGTTCCCATGCCAGATAAAAAATGATGACCCGGATAGTTCCAAGGTATTGTCCCATGTTCCCATATAGCTGCAGGACCGTATCACCGTCGAACCGGCCGAGGCACATCAATACTGTGAAGGTATTAGTCAGGGGCTTTGATCAACGGGCTTGGTCACTTTGCTCTCATTCACAACTGCTTATGTGTGCCGACCAAGGAAACTCCCGCAGTCCACATCCAATCCCGTGTTTATAGCATCGGAAACTGCGTCTTAGGGAGTTTCTCCATAGTGATGTTGCTTGTAGAACACAAGAATGGAGTCACAATCCAAGACAATGTCCCTCAAGATGGTAGCAAAGCAGGTCTATCCATCCAATGCTGCAAATCCATGACCCGGGGTGTATTAATTTCACTGGATTAGGGTTGGCCATGGAATGGCCACAGAATGCATGGGCGCTTTCCTGCTGTGAACATTTGAGGTTGTAAGAGGCCCATTGATTACCCAATGGCTAGGGTTTCTTTGAGTCCAGATGCAACCACGGTCTCCCCTTGCAGCTCCATTGCCCCGAATTAAGGGGTTCCGGGTACAAATTTTGGAAGCTTCCAACCATGTGAAAACCAGGAGGAATGGCAACAACTACCCCAACTTTCAAATATGCTTCTCTTCCAGAACCTCCATCTAGTACTCCAACTCCTTCGTATAATTTATGAGCTCCATTTATCTAGACCGATCACCATTACTTCGGAGTTAAAATAACACGACCTCCAGCGTTCTAAGGTTCTGGAAAGCTTTTTGTTCGAGAAGAATGCGGCTGTAAAATTAGTGTGACAATAATCCCAAGCACTCAAAGGGTGATATTGCACAGTTTCGAGACATTGTCTACAACAATGAGATCAAATTCCAGATATATGACTCTTAACAAAAAAAAATACCAAAAGACGTTGTTATGCATGTTGAGTCAAGGCTAAAAGATTTGGATTGTTGGTCGAGAGAAACGTATTAAAACGGCCCTTGACAGCATGTCAGTCCCTCCAAGAGAATCTATCTGACATATCTGCAATAGCCATAATCAGTATCCATGCCTGGCCAATGAAAGTGCAATATGTCCATAACGCCCACATGAGCCAGCGCGCCACCCAAAAAAAGCAACATGTCCATAAAAATGAAGAAACAAACGTTTTCTGCAGTGATTCTCCTAACATGCATGGGTTTCCTAATCCTGTCATAGGCTCCAAATATAGTTGAAATCGCCACCAAGCCCATGCATTTCTCCATGGCCTTTTTGTCTTCTTCAGACACAATGAACCCCAGGCTACCGTGATTGGCAAAACCACAAGCCAATTTCGTCCCTTCAGAATAATTAAAATACTTTTTCCTTTCATTCACATCGAGATTTCCTCCAAAGGTCACCGGAACTGATGCTGAATTAGGGTTTTCGGGTCCTTTCATGTATGTAAGAGAAGACCGATCAATTAATTCGTCTTCCCGAATCTCATGAACAATGATATATGAGACTCAAAACTGTGAATATAATGGCAAGATCGATTCGCAATGGTTGTAGCTTTCCTCATAATCTGAGGGATATTCAAAGATTGGCCATGGAACCTCCGACTCTACTTTAATATTGCTAACATCCTGATTAGGGCTTTGCAGCTTACCAGACCTTGGACTGAGGCCTGCAAGGAAATTGTTCGTCAAACACACAACCTGATGGAAGGATGAATTCTTGGAGTTCGAACCAAGATCATTTGAAGGTGAGGAATTAATCTTGAGAATTTCTAGTGGGGAAGATTTGAGAAGAACAACATGGTACAGAAGAAACAGATGATAGTATTAACAATCTATGTCTCTTCATTTTCACACCATTGCAGGTCCAACTACATGGGTATCACGGTAGATTTATTTCATATAATCACTTGTCGATTTCATGACACACTTTGATAGCCCGAAAGTCCAAAAAGAAGCCTACCCGAACCTTCTTTTTTAAGTGTCCATTGGCATTCTAGGATTGAACAAAAGACACCAAATTTATTGGGCCCGACCCATGTATTCTAACCGACTGTGATGCTTACATTTGAAAGAAAGAAATATTTTAAAATCCATTGTACACTTGAAAATGTGTTTTCTCGATTAAGACTTCAATATCTTACCTGTATCGGAATTTCTCACTTATGAACGGATGGGCAAATCAATTGGTGTCTTAGTGGCTTGGCACTGTGAATAGTGGATTTTGATTGTGACATTTCAACCCCCGAAGGTCCTGAAATTCTGCTTGATGCTTTAGGCTTTCAATCTTCTTGAATATTGTCTCCATATTGAGACCCATTTCCCTCAGTTGAAGCATTCTCCTTTGTATCTTGCTTATCATTCTCAACAATTGACTCTGAAGATGCCATGAAGCTTGCATTTTCCACAGAAAACTTGCATTCCAAACCCAATGATATTGAGTCGGTAACATCTGGACGTTGTACACTTGCATGCCTCTCCCAAGTAAATGGGGAAAAAATGATCCAGTTATGCAGATATCTTTCCTTCAGGAGACTGTAGAACCTTTGCCAATTTGTGAGCTCCATATCCAAATGCACTTCATATACAATAGAAGTTTTCTTTGCTCACACTCCTCCCAAGATTATTATTTTCATGTAATGGATCAACTACATTCAAGAACTTGGAGATAAATTGTCGACTATTAGTATCATGGACATTTGGAGCATTAGAGTACTTATCAATACATTTCTTTAGAAATTCCTTGCTAAGCAACAGTTTTCTTCCATCTGTTTGAGGTGGTTTAGCTGTTATTTGTGGAAGAGAGACTTTAGGAACAGGACCCTATATGCTGACAAAATAATTTTCCCAATCGAACTTGCTAAAATAATCTAGAAATCTAAATAAAACCTCCAGTGGACCCCATAGTGATGCATGGAAAAGATGAAAAATATACAGGACCAATGTCTCCAAAGCATATGTAGAAATAAGTCCATGATGGGAGCCAAGAATACGGCTTTCGTAATAGCACCATGCTTTAACAAGTATAATACTACGTTTGAATAAGTGTTTCTTCCCAATCAACAAATTAACCTCCTCAAGAAAGCAAATGGTACCAAGTCCTCCAAGCTGATTGAAGGAGACCCAGTGCTACCATATACATTATCAAATGTAAATGAATGAGAACCAATTTGTACCTTGGGCAGCACAGTCAATTTTGATATTTGTTACAACACTTGTAATAAAATCCATTGAAACCTCTTCCCAACGTTGACTTGGTATAGATAATAGTTGTAGGAGACCTAGGGCCTCCATTGTCTCTCCCTTTTTTATTGACAGACCACACATTCAACCTCAAACTTTTGAACATCAATTTTAAGACCTTCCCAGAAAAAATACTTCTTGATCATGTGGTAAGTTTTCAAGAACCCTGAATGTCCTCCTATAGGAGTAGTGTGTAATTCCAAAAGGACCTTTTGTTTAAGTTGGGAATTCTTGCATAGATATAGGCGATCTTGATACCACAACAAATCATTCTTCCACAAATTTATCTAATGCACTTGGGTCCCTTTGTAGTTGTTGAATGATATTGCATACCTTTGATCTTGCTTCCATTCTGTCCTTGCTTCTTTCATCCAATCAGATTGTGGAATGGAAATAGCACATAGTAAACTCTTTGTTTCTTCTTCTTTCTTTGAATGTGCATCTGCTACCATATTGTGTTTTACCTTTTTGTAGAAAATTTCAAAGTCATAACCTAGCATTTTGTAACCCATTTTTGTTTCTCTTTTCAAGATAATTGTTGTTCCAAGAAGAACTTCAGATTATCATGATCTATTTTTATTTTGAAGTGTATTCCTATTAGGTAAGGGTGCCATTTATTGACTACATGTAGTATGGCCAACATTTCTTTTTTAGAAATGGGTTTGAGTAAGTTCTTTGCTTTAAGTTGGTTGCTTTCAAAGGCAAGGGGTCTTTCTTCTTGCATTGGAACTGCACCAATGCCATGGCCTGAGGCATCACACTCCACAATAAAGTTTTTTGTGAAGTCAGGTGTGGCTAGGATAGTAGTCGTACACATAGCCTCCTTAAGTTTTTCAAAAGCTTTTGGTTTCTTCTCAAGTCTAATAAAATGCCTCCTTTAATAATTTTGTTAGAGGTGTTTCTATTCTACCATACTTCTTGATAAAATTGCAGTAATAGACTGCCAATCCTAAGAATCCTCTAAGATTTTTCAAGGTTTTCAGAATTGGCCATTCCATCATAGCTTTGATTTATTAGGGTTCACTTTGACCCCTTCATGAGATACAATATGACCCAAATATTCCACTTCTTGAACCCCAAAGGCACACTTGGAAGGCTTTGCATATAGTTGTTGCTCTTCCAATAGTTTTAATACCTTGTCAACATGTTGTACATACTCTTCCCAAGATTTGCTATAGATTAGTATATCATCAAAAAATACCAACACAATTTTTCCAAGGAAGGGTTTGAAGATAGAATTCATCAAGGTTTGAAATGTTGAAGGTGCATTAGTAAGGCCAAATGGCATAACCAAAAACACATAATGACCTAATGTGTTATAAAGACTGTTTTGGGAATGTCTTCTTGCCTCATTATGATTTCATGATATTCCGAATGAAGATCCAACTTAGTAAAGAAAATTGCTCCCAACAATTTATCTAATAATTCATCAATGTCAGGAATAGGAAACGTATCTTTGATGGCCATTTTATTGAGTTGTCTATAATCTGGACACATATGCCATGGATCATCCTTTTTTCTAACCATCACCACTGGTGAAGAGAAATCACTTTGGCTAGGTTGAATGATGCCAACCTCTAACATTTCTTGAATCATATGCTCAATCTCACTCTTGTGTGCATATGGCTACCTGTAAAGTCTAATGTTAAGTGGAACACTTCCTGGATGCAAATGAATAACATGGTCACGATCTTCATTAGGTGGAAGGCCCTTAGGCATCTCTCCAAATACCTTGGAATGATTGTTGATAACTTTTTGGAGATCCTCTAGAGTAGAGGATATAGATGTTTGAATATCTAGTGAGCAGAATTGTGAAATTACACCATGGTGTCCTTTTTTGAGTAATTTTGTCAGGCTATTAGAACTTATCACTTTAGAGGGTTTCCCTTGGATACCTCCAAGCTCAATTTCCTTGACTTGTGAGGAAAATCTCATGAAAATATCTTGAAAATTAAGGGCCACTATTCCCAATGATTTTAACCATTGGACCCCTAATAAAACACCACCCATTTGGATTTACATCATGGGACTATCCAATAAATACCCCCCCATATTGAGCTTAATATCATGGCACTTCCCTGAACAATTTACGGTACCTCCATTTGCAATCATTACTTGAAACTCTGATGCTAGAAATACAAAACAATTGAGAAGTTTTGCTAATTTGTAATTGATGAAGTTATGGGTACTACCAGAATAAATCAACAATGTTACCTTTTTCTTTTTGATATATCCTTCTATCTTGAGGTTTTGTGGAGTACTGATGCCGACTAATGCATGACAAGATATGGTTGGAGTAGTCTCTTCTAGATCTATATCTTGTGATTGTTCCAATTCTTGATCTTCTGCCTCTTCATTGTCTATGTAGAATAATTTATTCTCATAGCACTTATGCCCCTTGTTGTACTTTCTCTCATAATTGAAACATAGTCCCTTTTCTCTTCTTTCATACATTTACTGAGGTATCGACCTTGTCAGTTGAACGAGGTTAGAAGAGGTGACATGGTGTTCTGTATAACTGTTAGTGGCCACCCTTCTAGTAGCCATATTTTTTCTTTCCACTTTTCTTTCCATACTGAAAGCATGCTCTAGGGATTTAGGTTCAAAGAGATGCACCTCATGTTGAATGTTCTCCTTTAAAGTGCCCATAAAGAAATCTAAAAAATTATCTTCTGGAATGTTCTTTACTTCGAGACTGGGCTTTTGGAATTGTTGAATGTGCTCTGTAATTGGACCTTTTTGCCGAATATTTATCAATTGACTAAAGAATGTGTTGCTCTTAATCTCCCCATAATGTGCTATGAATTCATGTGTAAAAATGGACCAAGAGATAATCGAGTCCTTTTTTTTGTTCACAAGGGCATTGCTACCAAACAAATTGATCAGGTTCTAAATACAAAGCTCCAAGAGTTACCTTTTGTAAAGTTGGCACTTGGTGTAGATCAAAGAATTGCTCCATCTAGAATATCCATGTTATAGGATCTTTACCATCAAATTTTCTCATATCAATCTTGGGAATTGAGTAGTTCCTTGGTGTCGCATTGAACCCCTAGTGACGTAGATCTTGAAATGATGAATAATCATGATTCTGGGACTCTATCTTTATTTCCTCCACATTTTCATGATTTCCTTGTGTCTTGATATCTCCTTTAAGAAAAAATAATAATACTCCTCATTTTTCTCTTTATCACAAATTTTGAATCACCAAAAATATATATTCCAATCAAAAGTTATGGCAATTGTAAGTTACATACCTTTCAAACCCTAATTTGGAGATTGTCTAGATGGATGATCTTTGTCCTTGTTACCACCCATGCCTAGGGGTAACTAGAGGAGATCATGTCTCATGGCTCACAATGGAGAACATGATCCCAACCATGATGATGATCACCATGTCCACAGATGGTAGCCCAACAACCCCCCTCATTTACCTTTACAACTACAAGTCAACCAAGGCTCATCACATCCAAGCAACCCAGAGTATGGGAGATGGTAAGCTATTGACACCATGAGGTATGTTACTCCTCCTTTTATGCAAAGTGTTGTGCTTAATTTGTTGGGCATGAGGATGAGGATCTTTGGTTGAAGTTGGATAATGGATCACTGGTTTGGGAAATTATGTCAGTTGCCTTGTTTCACCTTAGTGGTCAACTTTTATGCCCTAGTCCCATGATGTCACCACCGAGGGAAAAGGGGTACTACTGGGGGGGGCTCATAGGGGTAATGTTTGTTTCCTTCCATACTTAACACTTTCCATCCTAGAGCCTCTCATAGTGTACTAAAATTTGGTAATGGGTCATGGTCCACTCTCTCATGAGAAGAGGGGATGAAGGCTCAGAGGTTGATTGTAGCTACTAGTAAAAGAATAAAAAAATGATGCTAAAGAAAGAAAGGAATGATAGGAAAGGACTAAAACAAAATCCAATCCAAACTTGAGCTCTGCCCTTTCAGTGCTCACCTTGGTCCCAAATTCTATCAATTCTATAGCTTGAAACCTTATAAAAGGGGACTTGCAAATATGATAAAGCATACTAGAAAAATGGTTGATAAAGGGGTTTGAAAAAAATAGCGCCTAAAAATGAGGTAACTCAAGAGCAAGTGAACCCTCCACAAAGGCATTCATAGAAATGGATTAAATGACACCATAAGCCATGAAGTAAGCCCTAAAACCATATCACTATCACACTTACTCTTGAAGGGTTTATTTATTCCCTCGGGACTCTTGGTTTTTGTAGCATCAGATAGGTACTTCCACAGAGGCTCGATGTATAGCTTGTGGGAGTTGTCCTTGTAACCTCTCGATCGACCTTAGGATGTTCACTTTATGAGCATTGTATTAAATTGAATGTTCTTTTAATTATTAAGTTAAAAGCCTCAATTTGGTTGCATTAGTTACTTAAGTGAGTTGATTAAGTCCTAACCGTCAAATCCAAAGTGAACGGGATATTATATCTCAGTCGTTGATCACTTTAGATGAGATCTAGGGTTTTGGACTTAGGGTTAGCTCAATGTAATAAAAGGGATCCTAGGTGAGAGGGTGAGACATAGTGATGGTACACAAAGAATGAGTGAGCACTCAAGAGTGTCGGGGAAGGGATCAAGGAAAGAGTGCAGAGGGAAACTAGGTGGCCTAGGCTATCAGCTATAGTTGTATTTCCTTAGAAGGGCCATTATCCTAGGACGGGAACCCTAATTTTATAGCAATAAAATCATCACAGAACTGGTTTTCTCGCAAGGGTTTTTCCAGGGGTGTTTACGTGAATCTCGTGTGAAAATGTGTTATGGTTTTGTGTTTTATACTTCCACTGATTTTCATTGAGTAATTCAACTATGTTGTTAATTATTAAAGTGTTTTTTATTTGAGTTAACAGTTGGGTGCTAGGTTACAGATTTCAACAGGGACATATCCCTCTACCTGGGTTATTTTGTTTCCTGTCTAGGTGGCACACCTAATAGGGTTGGATGAAGGCCATCCCATACTTGAACTTGGCTACTCACATGGGGTCCTGGGCTGGTGTGATGCCTGAAAGGGATATTGACATGAATTGTCTTACATGGATTTAATCTTAAGTTACAACTTACTTTGCATACTTTAAGGAATAATGTTTCTTATGAACCTTGGCTAACCATGTTTTATGTTTTGATTTGTCTTGGGTGGCCCTGACATGGTTCTTTAAGGGACGTCCCGGGCTTGTACCCAATATGTTGTGCCTTTATTGCAGGACTCTGGCATGTGTGATGGAGAGCAGTGGGTCATCCAGTGACTCACAACCCTTAGACATCGATTCTCACACACTTGGTGTTAATTTTTAAGCCATTATTATAGTTGTTTTCATTTCATTAGATAACAATAGCATAATCCAAGATCACTGAGAAATACACAATCACAAGAGACACAACATTTATCCTAGGAAACCCTCTAGGGGAAGAAAACCTAGCAAAACTTGTCTCTTAATGAGCAAGTGATTTGTGTGTCTAAGTGAGGCACTAGCCTTCTTATTTATATTAGACTGGCACATGTGAAGTGTCTCTTCACTCGCAGGGCCAATTTCTCCCATTGGGTGGTTATAACCACCTTAATTACATTCTGGGGCCTGTTTAATATCTGTTTGGGCCGACTTCTTATTCTGCCTATTATAATTAACATTTGACCAATCCACAAAAGGGGATTTGGTCCTATTACAATAGTCAAAAAGATCAATCCACAATGGGGATTGATCCAATGAATAATATATCAAATAATAATAAGAATACTCTTTGCAGTTAGATTATTTCAACACTCCCCCTTAACAAAAAGGGTATTCTTCAGCAGCATCATGCAAGAGAGAGAGGACAACATCATCAACAGCATCAAGTGCGTGAGAGGACAACATCATCAATATCATCTTGGAACACTGATTGGCATATCTATAAATCATCAGAAGTTTTCTTCATTGACAACATCATCATTCTCAAAGGAATGCCATCATCATCTGCATCAATATGTATTAGTATAGAAATTGATACATCATCATCATCACAGAACGAGGTTGGCTCATCATAATACAGGACTAGCTTTACGTCATAGCTGTCAATATGGAAGCTTAGTACTCATCTCATCTCAATGTTTTTCTTTTACGTCACAACACTCAGGCTGGAAGCAAGATACTAGATTGGATTTACGTCACAGCTATCAAGTTGGAAGCACAGTACTAGTCTCATCTCATCGTCTTGCTATACGTCCCAGCACTCAAGTTGGAAGCAAGATACTCATCCTACTTTATGTCACAACCATCAGGTCAGAAGTAGGATATTAGACTGGATTTACGTCACAGCTATTGAGTTGGAAGCTCAGTGCTAGTCTCATCATATCATATTTCTTTACATCACAACCATCAGGTCGGAAGCAAGGTACACATCTCATCTTTCTTTACGTCTGACAACTAGATCAGAAGAAAGGAACATCTCATCTTGCTTTACGTCTGACAGCTAGGTCAGAAGCAAGGAACATCTCATCTTGCTTTATGTCTAACAACTAGGTCAGAAGAAAGGAAAATCTCATATTTCTTTACATCTGACAACTAGGTCAGAAGAAAGGAACATCTCATCTTGATTTACGTTTAAAAACTAGGTCAGAAGCAAGGAACATCTCATCTTGCTTTACGTTTGACAACTAGGTCAGAAGCAAGGAACATCTCATCTTGCTTTATGTCTGACAACTAGGTCAGAAGCAAGGAACACAACAACTACTCCCCCTTTCAAGGAAGGTCCTTTCGGAATATGCCAAGCTTATATTGGAAGTACTCAAACTTCACACGAGATAGGATCTTGGTCAACACGTCAACAACCTGTTCATCTGTACTAATGTACGGGAGCTTTAAGGCTCCTCTCTGTACCATGTCAAGGATGTAATGATAATAGATCTCTATGTGCTTTGACTTGTCGTGGAATATAGGATTCTCTGTCATTTTTATGCAGCTCTGGTTGTCACATAGAATCAAGGTTTCTCTCATTTCTAAGTCAAATAGGTCAGTCAGCAACTTTCAAAGCCATATAGCTTCGCAGCTGACATAACATGCAACAATGTATTCTTCTTCTGTTGTACTGAGAGAAATACTAGATTGCTTCCTACTCTGCCATGAGATCATAGCTGATCCCAAACTGAACCAACATCCTGAAGTGTTTTTCCTATCAGAAACACTTCATGCCCAATCTGCATCAGTATATCCACTCAATGTGAAATCATGATCTCCATCATAGCTGAGACCATAATCTATTGTACCTTTAAGGTACCTCATCACATGTTTTGCAACCACTAGGTGAACACATCTGGGTTCTACCAGAAGCTGACTCAAGGTGTTCATGGAAAAACAAATGTCTGGTTTGGTGTTCATCAGGTACATCATCAAACCAATAATCTGTCTGTATAGTGTGGCATCAACTCTGACGAAGTATCGACCAGCAACTTCAACTTCGCTTCCATGGGTGTATTCATGGGCTTGCATTCCAACATGTCAAATCTCTTCAAGATTTCGACCGTGTACTTCCCTTGGTTAAGGAAGATCTTCTCAGGACTCTGCCATACCTCAAGACCTAAGAAATAATGCATTAGGCCAAGGTCTTTCATTTCAAATTCCGAGGCAAGTCTCTTTTTACATTCAGTGATGAGATTTTTTTCTCTAGTTAAGAATAAGTTATCCACATATAGCAGTAATATTATTGGCTCATTGTTCATGATTTTGAAGTAGAGGTTAGAGTCTGCTTTACTTTTGGTAAAGCCTAATCTCGTCAAGAAATTGTTTATATGGCCATAGCAAGCTCTAGGAGCTTGCTTCAATCAGTATAAGGCTTTCTTCAATCTGCAGACATGATACTTCATGTCTTCAACCTCAAATCCTTGAGGTTGCTCTATATACATTTCCTCTTCAATGACACCGTTTAGGAAAGTTGTCTTCACATCCATCTGGTGCAGCTTCCACTTCATCTTAGCTGCAAGAGCTATAATGGTTCTGATCGAAGTGTATCTGGCCACAGGAGTGAATGTCTCTTCATATTCAATGCCTTCCTTCTGGGAAAATCCACGAGCGACAAATCTTTCTTTATACTTATCAATACTTCCATCAGCAGCATGTTTTATTTTGAAGAGCCATTTGGAGGATACCACATCTTTATTCGTTGGTCTGGGAACTGATTCCCATACTTCGTTCTTCATTATGGATTGGTATTCCTCTATCATGGCATTTTCCTATTCTTTCCTCTGAATGGATTCTTCAAAGTAGGTAGGCCCCTCTTCTAGGAGATCACACATCAAATCCATATAACTGGAGAATGGATTTGGTCTTTTTCACCTATCTCATAGTTCCTTTGGGAACACCATACTTTTCTCCATCTTGAATAATCTCTCTAGCCCAAGCTGGCTTTCTTTTATGGAGGATCGTCATCTAAGGAGGTTCTTTCACTTCTACTATATCATGGTCTTCTAGAAGTTCCTCATCAGGGGAAGTTACGACTTCCCTCACTGGTTCTACAGCTCTGGGAACCTCCCTCATTACAGTATTGGGGATTACGGGTTCCTCTTCATATACTTATTCAAGGTGGTATAGTTTAGATTTCTTGAGCAATGCATCTACATCAAAGGTCACATCCCTGCTGATMTCAATGTGATGTTGACCTGGTATATAGATTCTGAAAAACTTGGATACCTCACAGTATCCCACAAATATTCCCTTCTTTCCTGAAGGGTCCAGTAAAAACTGGACAACCAAATATTTTGAGATGGCTTACCTCTGGCTTCTTTCTGGTGAACATCTCTTCTGGTGTCTTGAGCCCAAGTGCACTATGGGAAAATCGGTTCTGCACATAAACAGTTGCCATTGTTGATTCTGCCCATAAGCACATAGGAAGATCTTGATCATGGATCATAGTCTTCACAGCTTCCAGTATGGTTATGTTCTTTCATTCAGCTACACCATTTTGCATATCGTGTCATGCCTGTTGGCCTAAAGAATGCTGGCACAACTTTCTAATGGGCTATGACATACATTTTTCACGATCTATCTCATATCATCCTCGCATACTTGGGCGACCTCACAGCTCGTTCCAAAAAATGCACCCAACATATTGATGATTTACGGATCATCTTCCAACGGTGCTGTCAATACAACATCCACTTGAACCCCCTCAAGTGCATGTTCTGCATCACTACCGGGTGCCTCCTCAGATTCATCATTTCCCAAAGAGGTATTACCGTGGACCCCCTCAAAGTCTAGGCCATCACAGAAATTACACCCCTCGGGGATTTACGCCAACTATGGCGATTTGTCCCAGACTATGCCACTCGAGCACATGGTTTCCTTCGCTTAATACGCCACGACATCCCATTTCACTGGGATGAACATGCCCAAAAATGATTTGATGATCTTAAAGTGGCACTCTCCAATGCCCCTTTAATTAGTTCACCCAATTATAATCGTGACTACATCCTCTACATCTTAGCATCAGTTGTCTCAGTAGCAGGAGTTCTCATTCAAATCAGCAATGACGATCGTGAGCATGTCATTTACTACATTAGCAAAAGCCTCTCAGGGCCACCCTTGAAGTATAAACATGAAGAGAAACTAGCCCTTGCAGTCGTCCTCGTAGTCCAGAAACTACACCATTACATTCTGCTTCGCATGACTAAAGTCATAGCATATTCCAACCCTATGCAATACTTGCTCAGTCGTTGAAAAATTAATGGCAAATTTGCCCGATGGATCATTATTCTTCAGGAGTACATTCTTGAATTTTCAACACCTAAGAGAAAGAATGCTCTCATCCTCGTCAAACTTGTCACGGCCTTCCCCTCTGATACTACCAGTGCCCCCATCAATACTAACTTCCCTGATGAACATCTCTTTTATATCACTTCGGATGATCCTTGGTACGGTGAACTCCTCGTCTACCTCCGAACCCAAAATTTCGGTAACCACCTCTCACGAGATGATCGTCTTCGTATTCTCCACCAGGCCCCCCGCTATCTCCTCATTGGAGATATCTTATATCGGTGAGGGGTCGACACCATACTCCATCGATGCTTGACCATTGACGAGGCCGATAGAGTCTTGAACGACTTCCATAGCTGTGCATGAGGGGGCCATCTTTCAGGGATGTCCACTGCTCAGAAAATCATCCGAGCAGGTTACTATTGGCCTACATTGTTTCACGATTGCATTCACGTCGTGAAGCGATGCAATAAATGTCAGCTTTACGCCAAAAAAGCACGAGCACCACCTTCTCTTCTCCACCCAGTCATTACTATAGGCCCCTTTTGTAAATGGGGCATCAACTTCATGAATTGTAACCCCCCATCCAGCAATGGACACAAATACATTATTGTCGTAATCGATTAATTCACAAAATGGGCTGAAGCCATTCCTACCTTCAACAACACCGCTGACACTGCAGTGCATTTTTTCTTTAATCACATCATATCCCGCTTTGGAGTACCACTCCAGCTCATTTCCGATCATGGGAAACATTTTTAGAATGAGATTTTCGTCGAACTCTCATCACGGTTGGGATTCTCCCATGATTTTGCCTCACCATATTACACTCAGGCTAACAGATAGGTCAAAGCAGTTAACAAGGTCCTCAAGACCATGTTGCAGTGCATGGTTAACAAACATAAGACCAATTGGCATCATATGTTATTTTCCACACTATGGGCTTACCATATGGCCGTGAAAATGGCCACTGGTTTCACACCATTTCATCTAGTCCATGGGGTCAAGGCCACTCTTCCTATCGAGTGCGAAATTCCCACCTTACGCACCATAATTGAGCTATTACCCGACACTGCTTTGATGGAGCAGTGTTTGCTGAACTTAGAGTCTCTGGATGAAGATCATCAATCTTCATTATAGAACAATGAGGCAGCCAAAAAACGGTCAAAGGCCACCTTTGATCACGATGTCAACCTTCGCTCATTTCACGAAGGCGACCTCATCCTTGCTTATGATATCACTCATGATACCCTCGGTCATGGAAAATTCGAGTCACTATAGCATGGCCCCTACATTATCCAACATTGCCTCACCAAAGGTGCATACATCCTGGCTTCCCCCGAAGGCCTCTCTCTCAAAGAACCCGTCAACGGGTTATACTTAAAGAAATTTTACGCCTAAGCGTAGCCATTCTACATTAGGTTATTTCTTTTATAGTGTTTTTAATCTTTTTTTTCCATCCCTCATGTCTAAAATATCATTTTTATTATTGACATATGCTTCCTCCACCGGCCTACCACATCGGTTACGCCGACGGCGCCAACCATTGGACACAAAATCTCACTTCGATAGCTTGGGCCCTCTATACCCCCTCATATGAACTGCTCCACTCTAGCGGCATATGTTTGGGTTCAGTAACCAACAACCAAGACAAGTACATTGTCGTCATTGGCCTCCTTGTCGATGCCCATCATCATCATATTCGTCACCTTAGCGTCTTTCTTGACTCCCAACTAGTCATCCTCCAGCTCAACAATGTGTACTGTGTCCACGATCCTTGCCTCTTTCACAAATACCTGCAAGTTAGACTTTTATCTCGACATTTTGATTTCATTACATTTACACATATTTCAAGACAATTGAATCAAATTACAGATAACCTAGCTAACATTATACTTGATTGGCATATATCACATCAAGATATTTCTACACCCACATAAACCATCAAGAGCCTGTCACAGCATATATAGATTAGACATCATCAACACATTAAAAAACACATGTAAACATCACAAAGACCCCAAAATGTATACTCATATATATATATATAAATCGATCGACAGTGCCATCAAAATGTTTACATACACATAAAATACATCGTATACAAAATCCGCATGCCAGTGAAGCACCTCGGTACAAAATTGGTGCCACTACACCAACATGGGCTCACCAGCCTATATACAAACATACAAAAATACATAGAGAAACAATCAAGGTGCCTCTAGAGCACCACCTCCTGCCCCTCCCTTAGGCGGTGGTACCCCACCCACTATCGGTCCCTCCGGACCTGGAGGTAACTGCCCGGTCATCGTAGCACCTGCTACTGTTGCTCGTCGAACCACGGTCTTCCACATCAGCGAAACTCCCACACACTGCTCTAGGACGCCCTCACCCTGGATGCATGACCACATGCCCTCAGGCACTCCCTATAGCATCGTCTCCAAATAGTGGCGAATATCCTCAAAATCTCCCCTGACCTCCATCGGAGGAGCGTGCGATGGCGCGACACCAGGGTCATCAAAACGGTGTCTCCTAGCTGCTCTCTCGTTATCGGCTGGTCTCACCTCAACATCCTCACACCAATGTATTTATCCTGCTCGTAGCGGTCTCACCAGCTCCTGATGAGTCGACGCTCTCATCAACTCAACCTCACGCCTGCGAGGTTCCACATCTGCACATACAAACAACCAAACGATATTATCAGCATCTATACATAATACACATGTCATGCTATCTCAAAAAATCAACATACCAAAATAAAAAATATACCTCAGTGGTCGAACACCTCCCTTAGAGGTAACACCATATCCGGATCACCCCACAGATATGGTGTTACCTGTACAAGCCCTACCCACAAATTGAAAACCTACTTCTATGCAGGACGATAAGACTACTAACCTAGAGCTCGTTGATCCTGAATCGGATGCCTCATTCTCCTAGAATCTCCAAATCTCCTCTTAATATCTCTCGTCCAACCACTCTGATAGCAGGTACAAATGAGGTCGCAATGTGGGCCCTACCTCTATATATAGCCCTTTTCGTCGAACTTCCAAACCCCATTCTGGGAGCTCCGGGTGTCCATTTTTCGATCCATCTTTAGCCACAGGATCAACATCCCGTCATCTACATCAAGACAGTCCCCAGGCCATTTTTTATCCCTGGCCCCCGAGGCGCCATTTTTTCATACCCGTCTAGGTACACATGCTCATGTTCAAAATTATCAAATAAATGCTTGTATCTTCGATTCTCTTCAGATATTGTTCACGTCGGGTATTTTTTTTTTCATGTGTGCAGGTACTTTGTCATCATACATCAACACCACCCCTTCAGGTATATAATCAACACTGGCATGTAATCATTCTCTCTGAATCTCAATTGCATCTCCAATCACACCCTCTGAAATTTGCCTTTAGGATCCCCATCTCCGGATCTACAGTACCAACACCTCCATAGCATTTTGGGTACTGTCACTCGGTAGCACTCTCCCCCACATGAGTTGTCCCATTCATAACACCCCTTGGCACTTTGACACTTATGTTTTTTTTCAACCATTTAGGGATGGGAGTCCCGATAGTCTTACATCATGTCGTGAATCAACCACATACTCCTCCTCATTTTTTCTAGCTTTCCCAATGGACTCCCAGGTTATCTCTTCAAGGTTTTATTTTGACTGCACCTCTGCAGTATCATTAACCCTCCATTTCATCCACAATCATTTTTCCCTTCCACAAATTTCCCTCCATACCATCTACCTCATACAAAAACCCACCCATGAGGCCCCCAACCTCCACCAGTTCTCCAAGCACATTACACCCTCACCGGCTCAACCATATTACATTGGGGAACCCATTTATGTATTTGTACACTCATCCCAAATTATTCTTTATCAATTGTAAAAAGCCTTTGTTTCCATCATTTACATATATTTTTGTCATCACCTTTGGCGACCTTCTTCCCTTTTTTGGCAAACACAACCCATGTCGCCCTTGGTAGGGGAACTCCTTATCATCTATTCCTATTGACATCATCCATATACTTTGAGTATACCACCACCCACTTACCTTTGCTCTTTGAGTTTGTCCACTTTGTCCCTCCTCTGGCACAACTTATCCCATGTCTTGTTGTCCCCCTGACACTCGACCTAGTTGAACAGTTGCGGCCACTTATACTTCACATATACCCCCAACCAAGGGCAGTCTTGAGTCTTCATACATCTTGATTTCGTCTATGTACCTCCTCAATTCCTAACCTCACCTAGTATATTTCACGAAGCCCTTTGCTTCTTGGAGTCGCGTCTCCCTTTTGTCGACATCAACACAGTTTCCAGAAGGGCGATAGTATCTTGACTCTCATTACCTTTCCAATGAGAGGTCTCGAACGACACAGGGAGAACCACAATTTCTCCCTATTGTCATTGACCCCCATAACATTCGACTTCAACACTTTCTCATGTTACGATGGGTCTTACTTTACGACTATTGCAGTTATTTCTTATATTTGCCGAAGACCTCTGAACCTGGTTGGGCTATCAATGCCTATAGAATCTGTGATACTTCTTATAGGTGTCCTTGGCTACTATTCATAGTATGTTCCTCCTCATAATTGTCTTCTACCTTTATCATGACCACCCCCGAGGGCGCTGCAGTTGTCTACATCAACACATTGTTTCAGTTACTATCCAACACCATACTTTTTTGAGTTACATGACACGAGCATGGGGCATGCCTGCCTTGTTTGTATACAAGTTATTTTTACACACCTTATGGAAGGTTGGGTCCTACAGGCTCCCTTCTCCCTCCAACATGTCACTCTTGATACTCTCCCTATCGCTCTCTCTTACAACGGCACTCTCAGTAGAAGAAACATTGATCAATTTTGGCTATACGTATGCTTCTAACCTCATCCATTAGGGGGAATCTGTTATCACTAAAATTTTGTCCACAAATGGTTACAAGAATCTAGCATCATCAAACAGTTATGAGGTCACTCATGGACCAAAATTACCACAAAAGCATTTTCAAAAGGTCCAAAACTATACAACCAGTGATAAAATTAAGGTGCGCTATGACTACACTGGCGCGCGTGCACATGCGCAATCCAGAAATGCACGAAAAGTGCACATGCACACGATGCACAACTGTGGTCGCTAAAAGCCGTGCACATCTGAGAACGACACATTTATGATATTGGTCGGCCTCCCACCCACTTTTGGTTCAGCTTCCAAGTTGATTTGACACCCAAATCTCGGCTGAATCTAACTGGGTGGCTGGTCAAAGACCTAAAAATGCCCTAAATAGCCTCTTTTCACACTATAAGTTGGTTGCACAATACCTTAAAGTGGTGCTATAAAACAAATCCATGGGTGCACTTCATTTTCAAGGAATTCATTTGCAAGGTTATGCTGCTACTATTCTCTTGGGGAATCCTCTTTTCTCATCAAGAGTATACTAGCATCATTACATTGGGCAATCCATCTTACCTCTTGAGTGGATTAGCTTGGGATTCTTTCACCATTTATTTCAAAGTTGTAAGAAGAGCTTAGTTGTGGGGGTCCAAGAGCTCTCCCTTGGAGGAAGAAGGGACCCAAAGTCCTCTTTCTTCTTGGTGTTTTCTTTCACTAATATAATCCTTTCCATTGGTGACATGAGTCTTATTGGTTTCTTGTTCTTATGTCCTTATGCTATATAGTTTAGTTGTTCTTTTATTTCTTAGTTTAATTCTTAGCTTGTTCTTTTATGTTTCTTTCTCTAACCCTTTTCCTTTACAGTTGTCTTGCTTAGCTAACCCAACTAAGCTTGTAATCACCTCTGTTTTTCTCATTTAGGTGACAAAAGAGGTGCAACAAACCTTATCTATTATTGAATGATGTTTTCATACTCCAACAATATCATTATCAATAGACAAATTGCCCTCACCTAACCTACCTTCTTAAGGGTGAAAAAAGGGTCTAACCTCACCTACCATGATTAGCAGTTTAGTAGAGGTTATCCCCACTAGTAGGAAGGCCCAAGACCTTATATATTTCACTTGGATTAGATGGAAAATAAAGGGATAGGGGCCTAAAGTGATACATAAATCCCCGCCTTATTCGAGGATTGATCTATTCACGGTAGAAAATCCTTCTAGCGAAGACTCACCTTGCCTTATAGCTAAGGAAATAAGAAAAGCCAATGAAATGGGGGAGGAAATAAGGAATTAGGGCATGGGGCCAAGGCAACAATAGATTAATCAATAGACCTTTGAGATACCTTCTATTCATACCTTATCTATGATTGAATAATGCTTCCATACTCCAACAATAGCTTGATCAATAGACAAATCGCCCATTGGATATCTGAAGTTGAGCAGGTGGCATAGTCCTCATGGTGACACACCCTTTTCCAGGACTAACCCAGTTAACCGACATCTTTTAAAATAATCCTGGGATCTATCCATAAAAAAGAAAGACCATATTAATTGAATTGTGGGAATAACTCAAAGCTAGTCTCTCAAATATGTAATCTGGCGGAAATGGCAATCTCCTCACTATTGGGATGTCTGAACTCGGTGATTCAAAGTTTGGAATTTATAATAATTCAATCTGCAGTAGACTTCTCTCTGCCCAACAAATTCATCATGTTCCATCCACATATCATACTATCAATTTCTCTTGGAGTTGGATGACTATGGGATGGCTTTCCTAAGAATCAATTTCCACCAGCTAAAACCATAAGAAAAGTAGATATGGGGTTAATCCTAACAATCACAGAAATTATTTTCTTCATCTACGATCCTCCAAACAATACACAAAAGGGGGTGGGGGGGGAGTTTTTTGTTCATAAAAATTTGATACTCTCCTCCGTGAGGTAAATGATCACCATGATGAGATTGCATGTCTCCTTTCCTGAGTACATGACCTAATCTCACTACATATGATATTATCACAGTACCATATGTGCAAGCAATGGTAAAAGGCTAGAGTTGCAACATGAATATCTAACCAAGCTAAACAAGGAGAAGGATATGGTATTGATATCACATAGATGAGGATTCAATATGGATGAAATAGAATTCAGTTAAATTTATTGGTTGAGTAGGAGGATAAATAGGGATTGAAATACATGTGAAAATTTTACGAAACATGTGCTCATATTTTCCTCTATCTATGCAAGATGAGGAGACACTCGAAATGAAGAGAAGGGGGTGATAACATAGATTATTCACTCACAAGCTAAGAATGAATAGTCTTTGATAGGAGATAAAGGAGAAAATGCCTCAATCGAAGATCAGTAGGATCGCCAGTAACAAGAAGATAACTGTGAAAATTTAACAGTGGGTCAAGCCTCCCGCAGGCTTAGAAGAACCACATGTATGGATAACATAGACTATTTTCATTGGTTCATGGCTGTGGGGATGCGGTCATTTATTAAACCTTGTAAAACCTTCATACATGTATTACCACAACTCACGAGCTGCAGACGTGACTGTTTCCAATTGCGGGAAAAGAGCCTTGTGGAAGTCACCCAAAGAGATTAAGGCAATGATCCTATGAAAACCCACAAACCCATAGGCTACATAAACCCAACGCTTATGATCTATCCTATGTGGATCCCATCCTTTTTCAATACTTACCTTTGCAGGTTTATCTGCCAAGAAGTTAGTCACGCGCTAAAGCTCATTCCAACTCCACACTGCAAATCGTATGCCCTTGAAATGTCGTAAAGTTCTGTCAAAACTGCATCGTGAGTAAAACCTATTTGAGATTTCCAAAATAGTTGAATATTATCTGTAAACACACAACCCACAAGCCATTTTTAGAAAGAATCTATGCAGAAGACCTCTCATAGGTTTCCTTCTGCCAGAGCACTAACACATAAAATCCTATGACCTTGAAACCCCATGACCCGTAAATTTAACAAATTAATTCTCCACAAAACATATGGTCGCAAAAGTCCTACGAACCTAAATTTGTTCCCGCAAACCTACTTACAACGTAAATATGTTTCCAACTTGTCATATCACACGCATAAAATCCCTGTGGAATGAGAGAAGTATAATGCAGTAGAGGGAATCATGGATAGGCAGAGGACAAATCTATATCAATTTAGTTATTTTGGTATGTAGGATAATAATTGTCTATGGATATTCAGGTCCCAAGAGATCCATGAAGTGAGCAGAGAAGAGGAAAGAAGCTAATTTCCACATGCGGAACTTGAAGAACGACGACTATATCTTAGGGTACATGAGACAAACAGGTTACATGCATTAAAGGTAGATATGCCAAAGGAATCTAGGAGATTATAGGTCGAAGAGAAATCACAGATTGCCAGCTCTCAAAAACCATGCAGACCCTGGATAATTAAATAAGGAAGTGGTCTTTCGAGCAGGAAAACCTTAGTGAGACAATGATAATAGCGCTCATGTGTCGTCATCTCACTTCAAGGAAAATCACCCAAAGATATCGTAAAAGGAAGCAAAGGGTACTAAGAATTCATTGTTTAGAAAAGAGAGGAATAGAGTGCTAGCTTTCATGATTGCGACAGTAGGAGTGGTTTATTCATTCTCCTAGATATTTCCAGTAGGAAGGACTAGCAGGATTCGACAATGCCAAGCTAGCAAGGAATTTTACTTGTTTTCTCAAGAAACATAGCACACGTTCTTAGAAGACGCACGATGCAGCTGGGGAGATGGCAGTAATAAATAGTTCAACCTAAGGTCCATCCAGATCAAAACAAATAGCCAAGTATTGACAGTGCTACACAAACGAGACATGCAGATAGAGGTCAACAACTATTTGTGTTCGCAAAGGAGTAAGGTTGGAGGGAAGACCTACATTTCCTTCTCAGCCAACTGGTTCCCCTGAACAACCACGATAGGTCTATGATCAATGAACATGTTTACAAGTAGTTGTTCATCATTTGGACCAAATTTTTAGGGGGAGAGCCCTTCATCGCCAAATATTTAGAGTTTCTCACCTTCCCAAGGAGGTCATAATAGGAAGCAATATTATGTAATGATTTCTCTATGTTTCAAAAAAATAAAAATGAAATGGTAATGGGAAGAGTAGGGAAGTTATAGAATTAGTAACTGAAAATTCATGTAATTAGGAAGGTCAACATTCCACCTTCAGGGATAAAAGAAGTTTGATGTAAACTGAGAAAAGGGGAGGGTTGGAAAGCCAAAATTGGGTGTTTTCTAATTCTTTATCAAAGTCAAATACAAATAGTAAAGTTGTTTGCTTGTTTTTGTATTCCTAAGAACAAACTATTTCTTTGAGGGAGAATAATATAAATCAACTTCATGATTCATTTATTTTATAATGCATTGTTGGTGATTGTTTTCTGCAAGTGTTTTCAATTTGTCATTCTTGTCAATTGTCATTTTTAGGAAATAATTATAAATGGATTGTGAATTCAATTACAAGAACATGCTTATGGTCATCTACTTGCAAACAAGTATGTAATATGATTTGATTATTTAAAATTAGAACTATTTTTGTTTTGCACACTAAATTATACACCTATAATTTATTCTTCTATTGTTAGAATATGATTGCAGTTGCTTATTAATGTAGGATTGCATTATCATATTAGAATAGTTCTGTGTTTAGGATTTAGCCTAGCTTAGATGGAAAAGTCTCTCTTCGAAGAGAAATTCATTTAGTTAGCGACAACCGGACCTATATACTAGTGTATGTTGTTATTCAAATGAGAGTGGGTCTATTGGGACTTGCCATTGGGAAACTCTCCCTCGTGTCGACGTTGGGATTTTCCCTTGCATTAACAGGTTGTTCTAATGCAAAATTTTCTATTTGTGAATTGTTGTCTAGTTTGGTCTATTAGAGAGTGTGCTTGAGGTAGGGTTTCCTTGTAATTTTGATGGTTGCACTCTCTTCTCAATTGCTAGCATTGTACCTTTCATACAACTCCATTGTAGCTCGAGGGTCCCTGGGGAAGGAGAGCGCCCATTAAGAATTGGTAGGGTGGTTAACCGAGGAACGTTTTGATGATTAGAAAGTTGTTGTAAAGAGGAATTCAAGCTCTCAAATCAAAATTTGACAAGTCAAGAGTCGATTCTCCGAGAAGTAACCTTCATACTAAAATAAAGTACTCTATAACAAAGACATTTTGTATTGTTTTGCAATGACATTCTTCTCGAGATTTGAAGTACCAATATTTTGGCCAATATTGTTATTATATTTTATTTTGATATTTATGCTAACAATGAAGTGATAAGTACATGTGATTGAATACAATTATATACCATTTTTAGTAGGCAAGCATCAATACTCGAGGAAGAAATCAATAGTACATAAGGCAAGCCTTTCTCAAGATTGATTATCAAGATAATTGTGCATGTATAGTGTTTGTTTTTGTTCATCACATTTTAATATCAAATTCCTATGTTCTGCTAATTTGGGTTTCTTTTCAATTGAACCATTCCATGTCCACAACAATTTATGGTTCAAGTTAAAGTGGGCTTAATATTAAACTATCCAAAAAAATATGATGATATTGAAAGTAATATTTTGATTTAGTGTTTGTAGTTTTGAAATAAGCAAACTTCAAGTGAAAGCATAAGTTTATCAGATCGGTTTACTAAGGAGAAAACATTTACTTGTTTGAGTTTTACTAGGACAACAATTAAAGTGCAGGAGTTTGTTCCAGCTTCACTATTGTTGAAGTATACAGTTTTTTTCTAGACAATAATGAGCACAAAAAACAAAAGCTATTCCAAGGATATCAAGTAATTTCAATGCAGTTGTTGGAATTGTTTGATTATGCCAAGTGAATATTTTCTTATAATAAAACACAAAGTCTTTTAGATGTTACTTATAAAATAAGTTAATATTCCCTGAAAATCTGTGTGGCTAATCAGTTGTTCATAAAAGATGGATTCTAATGATGTTCTATAGTAAGTTATTTTATGTCTCATAGAACTGTAGTTCCCATATTAGTTTGCATTTAGGGTTTTTCTTATAGTTGAGTTCCAAATATCCATGGAGATTAGATACCACTCTCAAAACCAAAAATAGTTTTAATCATTACAGAAAAATGATCTAGTCAACTTGATTGGGTTATACATGTAAAGGCCTCGAACTAGACAAACTAAAAAAAGAGAGAGGCCCTAACTACGTAATTGACAAGTCACTTTATCTATTTCATTGTCTTCATTTCTAGAGTGTTTGTTTTAATTAATCACCATCAAGGTTAGGATAGTTGAACCTTATGTTATGGCATCAAATTTACATATGCATGTGTGTTTATATATGTGTTATATCTAGCATATAATCCACAAGTTAACAAAAATGAAGAATATGTATATGTTCCCATATTTGGACATGTATATGTATCAACATATGACTTTGACACACATAAAAAATTAGGGTAGAGTATACATAGATCGAAAACAATGTTGTCTTTTCCATAATTGAATAACAAGTTAAAAGTCCATGTTAGATGCAATCATTCGACTTGCTTTTTAAAAAAAATGAAATTGGGTAAATTTTGTTAATAAAAAGTTGTATCTGAGTTAAAAAATGTTATTACGTCATATTGAATGTCTTTGAACTTCAAAAAAGATAAACAATTCTAGATCAGATTACAAAATTTACATATATTTTTTGGCGAAAATTCCCAGTATTTACTGCATACTGCTATTGTAGATTCTATAAAAAGTGCCTAGTGTGGTAATAACCTTGAAGAACATAAAATTAACAAAAAATATGGTGTCTTATGGCCTCTTCCATACCAATTTTGGTTGGCATTGATTCTTGTTCCCCTATCTCCATATCCCCAAGGAGTCCATGCACAATATCCTCCTCCTTTGGTTATCCATGACCTGAATTTGTAGACAACCTATAACTGGATGCCCTAGATTGAGCATCTTTACATAGGTTGACTACTAGGTTCCTTATCACATCACATTCAACCTCAAGGATGGAAATTTTTTGTTTTAACTAAACCAAAGTACCCATGACAAAGGAAATTTCAGAAATTATTCGTCGCCCATTATCATGCACCTCAAATGTAATAGTAAATATAAAGGTCATGTTACTTTGGATCATTTCCTCATGTGAACATAAAACTCCCTTGATCTCTTGTGATTCTCTTAAGTCCATGTATGTTATTATAGAGATAGGGAGCCACTCTAAAAATAAGGATTGGAGCTAGATAAGCTACAAAGCCATAGAGCCAAACCTAATATAACCTCGACCAAACCAACAAAGAAAGTAGGCATACTAGTCTAGAGACCACAATACCTAGACCAAAGAACTAAATTATGAGTACAAAACTTGGAATTTGTAGATAGAGTAACAACATTCCCAAAGAGACAATCCACCCAAAGGAAAAAGACCTTCCCTAAATTAGCTAGACTAGGAAAACCAAAACTCTATGCACGTTGGGTTTGCAAAGATTGAGTCTTCATGAAACCAAAGACAATAAACAGTCTTTCTAAAAGGAAAAAATACCTCAAATTCACCATCCTACTAAAGAAGACCAACCTAAAGAGCATAGTTATGCATTCCCAATGTCATTTGACCAAGAAGGAGGCACCCCACATACCTTACTACACCTCGAAACGCATATCTCTATAATCCCACCTCGCCTAAGATATAAAACCACCTTGCATTCAAAATTTCGATTCATTGCAAGTCTGAGCATGTGTGAGGGGGGCTCACTAGTCATGTTTATTGTGTTTCTTTAATAATGGGGTTGGAAAATGATTGACATGTGCCTTATTAAATTATCGGTACTTACCAATGAGTGCATGGGGATTGCTTAAGGGGTAGTTTGGAAGGCCAATGAACCATTTGTCATTGATACCCCCATTTTTAATCCAGTAGCTTCATTTGCAAGAGAGTAAACCTCACTATTGTTCTCACTTGGGACCTAGAAAAAGGATATTTTTTGAAACCTAGTGGCTTATTGAAAAGATCAAACCAAAATTGAAGCAAACTTGTAGTTGACTCAAAGGGATTTTTTGTTCATCAATCGAATTAGTTAATGAAATTACCTTAGCAATATATCTTGTATGTATCAATTCTTTTAAAGAGTTAATATGCATTAGTTTCAATCAAATATGATGGTATGAAGTGGATCGTGCAATCTTTGTAAGTATCACTTATTCCACGAGCACTTGTGAATGAGATTATGTACAAAGAATTTATGAAGATCCTATTATGCAAGGGTAGTCTTTAATCTACTATGGCCTCATTTCCTTCGATATTGCATACCCTAAGTGGTGCCCAATGCATCTATAAATTTAATCATATCATTCATTTTAATTATACAATTATGGTCACTGACAGAATAATAATTATAGAATCATTTTGTGTGGATATCAAGGACAATTCAATAGTACAACTTCCATGGAATAGTTACCCACAAGATGACAATCACAATATCGAGTGATGGCATGTATGTATTTTCCATCCTATGAATTATGTAGGGGAGGATCCTCTAGAGGTGCATTATAAAGGGTGACTTGCTAGCATGGTTTATATTCTACAAGGAATTTTACATAGCCCAGTATGAGCATTAAGATGGCACAAGGACTTTTGAACGCATAAGTATTCACTAAGCAACATTTGACATAGATGACTCTCATTTGACCTTGAAGGGATATTTGTTGTCCTCTCTAACTCAAGGGGAATTTTGCTTGGACCCTTGATCTGTATTAATGAGGGGTGTAACCTCACCAAAGTGAATTTTTAGGAATAAGTTGGTAAAGGTTTAACCAAGTGATTTGGGTAATTTAGTGAGATGAGAAGACTAGATAAATTCTGACATTTTTAAAGGAAGGATATTGGAATCACAAGAGAATGGGAACCTGTATTGAGATTGTTAAATTGAATGTGATTGAGATTAGAGGCCTTTATCTGTGGGTTAGTGTCTTACATTATTGAAGAATAATACTTTGATGAACTTTCATAAAGACCAACAAAAATATGTAATATATTGACCATTAGTATTATGTTATGGACCAATGCAATAAAATATACTTGCACGAGATGTACAAAGATGTATTTGTATAAATGATTGATAAGATGATAATATGATCATTACAATAGTTTTCAACATTTAACTTGTTGGGCCAAATCATGTAGTTGAGTTCTTTAAGTTTCATGTAAGAGGCACAAAATGCGAGAAAGTTCCCAGGCATTTCTCCATGAGGTTTTCCATAAAAAAACAAATTATAACCTTTACAAAATTTGTACAACCTTGTGCCTTTGGACAAGGTGGATTAAAAACATTTATATAGATAACTTTAATTTTATTTCACATTTTGCACAATCATTGGGATTTAGAGGTTAACAGAGTGAGGGGAGTTATACACTTCCCCTCCTTCCAAGGACGGTACCTATAGAACCTAGGTGGGGAGGATAATACTTCATCACACAAGGACTTGAGCTAAACCCAATAGAAAATATAAGTTTGAATCTCTCTCTCTCTCTCTCTCTCTCTCTCTCTCTCTCTCTCTCTCTCTCACACACACACACACACACATATAGAAACTTATAAGTGTGTGTGTGTGTGTGTGTGTGTGTGTGTGTGTGTATGTGTGTGTGTGTGTGTGTGTGTGTATGTGTGTGTGTGTGTGTGTGCACATGTGAGCATGTGTGTGTCAATTGGGTATAGTCTAGGTGGTTGAGAGGAGGAATGTTATCCTCTCCACCTAGGTTCAATCTTCGCAAGTGACATGTTGAGTTTTTAACCAGTATATTGTTGTAATGACTTTGAACCCTATTGTTGACTTGGCCTTGAGCCTTAAAGAGTTTATGGTTCACCTTGGGTATTGTTAATCCTTAAGACTGTTTCTACCTTTATGTTCCAAAAAAGTTAGCTTATCCTATCAAAAATATTTTCTAAGACCAATTTTTCTTATTTGTTGCTCCTTTTATACTTTAATTTTCATTTTTGGTGTTATTTTCCTTTGAATAATTTCATTTTCACTTTCTTTTTATAAGATATGTTTGAAATATTTGCATAAGTAGGATGTGTCACATCAGATTTGTTATTCACATTTCCAATGAAATGGAATTTTCCAAGGTTTAAATAATAAGCAAGGTTTCTACAAGAATGTTTCCATTCTTGCAGCACATTAAAACATCATTATTTTAAGTGTGCTTCAAATCCAAAGATCATGACAGCAGTCCCGAAATCATGTAGGAGATCATGAAAACGGTTATTGTACTTAATTGTGTCATATCTAAATGATTATTCTATCCATATGCATGATTTAATTAATACAAATCCAAATATGTTCGTACTTCCATCAAAATCAGGTGTCGAGCCATGAATTTAAAACATGAAAAGCTATGATTTAAAATTTTCAAAGGATTTATGAAATAAGGGGATATACAGTTTATTTTCATATGCAACAAAAATTCTTCTGCGTAAGCTATTCTATGCAGACATATTTGAAAGCCCGAGTAAGGGGAAACCTTAATTCTCAGTATAATAGAGCTTTTGATCAGTGTGAACGTGTCAGAGTGGAATATGTCACCCAAAAAAGTTGGTCGAATTCTTCGATTAGAACCAGAGGGTATTGAATTATTAGAACCATGCCTTGAAATTATGTTGAAATTTGTCCAAGGAGAATGGTTCAAGTTTTGTTGTTCTTTTCAAGGGCATCATGAAGAAATTTCAATGTTATTTGCTAAGAACTTCAATGGGTTTCAAACTCAGGTGGGAGATGTGATTATTCATGTCACAAAACATTCTATTGTAGCAACATGTCGTTTTCCTAGAAAAGGTGAAAGGTGATGGAAGAAGAACAAACTCCCTCCAGACATGTGCAACTAATTCTTAGTGGCAGAGAATCACAATCCATACTGGAGTCAACGCATCCCAAATAAATGGTTGAAGAAGGAATGGCGGAGAATCTTAGAAGTGGTCCAGAAATATATAACCTACGAAGGTAGGTTTTCTACCATTCATTACTATCACATACAAATTTTGATGGATTTAAATGGAGATAAAGAAATGAATCTGCCATTTTATCTTTTGAAAAGTTTGACAGAGATGGAAAAGAGGATACAGAGCCATCCTCAAACTTCCCTTCAAAGTTTATTTCATCAGGGTCTTATAAAAAATTTGGTTATGTATGCATTAAGTGAAGTTCAAGTGTCCTGAAAATAGTGATTGTCTTCCTTAGGGTTTGAAGAACAGGTTTCAGAAACACAAAAAACAACTCCTGACAAGAAAACTAGGATTTCAACAAGAAAGGGAAGCACATCAAAGAGTACATCAAAGGTACAAGAAGAAGCTTCCCCTATAATAAGAAAAACTAGATCGAGCAAGAGAAATCTCGCTTTACAACAAGAAGAATCAGCTAAGCATAAATCTAAATCATCTGCATCAAAACAAGAGTTTGTAGGAATTGACAAGGTGTATACCAAGAGGAGGACTAGAAAAATGACACAGGAACTTCATAAGATAAAAACAAAGTATGAATTAGAAATTCATGATATACCAGTTAAGAAATCTCCTTAGGTAAGATAGAGAAAAAGGAACAAAGGCAAATAGCCTATAAGCTACCCTAGCAGACCCAAAACTTGACCTACAAATAAGTTGAGGATGAATTCTAAGGCTTTGTTCAAACCATCTCTAAAGGAAGAAAATTTGATTATCATAGATGATGACATTCCAGAAAAGACCCCTGAGATTACCAAGAAATAAAGGTTGGCAATTAAAACCTTAAGGGAAATGCCAATAAGGAAAACTAGGAAGGAAAAATAGCGACAGCCAGTGGCTAAAGTTGAATCTTCTCAATCAGATGATGGAACAGAACAATATCTCACCTACAATTTAGAGATGCAAGAATTGTAAGAATCTTATATGGAAGAAACATACAACTTATCTAAACCTGTGAAAGAGGAAATTATTGAATAAACATTCTGAAAGGAAAATAAGTGTGAAATAAATCCCATAAAACTAGAAGATCAATTGATCTAAATATACATGCATTAGAAGAGGACCAAGATCAAGATAGGGCAGAAACAGAGGATGTACCAGAAAAACAAGGGTTAGGGGAATACATGATAGTTATTGAGGATTTGAGACAATAAAATCAAAGGCTTGAGGCATGGAATGCTAAGCTGCAGGAGAAAGTCCAAAAATTAAAAGAAAAACACAAGAAACGACGTGATTTTACAAAGAAAATTAGGAAGAAGAACATCAAATTATACTAGACTAATGTGGTGCTCAAAACCAAACTAAAGCAGGAAATATCTGAAGGTCAAACTTCTGCTCAAGGATGAAATGTTTCCAGGGATTTATCAACACACAAAGTTATCTCAGATTTTTGGGTTCATGTTGCCAGAAATAGTGGTTTTTGTAGCTCTCCTTTTTTGACAGAATGATGAGGAAATTCAGGAAGTTGAAGAACTTTTGCAAGCAAGTTCAACATCACGAATGGCAATGATATAGTACAAGTTGAAGGTCTAGTTTTTTGCATATCTATTCCTAGAGCAGTTGTTGTAGATCCTATATGTGAGGGTCAAAGATATACTAGGAGTTATGATATGGTCCTAAAAGAGAATATCTTTTCCCTAAGATCCAGGATTTAGTTGTTGACACATCGAATAAGTAGAATGTAATCTCTAGTTGATATTCAAATATATCGAATCTATAACTAGGTTTTAGGATCTGAGATCCAAATGGAAAACAACTCTTTGTATAAAAATGAAATTAGATGATAGAGTTAGGGGGTTCAAATTTTGTGGCATTCAAGGAACATATTGATCAAAAAATTGTAAACTTGGAATCTACAACATTTTGCATTCAATTGAAAAACATTCTGATGGTTAGACTATATTTTTATGTCTCTTATTTTTTGTCTAATTTGAATGCATCTAAATTTTTCTGCAAATCATTTGGTTTACCATGTTATGTCTCGAATTTCAGTAAAATATTTTTGTTGTTAAAATCATCTTTTCAAGAGTTGCATTTGAATGATTCTTTCATGTTTCTGAATATTATTTGAAAATTTGAAATTTCTTCTTTACAAGTGAACAAATTGTAAATTGTAGTTTCCCTTTCATCAACCTTTACTTTATTCATATAACTAGACATAATGAATGCCTTTGACTAAGTTGAATGTTGTGGAAACCTGATTAAAAAGTTTAACCTGATCAATTGGTGTCCAACCTATCCACTACCTGATCCACAAACCAATCTATAAACTCAATTTGATTTACAAATGTAAACCATTGCAATAATTGAGGTGCCCTGGCTTGCCCCCTAGCATCCAGGGACATATTTAGGGATAACATATTTTGGCACCGTTGTCGAGGAACGAAGGAATGAAGATATCTTTACCTAGGAAGAACAACATTGAGAAGGGATAGCTCTTGATGGTGGACAAAATTTAGATATTGAAATTAGACTGCATATTTTTCACCAAGCGACTCCATTGTAGAAGTTTTGGCTTCTAAAAGAGAAGTGAATGGACCAAAGTTTGAGCCTACCAAAGCCTCAATATCATCTTCATCTTCAAGAAAAAGAGTAACCAGAACAAATCTGGACCCCAAGGCAGTTCCATCATTGTCAGATCTAGAAAAAATATTAAGAAAATCAAAGAAAACCTAGGGCTAGTCCTCTTCTTCTAAAGGTAAGTCCTCATATGAAGAGACAATTTTTGTTCCTAAAAAATCCATTATTGTTTCCGAAGAAAAGTTATTTCTTGTTATTGAAGAAAAACCTAGTATTGATCCTTCAAAAATAGTTGAAGAAAAGGACAGGCCCAAAACTGTTTCTTTAGAAGAACATGTAGCTCTTCAGTTAGGTGAACAAATAGTTGAGGAATGTAATCTTTCTTCTTACCTCGTTAAAGAAAAATATGATGAAGAGTTCAATTTTCTAGGAACACCCATAAGAGACTTGCCTAAGTATAGAAAAGAACAAATTGATCAGATTTTGTCTCCATGTTTTCCTCAGCCAAGCAACTCTGAGGAAGCTAAACCAAAAATTCAAGTTTTTAATTAAATATCCTTGCCATTGAAGGATTCTTAAAGTATAAAGAAACCCATACTCAGCCTTCATCACCTCCTAAAATCCAAACTGTAGTCTCATCTTCTGCATCTCAGCCTCCATCACCACCTAAAGTACATACTCAGGTTGCTCAAACAATGGTTGTAAATAGGATGGATGTTATCATTGCTGCTAGATATGCACCCTCGGTTTTACCTCAAGTCTTAAACACTTTCCTAACTGGAGATTACATGAAATACTTTCCTAGATTCAATGGAGAGGGAGATGTTATTGTTGAAGAATACTTAGCCTCTTTTTATAGTTTTGCATATAATTTCAATATAAAGCAATCAAATGTTTGGATGACTGTGTTTATTCAAAGTCTAGATGGAGAAGTAAGAAAATGGTTCTCAGGTCTTCCTGCAGGTTCTATTCCAAATATTGACATTTTAGATGAGACTTTTCTGAAACTGTGGGGAGACAAAAGGGATTGCTTGTATTATATCACTGAGTTTGGAGCCCTAAAAAGAAAAAGTGGTGAGTCTGTGTCATATTTTACCAAAAGGTTTAATAAAATGTTAACCAAAATCCTTAATGAAATTAAGCCTATTGAAACCTCTGCTAAAATTACTTTTTCTAATGCCTCTGATGTTGAATTTTCTCTTTTGTTGAGAGAATGAAGGTCTGCTACTTTGAGCTCGATGCAGGAGGAAACTATCGAGGTTGAGTCAAATATTTTGGCAGCTGAAAGATTAAAGAAAAAATTGGACATATACAAAAAGAATCAAAAAGAGGATGTCCCATATGCTTCCAATACATCAACATATGATCCAAAAATCAATGAAATGGATAAAATGATAAAGACTCTAACATCATAATTGTCCATATTGAAATTGGAAGAAAAGCAGCCTAATAGACATGTTCAAGAGGGTGGGAACAGGAATCCAAATCAGTTCAGAAGACCACAAAATTCTCCTCAGATCATGCAAAGAGAAAGAAGGAATCATGAAGACCAAAGGATCTTGCCCCCTTTCTAGAATAATGTGGTTGAAGAGATGGAAGAAAGTGATGATGTTGAAGAAAATTCAATTGTTCTTTTAAATGGAACTGAGCTTCCTACTAGTCACTTGATTCAACAAGAATATGAGGATTCTTTGATATCAAATCATTATGATGATTAAGAAGAGGAAATTTTTCAGAATGAGCCTCAAAAGAAATATGATTTAAGGTCTAAACAAAGTGGTTCAAAAATGAATGTTCAAACTCAGATTCAGAAGAAAAATACTCCAACCAAGCAGGGGCCAACCAAATTAGATCAGCATCAACAACCTATCAAGGCAGGTGTTTCAGAGGTAAAAGAAACAAAAAGACAGTTGTCTCCTTTTAATCTGGAGCACGAGATAAATAAAATTAAAATTCTTGTTCCTTTGGTGGAGCTAATGAAGAATGATCCTTTTAAACATTCTAGCTTGAAGTTTTTGCAATCTCTTGCACCTGTTATCTCTTCAGATATAGTAAATTTGCAAGATGAAAATCATGTTATCACAATTGGTCTGCATATTGAAGATAAATATGATTCTTCACCTCCATTTTATATATCCCTAAACATTCATGATAAAATTCTACATAAGTGTCTCATGGACTCTGGAGCTTCACATAATGTTATGTCGAAGGTGGTTATGGATGAGTTGGGGTTAGATATCACAAAACCGTACCAATATCTCTATTCTTTTGACTCTAAAAAAGTCAAGTGTTTAAGAGTTACCAAATATTTGGTTGTAACATTGTCTCAGTTGCCTATGAAGAATGTTGTTATGGACATTGTAGTGGTCGATATACCACCAAAGTTTGGAATGTTGTTGTCTAGGTATTGGGTTAAAAAGGTTGGTGGATCTTGCAAATGGCTCTGACGTATGAAACCATACCTATTTTTGGGGGAGAACATCGAAAATTATATAGGGAAGTTCGATTTTCTTATATTGTAAGTGATCATGACAATCCAGGAAATCACCCTATCTATGCAGTGGACGATGAAATTGGCTCAACCAAATTTCATATCGGTGATGATGTTCCTGAAACATCAAGTAACAAGCTCATTGGTAAGAAAGCAAAGGATATGGAAAACTCTATGTGAAAAATGTTTTTTGATGGTTCATGTTCAAAAGAAGGATCGAGTGTTGGGATTGTAATTATTTCCCCTTCTAAAGAAGTTATATCTATGTCCTATAAATTGGAATTCGAGACTACCAATAACATTGCAGAATAGCCCAAAGGGGTTGGATTCAATGGTGGAAAGTGAGGAGTTTTTCATCATTGGGCAAGGTTCAATTCTCATGAGGGCTTTACCTGGAGCCATGGGGACACCTTGAGGTAGTGGTCGAACGTGTGGTTGCACCCAAAGATACCATATTAAATGGTATCGTGACCCGTGCACACATAAGTGGATCAAAGCCCACCCCCATGTCCTTCAAATTTTTATCACCCAAAGGGGTTGGATCCAATGGTGGAAAGCGAGGAGTTTTTCACTGTTGGGCAAGGTTCAATTCTCGTGAGGGCTTTACCTGGAGCCATGGGGACACCTTGAGGTAGTGGTCGAACCTGTGGTTGCACCCAGAGATACCATATTAAATGGTATCATGACCCGTGCACACATAAGTGGATCAAAGCCCACCCCCATGTCCTTCAAATTTTAGCCCAAAGGGGTTGGATCCAATGGTGGAAAGTGAGGAGTTTTTCACCATTGGGCAAGGTTCAATTCTCATGAGGGATTTACCTGGAGCCATGGGGACACCTTGAGGTAGTGGTCGAACGTGTGGTTTCACCCAGAGATACTATAATAAATGGTATTGTGACCCGTGCACACATAAGTGGATAAAAGCCCACCCCCATGTCCTTCAACTTTCTCATCCTCATTTTCTATTACCACTGCAGGACGAGGAGAAGGAGCACGCGTTAGGGTTTGGTGCTGATGTTGATCGTAGTGTGCTCCCATGGCGGCGCCTGGGGGTGGGGAGGCCGCCCCCCCTCCACCGAGTTTGGTCGAGGATGCCTTCTGAAGGATTGTCAACAGTAACGGGAAGAGGCCATCCCCTCTGGGGGTTCTAAAATTTATCAAAAAGCTGGAGGAAATACCTGAAATAGCCTTACCCAAAGAGAAACCAATGAAAACAGCTTTGGCGTTGGCCCACAAAGGACTAGTGGGTCAGTTCATGGGTCTTTGGGCATCCACCAAGACTACTGATGACTGGATTCAACAGAATTGGAGGCCAAATCCGGAACATGGAGTAACCTGTTATCCGGTTGGAAGAGGGTTCTTTGTGTTTGAATTTATCTCAGAAGAGGATCGAGACATAATCTTCAGGAATGGCCCCTATTTCATGGGGACACAGGGTCTATATTTGAATAAATGGACACCCGATTTTGATCCCTTGGTGGACCAGCCCAAGGAAGTGTCGGTGTGGGTCAGACTACCGAACCTCCCATTTCACTATTAGGATTTTGATTCACTACAGAGAATAGGGAACGGAGTTGGCCGGTTCATTGACAGAGCTGACAATAAAGGGCAGTACACCTGCGTCAGAATTTGTGTGGAAGTTGATCTCGAAGCAAGCTTCCCTGAAGCAGTAAAACTAACTGTTGGAACCTGGGCCCACTTTCAGAAATTGGACTATGAGCACCTGCCATTCAAATGACGGAACTGTTAGGAGCATGGTCACTTCCAAATACATTGCCCCAAATTGCAAATCACTGGGAAAGAAGACGCAGAAGGCTAGCGGAATGTGAAGAAAGGGAAAAACCCTAACAATGCTAAAAGCAAGGACAAAATGACCCAGGAACCGTCAAAGGATGGAAGTTTAAAACAAAACCCCCAAGAAGCTCCAAAGGAAAAGCAAACCCCCACAATTGAACCAGAAGCCGGGAAAGATCAAACGCTGCTGGTCCCAGTTTCCCCAATCTCTCCCTCCTCAGTTTCTAGTCCGACAAAGGAGAATATCAACTTAGACTTAGACACAGGAGCTGAAACCCTAGAGGAGGAAGACACAAAAGTGAGCAGCCCACGAGGAATACCAGACCAGCCAAAGCGGGGAAGGAAGACTGAGAAGAAGCGAAGAGGAGAGAAATCCTACAAGGAAGTGGTTCAAGGCTCACAGTACACAATTCTAGAGATGGTGAACACCAGATCGGGGGTGAAACTAGGGAAGACCTCGAAAGGAGGTCACCCTCCACATCTAGGTAAATAATGCAATACGTCTCCTGGAATTGTAGAGGACTGGGCAGCACCCTAAAAGAAGAAGCCATTAAGGACCTAGTAAGGCTGGTGAGGCCTGAATTCCTTCTAATCCAGGAGACAAAAATGTAGGAGGAAGCCCCCCTCCGGGAAAGTAACGCATTCTGGAAGAAAGGCCCTGGAAGGGCAGTAAGTGTAAGAGGAGCTTCAGGGGGATTAGCAACTTTTTGGGACTCCGCAAAGCTTGACCTAGTAGAAGAAGAAGGAACCACCCATTGGTTATTCACCAAACTGTACCATAAAGACTCGGGACATCTGGAAAGCCTCTTCAACTTGTATGTCCCTGTTTTATTTAATGAGAAAAAAGAATGTTGGGACTCTTTAAAAAATTTCCTCAATCGGCACGACCTTGAGAACTTAGTAGTGGCCAGAGATTTAAATGTGACTCTCTCGTTGGCCGAAAAGAAAGGAGGTTCCATTATCTGGGATGCTGCTAGAGAATGGGTTGAAGACCTGATGTCGGACTGGGAGCTGGAAGATATATCTCCATGCAACGGGAAATTTACTTGGTCCAACAAAAGGATCAGACCAGGTCACATAGCATCCTGGCTTGATCGTTTCCTCATCCATTCCTCTTTTCTTAATCTTGGCCTCATGGCGACCTCCAAGATTCTCCCGCATTATACTTCTGACCACAAACCAATATCCCTCTCACTCTCTCCTGGGTTAGCGCTAGGTCCTATCCCATTCAGATTTTTCCCAATTTGGACAGGTCAGGAAGGCTTTCTCAATCTTGTCCATAACACCTGGAATGAACCTATTTCGGGGTCCCCCTTTTATGTCTGGGAGGAGAAGCTCAGAAGGCTCAAATTTAATTTAAAGACGTGGGCTAAAAAGCTAGGTTCTCCCTTGGACGAAAAGAAATGAATTCAGAAGACCTTGGAAAGACATCAATCGTTCATGGAAGAATCCCAAGTCACCCAGGAGCTACTCAGTCGGGAATCTGAGCTTCAAAGGAAGTATCACAAAAGCTGTAGAGAAGAGGAAATCTATTGGAGAGTCAAATCAAGGGCGTTGTGGCTTCGAGATGGAGACAAGAACACAGTTTTTTTTCACAAGCAAGCCCAGGCTAGGAAAAATTACAATTCCATCAGCGAGATTCAATGGCACGACCAAGTCATTAAGGACTTGCAAGGCATGAAGGAGGTTGCTCACTCCTTTTTCAAAAACCTTTACTCTGCTCCTGATACGGAGCCAATGGACTCGAACTCCTATCCTATGTCATAAATTCCAGCCCTGGTTAATAACGAAGACAATTGGATGCTAAACATGCCTGTTAGTATTAGTGAAATCAAGAAAGCCATCTTAAATATGGATCTAGACAAAGCGCTTGGTCCGGACGGGTTCACAACCCGCTTCTACACTTCTTGCTAGGATATAATAAAAAAGTACTTGTACATAATGGTAATGAAATCACAGAACTGTACCAAACTGGGTGGCAACACAAACTCCTCTTTCTTGGCCCTCATCCCAAAAGAAAAAGGTGCTAAAAACTTCAACAGATTCAGGCCTATCTCCCTCTGTAATACGGGATATAAAATCATCACCAAAATAATGGCTAACAGACTCAAAAGAATATTGTCGAAACTGATTCCAGAAAATCAAGGTGGGTTTGTGAAAGGGAGACAGATTCTAGACAACATTATTTTAGTCCAAGAAGCCATCCATGCCAGATGCAAGAAAAAAGAGAAGGGCATGGTAATCAAGATGGATTTAGCCAATGCCTTCGACAGAGTCAGGCACAATTTTCTCTTCACAGTCATGATGAACTTTGGGTTCAATCAGAAATTTATTGAGTGGGTTAAGGCCTGTATTACAACCCCTTGGATTTCCCCTTTGATAAATGGTCGACCTGCAAATTTTTTCCAGGCATCAAGAGGGCTAAGGCAAGGCTTCCCTCTCTCCCCCGTGCTCTATGTCATTCAAGCCTCAGTGTTAAGATTCCAACTGCAGCGATGTCTTCAAAACAGAGTCCTCCCAGGTATCAGAGTAGTCCCTAATGTCAAGGAGGTCAGCCATGCCCAGTTCGCTGACGACACTCTTTTATTGGGCGATGCCAACATTAAGATAGCAAGGAATTTAAAAACTGAACTTGACCTCTATAAAGACAGATCTGGCAGCGAAATAAACTATCACAAAAGTAAGATTTATGGATGGAACTGTACCCCACATGAGATGTTGCAGATAGGCAGGATTCTTGAGATGGAAGGTATCACAACATGGGACAACTTCATCTACTTGGGGATCCCAATATTCAAAGCCTCCTCTAAGGTCGTGCACTTGCTACCCCTATTGGATAAACTCAAAAACAAGATCAATGCGTGGGGAGAAAACTGGCTCAACAAAGCAGGCAAAGTTATCTTGATGAACTCAATCATTACTAGCCTCCCGATTTACTAGTGCTCGGTTCTTCTCGCTCCCAAGACTATAACAAATAAAATCAATGAAATGATTCAGAGATTTCTTTGGGAAGGCGGTAGGAATTGTGAAAAGAAGCTCCACTTGGTAAGATGGGACAAGGTCAAGAAGCCAAAGATGGAAGGGGGTCTTCATATCAGAGATGTGGTTGTTCACAATCTTTCCATGGGAGGCAAAATTCTGTGGAATATGATTACGGGGAAAAGAACCTGGAGCAAGCAAATTCTCAGGAAAAAATATTTCATAGGTGATAGAGAGAGATGCCTGGAGAATCCTGCTAAAGTGCAGAAAGGCTCCCCGATTTTCACCCTATGCAAAAGAGCTCTGCCTTATTTTAGCTCAAAGCTCACCTGGATACCGGGGAACGGGGCAAAAATCAAGATCTGGGAGGATTCCATACTTGGAGAACAACCCCTTATAGGGGTAAGTGAAATAAGGAACATTAAAGATTGGCTCTTGACTAACAGTTGCAGAATGCTATGGGACATCTCCCTCTGGAAGAATGATGATAATGAATCCTAGGAAGGTTGGAATCTAGGGAACTATCCGGACGAGATTAAAGAGGAAGCAACACTTCTGCTAGATTTCCTACAAGGGAAGTCGCCAATTAGTGTCAAATCCAAAGATAAGCGGGGATGGGGTTCAGAATCGGGGCTATACACAACAGCAACTGGCTACTCTGCAATTCTTGGAATGCCATGGGTTCCTCCCAATCCAACTCCGTGGAAAGCCCTCTGGAATTTTCCCTCAATTCCTAAAGTAGACGTTTTTATGTGGACCCTACTCCATAACAGCATCTTAACCAATGATAATCTAAAAAGGAAAGGCTGGGAAGGGCCTTCACGCTGTCCTTTGTGCAACCAGGAAGAATAAACTATTGTGCACCTTCTCCTTAATTGTGATTTCTCCAAAGAATCTTGGGACCTCTTCTTAGGATCGACCTCCATAAATTTTCCGCCCTCTGCCTCAGAACTGTTAAGCAATTGGATGTCTCTGTCTCCTTTCAATCTGAGCAAGAAAAACCTCCTCAAAACTATCTGGATGTGGACCCCCAAATTCCTGTGTTGGAAACTATGGTTGGAGAGGAATAATAGAATATTCAAGGAGGAAAGTAGAATTCCATCCCAGGTGGCTATTAAAGCCAGAACTATGCTCTCAGAAGCCTTAAACTCGAAGACCTCCATCAGAAACTCGACCCCCCTCTCGGTTGAAGAAGAATGTTGGATCAAGGATATCATCCAGAATCAACCAGGCATGAAAGAACCCAAACCCCCGCAAAAAAGGAATTGGGAAATTCGGATGGAGGAACAGGACTTCCTTAAATGGAGATATGCTCTGGATGAGTGGTGTCTCTTCTTCAATGGGGCCTCAAAAGGGAACCTCAGTCAAGCAGGAGGAGGGGGCATCATTATTGTACCCTCTGGCACAATCCACCCGTCTTATGCCTGGGGTTTAGGACACGTCTCCAATAATCATGCTGAATATTTGGCTCTGTGGCAAGGTCTCATACAAGCGTTAAAGTTGAATTTCCAGAAGATTAGGATCTTTGGTGATTCCAAACTGGTGGTAGAAGCGCTGAACTCCAAGAAGATCCCAAAGGATATTACCTTGGGACACATGTACAAGAAAATCCTCCTCCTTCTGCCGCAATTCAGGGAATATAAAAATTTTCATATTTTGAGGACTCTAAATGGGCAAGCAAACACTGAGGCCAATCGTGGTACTCTACTGAGTAAAACCCATTTGACTGTCAATGGGGAAACATCACACCAAGCAATTCCCTAAGTTCATGATAGATCTTGATTTGTCTCTTCACATGGACAAGCCAACTGTACCCGAAGGACATTGGATTGATCGGATCCAGCACAGTAATCGTGGGACGGGCCGCAATCTTAGCTCAGAGATTCGGCGTCAGCAACTATCCAGGTTGGGTTCACGAGTTGTGGCAGGTAATATATATTATAAGGGAATCCATCCGAAGCAAGTCTTCATTTCCTCACTCAGACGCGCGAATTTCTAGAGCATAAAGAAGAAGCAGAGATATAGAAGCAGAAGCAATGGATTCCTCTTCCAAGCCACCCCTCTCTCCTCGGGAGAGACTCGACCTGATAAAATCAGAGCTGGAGAGCATCAGAGCATCCATGAACCAAAGGAAATGGGAAACATTGAGCCTCGAAATCCAGGAACTAAGGGAAGAAATAACAAAAGAACTCCAGGCGAGCCTCAAGGACGTGGCTATCCTCATGGGTGATCTGGGAAATCGTCTATGCAAACTGGAGGAACAGGTCGCAGAACTTACCAAGGTGATAAGAAAGATCTCGGACGCTACATCAGAGGCCATCTCCAAAATTGGGTAAGGTAGGTCAGCGATGATGGGCGTTGCTCAATTGGCCTCAATTCCCTCAATCGATCTCTGCAGAAATCAATGTATTCGATAAATAGTAGATTAGGTTCTTATATGTATGTGATCCACCAGAAACTAGAATTCTAGATTTTTCTCTGTAAGAATGAGTGTTTCAAGCTGAAGATGGAAACCAGTACAGTAGATCTGAATATGCAATGTAAGGGCTTGGCAGCCCTTCCTTCCAGATATTAAATAAAATTCTCTAACCATTCCTGTAAAAAAAAAACATTGCAAAATATGAATGAGCTTTCTTGTTGGGATTAAGAGTTGCAAAAGAAATGGGGATTGACAAATTAGCAGTTTTTGGAGATTTTGAATTAGTCATCCATCAAGTCAAGAATAATTATAAAATAAAGCAGCAAAGACTGAAGCAATACAAGAATGAGGCATGGGATTTTGTGGAAAATTTATTTTTGGCTTTTGATATCACATTTGTTCAAAGAAACTTTAATCAACAAGCAGATTTAGTATCATTAGCTTCTAGCAATTTCAAGACTCCGTTATGTTCCAATTTGAGATATGAAATTGAAGTTAAACGTCGGCCTTCAATACCAGATAACATCTAACACTTGCAAATTTTCAGTGATGACCAGGCACTGAAAATATTTCTAGAAACTATTGATGAATTTTCTGCAATTTCTATTGACCAAGAGAATGAAAATAATGAGACAGAAATTCAATCAGATGTTCCTTTTCAGAATAAAGTAGTAGGCCATAAAATTATGGAGTTAAAGACAAAGCACATTCCAAAAGGTTTGTTCCCACTATAAATATTGTTTGACAACAATGATGTTTCCAAAAAATCTTCAATTCAAATTTAGGAAAAGGATGTGTTTGATTGCAATATTGGCACTATCACAGATCCAAATATTACAAAATTGTCCAAAGCATTGCCATAAGAGCGGAAGAGAAGGTATGTTAAACTTATGAGGGAATTTGTTGATATTTTTGCTTGGTCATATGAAGACCTTAAGATTTTTGACATTGACATAATTTAGCATAAAATTCCTTTGAAAATGGGCTCTAAACCTTTCAGGAAGAAAATGAGACAGTTTAATCCTATGTTGTTGCCTATCATTTAAAAAGAGCTAAAAAGACTACTAGATGCTAAGATTATAGTACCTTTGAGATATTTAGAGTGAGTGGCGAATTTGGTTCCATTCGGGAAGAAAAATGGTGAAATAAGGTTATGCGTGGATTTTAGAAATCTAAACAAGTGTTCACTCAAGGATAACTATCCATTACCAAAAATGGATCACATTTTGCAGAAAGTGGTAGGAGCTCGGAGGATCTTCGTGTTAGATGGGTATTTTGTATACAATCAAATTGCAGTATTTGAAGAAGATAAAAAGAAAAAAAAATTTACTACTCCATGGGGTACCTTCATGCACGTCAAGATGCCTTTTGGATTGATTAATGCAGGGGTTGTGTTCCAAAGAGAAATAGACATCGCATTCATTGGAGAAAGGGACAAATTCATAATGATCTATCTTGATGACATCATTGTTTTCTCAAAATCCGATGACGAACATTTGCAACACCTCAAGCAGACATTTAAGAAATGCAAAAGGTATGGCATATCTTTAAACCCAAAGAAATCTAATTTTTCTATGCATGAAGGAAAGCTCCTAAGTCATATTGTATCTACAGGATGAATTAAAATAGATCCTGAGAGGGTGAATGCTATCTAGAAGATTGATATTCCTAGAAACAAAAAATCCATATAATCCTTCATAGGTAGAATCAACTTCTTAAGGAGATTCATACCTAATTTTGCTAAAATTATTAATCTCATTACAAATATGTTGAAGAAGGATGCTGAGATTAAGTGGACACAGGAAGCTAAGTCATCATTTGAAAGAATAAAAAAAACTTTAATTGAAGCTAATGTCCTCATCAGTCGAGCTTATTCTAAAGATTTCTTGATCTTCTCTTTTTCTTCTGAAGAAACAATTGTTGTTGTACTATTGCAGAAAAATGAAGAAGGATATGAGTAGCCCATTTCTTTCTTTAGAAAATATCTTAGAGATGTAGAAATTAAGTATAACATAATGGAAAAATAGGTTTGTGCCTCAGTGAAGGCATTGAAATCTTTCAGAGTTTATATTTTGCATTCTAAGATAATTGGCTATGTTCCTAGCAACAATGTGAAAGATATTCTTGCGCAACCAAACAACGAAGGAAAGAGAGGTAAATGTATAGCAAAGCTCTTGGAATATGATGTAGAACTCAAACCTATGAAGTTGATCAAAGGGCAGGGTCTGGCAAGGTTGCTTGTTGACTCAAATTGAAAAGCTCTTGGACTGAACTATATTCAAAATCAGTCAGTTATTCCAGTATAAGAAGATAAAGACAAAAATTTATAGGTATTGGACAAGTATCATTCCTCATCATGGTATAAGGACATAGTTTATTTTTTGAAGAATTTTTGGTGTTCATCGGATTTTGATAAATCTAAAAGTAGATCTCTCAAGCTAAAGGTTGTATAGTAGTGCATTATTAATCAGAATCTATTTTGGAAGGAGCCCAAGGGATTAATGAAATGTATTTTGCTGAAATGTATTTATGAGGATTAATCAAATTTTATTATGACTAGCCTTCATAAAGGTGTTTGTAGAGGACATCTGCATTGGAAAGCCACAACATTTAAAATTTTGAAAGCTAGGTACTATTGGACCACTCTATTTTCTTATGTGTTTGCTAAAATTAGAGCATGTGAGCAGTGTCAAAACTTTGCTGGAAAATAAGAATTATGTTCTCTTCCCTTAAAGCCAATCATAGAAAATGGCCCTTTCCAGTAGTGGGGCTTGGACTTCATAGGAGAAATTCAACCGCCTTCCAGTGGACAACATAGATGGATATTGACAACCACTGATTACTTTACGAAATGTATTGAGGCTATCCCAACCAAAAATGCAACTGATAAGGTAATTATAAATTTTCTGGAAGAAAATATATTTTCTAGATTTGGTCATCCTAGAAAGTTAATCACAGATAATGCTCAGGCATTTAAATATTTTGCTATGATTGAATTATGTGAAAGCTATAATGTTACTCTAGCACATTACACTACGTATTATCCACAGGGTAACGGGTTGGCAAAATCCTCCAACAAAACCCTGATCAGAATTATCAAAAAAATGTTGGCAGAAAAAAAAAAAGGGATGGAATTCTAAATTGAAATATGCTTTATGCGCTGACAGGGTGAGTACCAAAAATTCAATTGGCACTTCTCCTTTCTATTTATTCTATGGGATAGATGTTATTTTCCCAACCCAACTGAGGTTACCTATACTAAAAACCATGCAAGAATAATTGGAAGAACCTAATGATATTCAAAGGAGGATTTTTCAAATCATTGAGGTTCAACATAAGAGAGGAATGTTAAATGAAAAATATGAGGCTTATCAGAGTAAGGTAAAAACAACATTGTCCCCGAGGTGTAGAACGATGACAAAGTGTTCAATTAAGGAACCTCGTGATGTGAAGTCAACGGTTCGAAATCTCTAGGGACACCAAAACAATCCAGCCATGTTAAGGGTTGGTGTGGCTTAGGCTAGGTGTGATCCCTAGGTGATTTTGACAGCTTAGATGCCCTTGAGTCACAATTTCTCAAGCCACGGGCTAGTCCCCCAAGTCACAGACAATCTAGCAAATGAACAAAAAAGAAGGTAAAAACAACATTTGACAAGAAAACTAAGAAGGATAGTTTTCAAGCAGGAGACATTGTTCTGAGGTGGACTGCCAGAAGAGAAGATAAGCCAAAAAATGGTAAGTTTGATAATTTTTGGTTTGGCCCATTCAGAATAGCCAAAGTTTTGAACAACAATTCTTTTGTCTTACAAAATTTGGATGACAGTGAGATATTTGGAGGCCCAGTCAATGGGCTCTTTCTGAAACATTATTTTACTTAGTGAGCCAGAATTAATTTAGCTTATACATATTGCCTTATTTTGGTGTTTTTTAGCAGATTAAATACGACTCCATAGCCCAATGGAGCTACTAGTGTACAATTAAGCTTGTTGTAGTTGGGTATTTCAGAATGTAGAATGGATGGTCTACAATAAGACATATGTCAGAACATATAAGAAAGAACATGGTGAAGGTTACAAGTTTCGGTGCTAGAATTGGAAAAGAAGGCATTGGTCTGCAGTTCTTAATGTCTCAAAAGGAGAACATTATCCTCAAACAGAGCCAATGTTACTCCTTAAGCCTATTTCTACCTTTTTATTCCAAAAAAGTTAGCCTATCCTATCAAAAATATTTTCTAAGACCAATTTGTCTTGTTTGGTGCTCCTTTTATAATTTAATTTTCATTTTTGGTGTGATTTGCCTTTGCTTGATTTCATTTTCACTTTCTTTTTATAAGATATGTTTGAAATACTTGCATAAGTAGGATGTTTCACATGAGATTTGTTATTCACATTTCCAATGAAAGGGAATTTTCCAAGATTTAAAGAATACGCAAGGTTGCTACAAGAATGTTGCCATTCTTCCAGCACATTAAAACATCATTATTTCAAGTGTGCTTCAAATTTGAAGATCATGACAACAGTCCCAAAATCATGCAGGAGATCATGCAAACAGTTATTGTATTTAATTGTGTCATATCTAAATGATTATTTTATCCCTATGCTTGATTTAATGAATACAAATCCAAATATGCTCATACTTCCATCAGGCAAAAGTGTCAGGCCACGAATTAAAAACATGTAAAACTATGATTTAAAATATTTAATGGATTTATGAAATATGGGGATATGCAGTTTAATGTCATATGCAAAAAAAAACCTTCCCCGTTAGCTATTTTATGCTTAGTGTGAACGTGTCAGAGTGGAATATGTCACCCAATAAAGGTGGTTGAATTCTTTGGTTAGAACCAGAGGGAATTGAATTATTAGAAGCTTGCCCTGAAATTATGCATAAATTTGTCCGGGGAGAGAATGATTCAAGTTTTGTTGTGCTTTTCAAGGGCATCATGAAGAAATTTCAATGTTATTTGTTAATAACTTCGATGGGTTTCAAAATCATGTGGGAGATGTGATTATTCATGTCACACAACATTCAATTGCAGTAGCCTGTCATTTTCCTGTAAAAGGTGAAAGGTGGTGGAAGAAGAACAAACTCCCTGCAGACCTGTGCAACTAATTCTTAGTGGAAAAGCATCACAATCTAGACTGGATTCAAGGCATCCCAAATAAATGGTTGAAGAAGGAATGGCAAAGTATCTTAGCAGTGGTCTAGAAATATATAACATGTGAAGGTAGGTTTTCTACCATTCATTGCTATCACATACAAATTTTGATGCATTTAAATGGAGATAAAGAAATGAATCTACCATTTTATCTTTTGAAAAGTTTGACAAAGATGGAAAATAAGATACAAAGCCATCCTCAAACTTCCCTTCAAAGTTTATTTCATTAGGGTCTTATCAAAATTCTGGTTATGTATGCATTAAGTGAAGTTCAAGTGTCTTGGAAACAACTATTGTCTTCCTTAGGGTTTGAATAACAAGTTTAAAAAACACAAAAAACAACTCATGACAAGAAAACTAGTGTTTCAACAAGAAAGGGAAGAACATCAAAGAGTACAACAAAGGTACAAGAAGAAGATTCCCTTATAATGAGAGAAACCAGATCGACCAAGATAAAGCTCGCTTTACAGCAAAAAGAATCAGCTAAGCAAAAATCTGAATCATTTGCATCAAAACAAGAGTTTGTGGGAATTGAAAGGATATATACTAGGAGGAGGACTAAACAAATGACATAGAAACTTCATAGGATAAAAATAGAGCCTGAATTAGAAATTCATGATATACTAATTGAGAAATATCCTAAGGTAAGACAAAGCAAAATGAACAAAGGAAAACAACTTGTAATCTACCCGAGCAGACCTAAAACTTGACCTGCAAATAAGTCGAGCCTGAATTCTAAGGCTATGTTCAAACCAACTCTAAAGGAAGAAAAATTGACTATCATAGATGATGACATCCCAGAAAAGACCCTTGATATTACCAAGAAATAAATGTTGGCCATTAAAACCTTAAGGGAAATTCCAATAAGGAAAAATAGCAACAACCAATGGCTAAAGTTGAATCTTCTCAATCATATGATGGAATAGAACAAGATCTCAACTACATTCCAAAGATGCAAGAATTGTCATAATCCTATATGGAAGAAGCATATAGCTTATATAAACCTATGAAAGAGGAAATTATTGAAGAAACATCCTCAAAGGAAAATCAATATGAAAGAAAGCCCAGAAAACCTAGAAGATCAATTGATCTAAATATACCTGCATGAGAAGAGGACCAAGCTCAAGACAGGGCAGAAACAAAGGATGTACCAGAAAAACAAGGGTTAGAGGAATACATGACAATT